>MU968462.1:0-600000 GCA_034641835.2 Pinus albicaulis | reverse complement strand
ATATACAAAAATATCAATGAACTCAGTATAGGAATATGGAGACTTATAGGAAGAATGAATAATGGGAGACCAAAATATAACTAACCTAGGGTTTCCCTTGGCATCAAGCCTTTTAACAGGGAAAGGGAACTTTTCTGATTGATAAAAGATAATGAGATGATAAATAACTGAGGAATATTTGAAAACTTTCTCATCATCTAGCCTCATGAAATGATCATGGATCTTATTGGCTATGAAGGAGGCAAAGTCATATTTAACTTTAGGAGGTTGTCCAGGAGTGAAGATAGACAGCAAAACCAGGGTGATCTCATCAACATATTCACTGGTGTTTAAACCTAAGATAAAAGATATCATATTTAGTATGAGCCTTCCCAACTTATTGAAATAATAAAAACCATAGGGAGGAGGTCCCTTAGGTTGATGTTCAGGAAACATGAAATTCTGGCAAATGGACTTTAACTTTTCTGGGGTCAATTGATTAGTTTTTTCAATCAATTCTTCCATAGATAAAGGTGCTAATTCTTGGTCTGGTTCAAAATGTAGCATTGCATTGATAGCCTGGGGAGTAATGGGGAAAAGAACAATCTGGTCAGGGGATATTACAGCTCTTTGAGTGGGATCATAGTTTGAATGGCAATAGTGGATAATTTCTGGGAAAGAAATGACTGAAGGGATGAGATATCTTGGGAGATTGGATTCCCACAACCCAATGACATCTTGCCCCTTTGAGTAATCGTCTCTGCAACGACAATAACTCAGAAGGGGGCTTTCATCAAAATGCAAGTCTTTAATCTGAAAATCTTTTTCCACTAAGGGAAGATATTCCAACTCTCTGTGGGGGGCATTCAGTGGAGTCACATTCAGGGCTGCAGGGGCTTCCATTTTGGTTCTTGTGGATTCAAAACGGAGGTTTCTGGTTTTTCCTCACAGGCCAGGTGCAATTTCAATTTTAATGAGGGAAATTAACACAATTTCAGTTTCAGGGGAACAATTCACAGTTTTAAAACCTCAGGGGATGATCTCAGTGATAAGTTTTAATCACTAATTCAGTGGAAAACAAGGAAAACAGACTTTCTCTTGAAGTTCGAAGCGTTATAGGATAAATAACTGTTCTTGGAAGAAAGCTGGCTTTTAGCAGGTATCAGGTGGTAGCAGGAGGACGCTTGAACACAGGTATGGCGGATTTATGGAGCGAAATCGAATGGAACAGTGGATTTCAATGGAAATTTGAAATTCGTAGCAGAAAGCACAGTCGCGTTCAAATGGTGAAAATGACAAAAAAACACGAAATTTTGTTTTATTTCCAAAGTCAAAAGAGGGGTTTTAGTTTTTCGAGGAGTGACGTCACTTTATTACGGGCTGACGTGGGGCAGGGGGGCCGGGCGGTAAGTGGTTAGTCCCCGCACCGCTTATGGACAAAGGTAGTATTGAACGAGCGGGCAGCGATTCCATTAAAGTATCGACACGTGGACGAGAGACTAGTCAAATACCACCAAGCCCCCGCGCGTTAAAGCTCTGACAAAGGATGGGTAGCGGAATTGCCGAGGAGCATTGATATTTGGAGGGGCGATCCGACGGTTGAAATGACGGGGAGATGGTGGGGTGGTTATCACGCGGGCCCGACATATTTAACGTTTAATTAATCATCCCGGGTGGCACATGATTGGCGGAGGAAAGGTTATTAACTAGTTCTGATAACTAATTAATCCCGTAATTATAATGGAAAAAGGGGTCGCGGCGAGGTTTTAATTGTGTTTGAAATGTCGGGTGGAATGCCAAGTGGATGGGCCACGGTGGCATAGGGGCTTTTCCAAAAAAACAAAACTTCGGGTTTATTCTTTTTGTGTTAAACATTATATGTTTAAACGTTATTTCGATATTTCTATTTATATGGTAATAGATAAACATTATTTAATCACCATAGGGGCGGGACCATGATATAAGGATATATTTAACCAAAGGGCGTATGAAGCGGGTTTTTAATGAATATTTGGGAAGTAAATACTTTGGTTAAAACATATTAGAGGGGTTTTCGGGATATTAATTTAAAAGGAATTATACACTTAGGATAAGGCATTTTCACTAGGGATTTAGTAAATAGAGTTAAATGTAAATATGACAAAGGGACAAGGGAACTGAAAAAACTTTGCACATCTAAGAAAGTGAAAATTTCTAAAGTCAATTGCAAGATCTTATCTTCCATACTTAAACTTAGAATAGTAAGTTATTTTGAGGGATTTTTATGGAATTTTGCATATTTTTCCTAAGCAAAATGAGATTTTACTTAGGAAAAGGTTAAAGATGAATGATTATAATGATGAATTATCTCAAGTACTTAGGTCTTTTTTATCATTAGGCCGAGGGTCCGGTCCCTCCAAAAGTCAAGGAAATGCCTTGAGCCCCTTTGATCTCCAAATACCTTAGTACTTTGGGGGAAATTAGTAAAACTTTTAAGGGGAAAGTGATGAGGGAGGTTAATGATTTTGACTTTGCTTGCTGTGATTTTCCAGTGTATTTCCTGCTTCAGTATTTGTGATGAAAGTAAAGGATCAAAAACATGTAGCAGCATCATTCATCAGATAAAACTTTGTAACACCATCTACCTACCCTATCTACTACTACCATTTTCTCTTTTTTATTAGGGTGCATTTAGACTTGCAAACCCTTTTCAATCTTCTTTTCTTTTACAAGGCAAATCTATCTAATTCTACACTTATTGCATCCAAGGGCTCAGATTAAACTGTTGAGCACCTTTTATTAACTCTACCTATCTACTTATCTGCCAAGATTAAACTGTTTGGTCAGATATTTATTCTCTATTCTACTACATGAAATTGAAACATGAATGAGTCAAGTTTAAACAGTTTGACCCTTCATAAATTGTGGCAAAGTTTGACAAGCTGCACACAATTTCTTTTTTACAAAAATGAAATAGTAGTGGCATTTGGATTTGCACACTTTCCTTGGTCTATTTTTTGTTTGGGGTTCATTTCTTTCACTTTTTTGACCATTTTATTTTTCTTACCCTTTGATTTTTCTTTTAGGGTATACCCTCTTTACATTTTTTAACTTTTTTGATTTTTTGGTTTTTCAAGAATATGGAACACCTTTGCTCAAGAAAAGGTTTGAACATATTCCATAGTTCAATCAAGACAATCATGAAAAATGACACCTATTGGTATAGGAGACTAACACTGGCTCCACTTGGGGATGGCTTTTCCTTGTGGAAAGTCAAGAACAACAGGTCAGATGCCTCAACATGTCTTCAAACTGAACTATGTAATCTCCTTTTTCTGGTAGCTTTATTGTATATATGATAGTGAAACTTTTGAAGCTTAGGGCCTTCACTTCGGGCTTCAACTCCAAGAACTCACCATCCACTCAAAACTGCATTAGAAAGGGATATATTATGTACAAGTTAGAAAAATCAAACCATCCTAGTAAATAGGATCAAAATAGTGCTTCAACATTCGACCATTGACTGGTCCTTCTTCAGCTTCTGAATTGTCCAAATCTTTCAAAAAGTATGTATTGTTTCCTTGCAAGGCATGTATGATGTAAGGCCCTTTCCACAAGAAATCAAATTTCCCATGTTTCTCTTTTTGTTCTCTTCTAATATCCGATCTTAGGACTTTATCTCCTAATTGAAAATCCTCTGCTTTAGTCCTTTTATCAAACTTTTTCTTTAGCTTTTCCTGCAAGACTTGAGATCGTTGGTATACTTCTTCTCTGGTTTGCTGCAAGTGAATTGTTTGATTAATTCTTCTCTGAATGTCATTTGGTTCCACTTGAACCTCTTGAAGTAATTTCATAACAGGAATTCCTAAAGATGATGGGAATCTTGCTTCAAGGCCATAAACTAACTCATATGGACTAGTCCCAATTGATTTCTTAGTTGTAAGTCTGTCTGCCCACAATGCATTGGTCAGTTTCTTGTGCCAATTCTTTTTGTTTTCTTCCAATAACTTTTTGATGATATTGATAAGGATTTTATTGGAGGATTCTGCTAGTCCATTACCCTGAGGGTAATAAGCTGTTGAATGGCCTAAAGTAATATGATATTTACTACAGAAACTAATCATTTTCTTTGACTTAAATGCAGCAGCATTATCTGTTATAATCTTTTCTGGACAGCCAAATCTTGAAAGTATGTTGGCTTCTAAAAACCCTATAATCACATAATCATTGGCCTGTCTGCATGGGATAGCTTCAATCCACTTAGTGAAGTAGTCTGTGGCAGTAAGAATCCATCTGTGTTGCCCTGATGAAGGTGGATGGATTTCTCCTATAAAATCTAATCCCCATTGTTGAAAAGGTCTTTCTGTGGAAACTGGTTTTAATGGCAAAGGTAACAACTTTCTTTTACCCTCAAAGATCTGACACTTATGACAAGTTGTTACAAATTTCTTAACATCAGAAAATAATGTTGGCCAGTAAAAACCAGCCCTTAAGATTTTGTTTGCAGTTGATTTCCAGTAGAGATGTCCTCCACAATCCCCTGCATAAAATTCATTAAGAATTTTATCAGTTTCATCTTTTAATAGACAATTCAATAAGATCCCTTCATGATTTTCCAAAATAGAGTGCTATCTAAAATACAATATTTCAAGGATGTCATATTTAAAAATCTTTGTTTGGTTCTGGACAACCCTGGAGGAGCTTGCAGGTTTAGCAAACATGAATGATATCAGTGTACCAGGGAGAATCTAAGAAAGCTTGACTGATCTGTGGAGTTGCCATCTCCTGCTCGTCATCCAATTCGTTAATGTCTAAGGCTTGGCAATTAGTTTCAGTCATGAGTTGTGCAAAACCTTGACCTTTTATGAGTTTTGTTGGTTTAATCTCAATATCATATTCCAAAATGGTAGCTATCCACTTACCTCTTTTACCTTCAATGCCATCTTGAGTCAAAATATCTTTAACTATAGCATTAGGGACATAAGCTATCACATGAGAATATAATATGTAAACTCTGAAATCTTTAATTGCTTTTACCAATGCAAATGCCTATTTCTCCATAATATTGTATTTTAAAGATGCATCCCTAAGTGCTTTACTAAAAAATGCTATTGTTTTTTCACACCCCTGATCATCTTTTTGAAGTAAAACAGCTGCAAATGTATGTTCAGAAGCAAATGAAAAAATAATGAAATCTCTGTCAAACTTGGGACTAGTAAGAACCGTTGTCCTTGTTAAAGCCATTTTAATTTCCTCGAACGATTGTTTGGCTTCTACAGTCCAGTCAATGCTCGAATCTTTCCTCAACATGTTAGTGAGCAATCTAAGTAATTCAACTAAACTAGAAATAAATCTTCTCAAGAAATTAATCTTTCCTATGAATGCTTGCAACTCTTTTATGTTTCTAGGATGAGGTATCTGTAAAATTTCTTGTATTCTTTCTGGATCAATCCTAATACCATCTTTAGAAATAATGTGACCCAAGAGCTTTCCTTCTTCCAAACCAAACAATGAATTTTTAGGGTTTAAAGAAATCCCATATTTTCTGCATTTTATAAATACTTGCCTTAAATGATCTAAATGTTCTTGATCTGTTTTAGAAAAGACAGTCAAATCATCTAGATAAATAACCAGAAAATCATGTATTTCTTTAGCAAAAGCAATATCCATTTCTCTTTGAAATGTAGCTCCTGCATTCTTGAGTCCAAATGGCATTTTGACATATTTAAACGTACCCCATGGTGTAGTGAATGTTGTCTTATCCTGATCATCAGGATGAACCAGAATCTGGTTGTACCCTGAAAATCCATCCAATAGAGATATCCTATAAGATCCTACTACCCTCTGAAGAATATGGTCCATTTTTGGTAAAGGATAGTTATCTTTTAAAGAAACTTTATTCAAATTTATTAGATCAACACAAAGCCTAATTTCCCCAGTCTTCTTCCTTGTTGGTACCAAGTTAGAAACCCATTCTGAGAATCTGATAGGAGCTATAATCCCTACTTCAAACATTCTTTTAATTTCCTTTTCAATTGAGGGTAATAAAACAGGATTTACTCTTCTAAGCTTTTGTTTGAAAGGTTTCTGATCCGGTTTCAAAGGTATAGTGTGTTGAATGATGGATGTATCATAAGATTTCAGATCTTCATAACTCCAGGCAAAAACATCCTGGAATTCTCTCAATAGTTCAACATATTTGACCTTTTGATATTTTGGAAGAGATTTGGACAACTTAACCATTTTAGGATTTTCTGGGGTTCCTAAGTTGTATTCTTCCATATCAGCTTTAACAGGTTCCATTTTAGGTCTAAATGGAATATCATTTGAGTCAAAGAGATCTTCCAAAGGAGTTAATCCTTTGGGCAACTGATTATCTCTTAAATTGATGACTTCTGTCTCATCTTCTATGATCTCATCAGATTCCATATGTTTTAAATTCTGCATGTCTTTTTTTGTGAATGTGGTTGGGTGCAGCATATGAATTTCATTTTCTCTTGAAATTTATATTTTTTGTTCTTTTCCTTGATCAGATTCATCAATAGTTGTGTCTTCATCTATATTAAAATTTGAAAACTCATTTTGAAGTGTCAAAAAACTATTGATCTGATTGTTATTAACAAATACTTTCCAATTCAAAAGATTGTCTGGTATAGCAGGCCTATGTCTAATTTCAGCTGAAAACTGATGATTAGGATTAAAAGGTAACTTGCATGTGCTAGCAAACATTGCGAGGCTGTGAGCATGCAAATTTTGTTTCCTGGGAATCTTGGCAAGTTGAGCTTGTAGAAAGGTGTTGAGAATTTCTACAACTGTTTCTCTGTATTGTTTCAATCTCATATCTTTTGTTGAACATTCTCCTTTAATTTGTTGAATAATTAGTTCAGAATCTCCTATGATTGATACCCTAATAGCTCCTAACTTCTTAGCATGTTTAAGCCCTAATAAAAGAGCTTCATACTCTGCCATGTTGTTAGTGCATTTAAAATTCAACCTATAAGCATGACCCTCTGCATGATTATTCTCAACATTATGTAACCAAATCCCAGCCCCTGCCCCTAATTTGTTTACTGAGCCATCAAACTCTAAATGCCATAGAATTTCATGTTCATAATCTTCATCTATTGTTTTAATTTTTTTTTTGACAGGGGCTAGTTGTTTAGTTTCTTCTGGTTTCTCTTGATCATCTGGTGTTTCTTTGTTGTTAGAAATTTCTTCAATTTTAACAGTAGTTTTGTTTGTGGTTTCCAATTCCAGAGCTTCTATTTCAGTAGGGAGATCCAACTCAGCATTGTATAAAATAAAAGAGTCCATATCAGAATGTATAGAGTAAACAGGGAATTTTTCAGGCTTCTCATGGCTACTCACTAAATACTTCATCAATGTTTCTCTGTAAAGCCTTTTAGGCTGACCAAATACTGAAATGGTTGCATATGACATGTCCAGTTGAATAGATCCTCCAAGTTTAGCACCCTGAGATCTAGATAATAACATACCATATTTAGGTGGAATATCAGCCACTACTATGTCCATCAAAATAGACTTAGCAGGGTATTGTACCAAGGTAACACACAAATCTTTAATCAAACCTAAACATTTTACCTGACTAGAATCAAATGAAAACAAATCTTTGTAAGGTCTGGTAATATCTAGATTTAATATTTCCATTACTGCTTTTGGCATCAAATTGTGAGATGCTCCAGAATCTAACATTGCATTATGGAGTATCTTGTCATGAACATTCAGGCTTACATAAAATGGAGGAGTTCCTCCACTTTCTGGTTTGCCATTTACCTCGGGGCCAAAAAGAAGTTTGGGTTGATCATCAAGAATATTTACTGAATCATCCAATCCAGTAATGTTAATGTTTAGAGATTTGCTGATTTGACTTCTATAGACATCATGTTTAGCCAATTCTGATAAAGGAGCAGCTATCTTTAGTTTGCCTATTTCAGCCTCTAGATTAAAAAGTTTTTTTGTTTGAGTTTTAGTGTTTTGCACAGTTGGGTTTTCTATATTTTTTGGGTCTTCAATGTTTTTCTCTTTTTCATGAATGAAATTTTGTTTTGAAGGGGTATCTGAACTAACTTCTACTGTTTCTTCTACATTTCCTACAGGAGGAAAAGTATTAGATTGTTGTTTATTGTTTGGTTGGTTATCAGAGACATCTTCAATTATTGGATTTGAAGGGTTGGGAGTTATCCTAGACAAAATTTGTACTTGGGGAATGTTTTGTACAGAGGGAATGTTAACTTTACCTTTGACATTTTGCTTTGCATTTTTCTGTTTGCTATCTTCTGGCACATCAACCCGTCTACTTCTCAAATTATACTGTTTATGGACCTCATAGATTGCTGTGTCATAGCCTTCCTTAAAATCAAAAGTCTCACCTGAATGAGTTTGGAATGTTTCAAGGATGTGATTCTCTTGATCATCCTGGGATAGGAAGATTTCTGGTTCATTTTTGTCATCATTTACATTTTTTATTTCTACATCTTCTGTAGGTTCTTCAGAAGTTGAACCTTCAACAAAGTTTTCTTGGAAAGGTGGCCTAATGTTTTGATCAGGGATATTCTTTCCCAAATTTTGATTCAGATTTCTCCTAAAGTTTGGGTTTCTTGCAACATTCTGATTATCACTAGAAGACTTTCTTTCAATGGTCTCCACTCTGTCTCCTAATCTTTCCATACCTTTAATGATTGCATCCAGCTTCTTTTCAAAAGTTGAAGGTTCTTCATTCAGAGGCATTCTTCTTTCTACTCTTGCTCTGGCTCGTTTTTCTATTAGATTTTCTTCTACACTCACCACTATGCTTTTCATTTCCTCTAATGTTTGTGGAGCTCTTTCCCTGAGGGAATAAGCAATGTCAGAATCGAAACCATCTGGAAATTTAACCAATACGGAATCAGGTGGAGGTCTTAGGTTCTGAGGAACTGCATTATATGCTTCATTGAATCTAATGATGTAATCTTGTACTTTTTCATTAGGTCTTCTTCTTAATTTTTCGAATTCTGACAGGATCTGAAGAGGGTTCTTCTTCTTCTCCCATCTGTTCAAAAATGCCCTATATAAAGCTGGTAAATCAACAATACTATTTGGAGCAAGGGCCCTAAACCATGTCCTAACTTCTCCAGTAAGACTCTGAACGAAAATTCTCATTCGGACATTATCAGTGTCAATTTCATAGAACTCAAAGTAATCAGTCATCCTTTTGGTGTGTTGTTGTGCTATGTAAGTACCTGATCCATCAAAAGGTGTAATCTTACTCTGGTAATCCTGGGGTAAAGCAGGAGGGTTGGCTGGTAACTGTAAAGGGGAATATCGATTGGCCATTGGAAGATATAGTGGGGTAATAGGAGTTGATGGTCTGGCAGGAGGAGATCGAGGAGTAGAAGGGGTGACAGGTGTTTGAAAAGCTTGAGAAAAAATGACTGAACTTGGAGATGCTTCAGTAATTACAGAGATGTTTGAATTTTCTTCAAAGGTTTGGTCAGATTGAATAGAGTTCTGTAATTTTCTGTCAAGATGATGTGAAACAAATCTGTATTGCAAATCTTCAAAGAACAATGGATCTAGAGCTAATCTGGATAATTCGGTTTCAGAAAAATTCACAAATAAAGATGTTTCAAATCGTGCATCAAAAGGAATTTCATCAATATATATGATTTTCACAGGACAGGATGCAGATCTAGAAAGTGGCTTAGAACTTCCTGAACTCTCTTGACTTCCTCTTTCAGAACTTTCTTGACTTCCTTGTCTTCTAAGAATCCTAGGAATCAGATTTGGATTTTCAAATATTGGTGGTGGATTAGGGTCAGGATTTGACCTAGTATGATGAATCCTTTCTGAAGCCAGTTTTCTTAGACTATATGTTTTTGGATTTTTGGTTTTAATTGAAAGAATAATTACAACTTCTACAAATTCTTCAAGAAATAATGATGTATGATTAAAATTTTCTCAAAGATCTATTAAACTAGAGAGTCTGATTAAACATTTTGAAACTAAGGTTCAGTAATAAGCTAAATCAGAGATAGACTGAAGCAGCATTTATTTACTTTTGCAATTGCAGAGCAAAAGCAATTTCAAAGGCTACCTGGCTGATCTTGGACTACTGTCTATAACTTACAAAGTGAGAACAATATTACTGCCAATAAAGATGATTCGAGTTTCCAGAGTATGGTCGCCACTATGTTATCACTCGAGGTTTTCCCTTGAAGTTGTGAAAAGGAAAGTATGCAGGGGTAACCACAAACCAACCTTAGGATAAAATCTAGCAAATACATCTGAAGAGAACTCTCTATAATTTTATCTTTGTTCTTAGAAGAGTTTTTAGGCTAGTTGCATCGATCACGAAGAGTTTCTTTGAAAAATGGTGGAATCCACAAACTAAGGGCAAGGTTGAGGGCTTTCAGTCCATTGGGCTGTGGAGTCAAAGGATGGCTTTACTGGATTTCTATTCTAAACACAAGATGGTATTACAGGGCAAGATAGCTAGACAGAGAACAATCCTTAAAATTTAAAGTGGATGGGATGATCGTGAAGGGATGAAAGGCAGCTAAGAATCTTTCACCATGTTCAAAAGAAAGAAATGAAATGACTACAAAACGAAAACAATAGTGCGTATAGTAATTAAATGTTTAAATTAACCATGGCGTTGAAATTAGTAGACATGATAGTTGAAGAGCATTCAGGAAACAGTTATCTAAATAAAGGTTGATGAAATGAAGGTAAGTTAATCATTTCATGATTATTGAAGGTATTTTAATCAACAAACGTATAAAGTAAGTTAAAAGAGTAGAAAAGTTTTGTTGAGCTGAGTCCAACAGATCTCTGTGAAAGTCCCGAGCTTCAAATCGTCATCCAGTAAGCCACGAATAAATTTCTCCAAAATGCTTTTATTCCGAAAATCTCAATGTTACAGCAAAGTAATAGAATCCACCCTCAACACTCTCTTTGAGAGCAAAGTAATAGAATCCACCCTCAATACTCTCTTTGAGGGTTTATTTATACAAGAAATAATTGAAAAAATCTCACACTAACTTAGCCAATAATCTAGGGTGACTAAGGAGTAATTTACAAATAAACAGGAGACAAATGGTCTCGTAGATAGAATAATAAGTAACTGCTGATGTGTTGTTTCCTCATTTTGCTGATGTGCTGGAGGTAAGTGCTGAAATAGGGCTCGGTGCTGTCCCTTGGAGTAATTTATTTGCTTGTTTGATACTCTTTGTCTTTACGGATACTCTTTAACCTGTACTCATTTTTATCTTTCACATAATAGTAAAAAGATAAAATTCTCATCCTGAAGATAATTTTCATAGAATTTCCAATAGGTCTTTCCACCATTGATCTTCTGGTATTATAGTCCTTTTAAGTTTTCTCAATGTCTCATCGGCTTCTGTGAGTTTGTAAAAAGTAGGCTGATCAGGGAACAAATACTTTATTTCATGTTCAAGATGAAATAAATTCTTCAACCTGTCATAAAGATTTCTCCCTGTTTGCAACGTTGCTTCTGGTAAACTGATAGAACTAGTAGTTGTATTTTGAGCATGGCTCTCTATTTTCTTGACATAGGTTTCTAGTTCCATTATCTGGTCTTCTGTAAGCATAGGACTGGGTAACCCACTGTCTAACAAAACTTGAAATTTTTCTCTGAAAGCATTAATATCATCCAAAATATCTGCACATTTCCTTTCTAAATTCTGCATAAAAGTTCTTTTGATGAAAACTCTTTTTATCATCAAAATAGTGCCGGTCCTGTCTTCAATTCCTAGTCTTGCAAGTTGTTGTTTTGTTCGGGTGTTCAAAAATTGAATGAGTTGATTGGCCTGCTCAGGTCTACCTCTTAGTTCATCTCTTGTTCTGTTTATTTCTTCCTGAGCTACTTTAATCAGGTCATTTTGTTCAAAAATTGCTTGAATAGAGGGCAAAATACTTTTTATTAACTCAATTATATTACCCCAAAGAATTTCATTTATTTCCTTCAAAGGCTTCTCGAGTGAAAGATCTTTTTCTAAAGCCTTAACTAATCTGTCCAATCTTTTAATTTCCCTGGCATTATTAGCAACTGTCTTCTTAGATGTATCATACTTCTGTTCCAAATCTTTTAATTGTAACTTTGTGGTTTGAAGTTCTGTGACTCTTAATTGTAAACTTTCCATTTGTTTTATCAACTCATCCGAACTTAAACCAGAAGTATTTACCTGCGCTGGCTCTGTTTGTTGCTTTGCTGTTGTAGTACCTGTGGTTGTAGTAGCTTCTGTGATGGATGCCTGCTTGATAGCTTCCTTTTCCTGTAAAGCTTGTTCCAATCCCTTCTCTGTTTCACTTAGTTGCTCAGTTACCTTTAAGAGCAACTCCATTACCTCTTCTTGTGAATTCCCCTTCAAAACTTCTTGGGTCTGGGGGTGCCTTGAGGCTGGCAATTTCAGCTGCTTTCTCAGTGCAGCTATGTCATCATCTTTCTTCTTTATTAATGCCTCAATGCTTTTAATATCTTTGGGGTTGTGACCCAAGCTGATAATTATGTCTTCCAGAGACTTTATTCTGTTATCTTTGGCCTGAGAAGAGGCCTTCTCAATTTGCAATTGGGCACTTGTGTTATTTAAAGAATCTTGCAGCGTTAGGGCTGCCATGGCTTTATTAGTAAGAGTGGAATAGACCATTTCCCCAGTTTGTCTGTGTAGCTCTATCTGGTCCAAAGGATGAATGTCCTTTGCCAGGACCTCAAAATTTGTTCTGATATAATCAGCTGCTGTCATAGGTTTTGGTACTTTGGATTTGAAGTGGCTCATTATCATTTTGCCTTGTGACATGTCAAATGCTGACATTAACCTTTCTTGATTATGTGGAGCCATTTTCAGATATTGATCATACACTTTCATTCTTAACGGATCATTCTTTGCCTTTATATTGATGAAGGTTTTATTTATATCCCCTGCATCGGTTTTTGGTGGTCTGAAAAAGGATACCTCAGTACTCAACTGCTTTTGCAATGCTTTTCCTTTCTGCTCTGTATGGGTCACACTAATAGAACCAGTTAGTTGACTGTCCTCTCTTCCATCATCAAACATTTCATCTATGATTTCCACATCTGGAAGTGGATCTGGTTTATTTTTTTTGGCTTGATGTATTCCTGAGGGCTCTTTAGGGGAAGTAGTATCTGGAACTTGCCTTTTCTTTCCTATCTCCATATTGGATGGAGTTTGTAATTCTGAAACTTCAGGATGTTTTACCTGAGTGGGAGAAACTTGTGTTTGATCAGGTGCTCTGGAAGTTTGAGGTTTCTCTACCATAACTAAAGTTTCAATGACCTGAATTTCAGGTTCCTTTCCTTTGCCTTTTGATTCTGCTGCCACTGATGAACTGCCTTGCTGTAATGTCTGCTGTAGATTTGCTGCTGAAGAAGTGCCAATGTCAGGTACCTGCACTTGACCACAAGATTCTAGGTCATACTCCTTCTCAAAATATTTCCTCATTCTGTTCATTTTTTCTTCTTCACTTTCTTCTTCAACTAGTGTTTCTTCAACCCATTCATCTTGGTTGGCATATTGTTCTATTTGAGGAATCTTGTGATGTATGTAAGGGGATGGCTTGTTCTTTATTCTCTTTTCATAGATAAACCCAAATGGGTCATAAGGAACCCAACGAAAACTTCTTTGGAACTTGCAATGGTTTTGCAGTATGTTTTCTGCTTCTTGCCCGACCTCCCTAGAGTTGCAGATGAAAGGACCTAATTGACTTTTGATCCTTAATTGGGCTTTTTTCTTCACACTAAAAAAATGGATCACATCTGAATTATTCATTTTCCTGAAATATTCCAAGGCAAAAATTCTCATGGGTACATACCTTGGCAACTTAAATGGATGTAATTCACATCCATAGATTCTGATTACTAAATGGTTTTGATATAAATACCAATCTCCAATTTTATAAGTCCTTGAAAGTTGCAAGGTCTTCTTGATTTCATTACTGAGCCTTGGGGGAGGGATTCCTGTCAACAAGGTAGTTGCAGCATATACAAAAAGATCAATGAACTCAGTATAGGAATATGGAGACTTATAGGAAGAATGAATAATGGGAGACCAAAATATAACTGACCTAGGGTTTCCCTTGGCATCAAGCTTTTTAACAGGGAAAGGGAACTTTTCTGATTGATAAAAGATAATGAGATGATAAATAACTGAGGAATATTTGAAAACTTTCTCATCATCTAGCCTCATGAAATGATCATGGATCTTATTGGCTATGAAGGAGGCAAAGTCATATTTAACTTCAGGAGGTTGTCCAGGAGTGAAGATAGACAGCAAAACCAGGGTGATCTCATCAACATATTCACTGGTGTTGAAACCTAAGATAAAAGATATCATATTTAGTATGAGCCTTCCCAACTTATGAAATAATAAAAACCATAGGGAGGAGGTCCCTTAGGTTGATGTTCAGGCAACATGAAATTCTGGAAAATGGACTTTAACTTTTCTGGGGTCAATTGATTAGTTTTTTCAATCAATTCTTCCATAGATAAAGGTGCTAATTCTTGGTCTGGCTCAAATTGTAGCATTGCATTGATAGCCTGGGGAGTAATGGGGAAAAGAACACTATGGTCAGGGGATATTACAGCTCTTTGAGTGGGATCATAGTTTGAATGGCAATAGTGGATAATTTCTAGGAAAGAAATGACTGAAGGGATGAGATATCTTGGGAGATTGGATTCCCACAACCCAATGACATCTTGCCCCTTTGAGTAATCGTCTCTGCAGCGACAATAACTTAGAAGGGGGCTTTCATCAAAATGCAAGTCTTTAATCTGAAAATCTTTGTCCACTAAGGGAAGATATTCCAACTCTCTGTGGGGGGCATTCAGTGGAGTCACATTCAGGGCTGCAGGGGCTTCCATTTTGGTTCTTGTGGATTCAAAACGGAGGTTTCTGGTTTTCCTCACAGGCCAGGCGCAATTTCAATTTTAATGAGGGAAATTAACACAATTTCAGTTTCAGGGGAACAATGCACAGTTTTAAAACCTCAGGGGATGATCTCAGTGATAAGTTTTAATCACTAATTCAGTGGAAAACAAGGAAAACAAACTTTCTCTTGAAGTTCGAAGCGCTATAGGATAAATACCTGTTCTTGGAAGAAAGCTGGCTTTTAGCAGGTATCATGTGGTATCAGGAGGATGCTTGAACACAGGTCTGGCGGATTTATGGAGCGAAATTGAATGGAACAGTGGATTTCAATGGAAATTTGAAATCCGTAGCAGAAAGCACAGTCGCGTTCAAATGGTGAAAATGACAAAAAAACATGAAATTTTGTTTTATTTCCAAAGTCAAAAGAGGGGTTTTAGTTTTTCGAGGAGTGACGTCACTTTATTATGGGCTGACGTGGGGCAGGGGGGCCGGGCGGTAAGCGGTTAGTCCCCGCACCGCTTATGGACAAAGGTAGTATTGAACGAGCGGGCAGCGATTCCATTAAAGTATCGACACGTGGACGGGAGACTAGTCAAATACCACCAAGCCCCCGCGCGTTAAAGCTCTGACAAAGGATGGGTAGCGGAATTGCCGAGGAGCGTTGATCTTTGGAGGGGCGATCCGACGGTTGAAATGATGGGGAGATGGTGGGGTGGTTATCACGCGGGCCCGGCATATTTAACGTTTAATTAATCATCCCGGGTGGCACATGATTGGCGGAGGAAAGGTTATTAACTAGTTCTGATAACTAATTAATCCCGTAATTATAATGGAAAAAGGGGTTGCGGCGGGGTTTTAATTATGTTTGAAACGTCGGGTGGAATGCCAAGTGGATGGGCCACGGTGGCATAGGGGCTTTTCCAAAAAAACAAAACTTCGGGTTTATTCTTTTTGTGTTAAACATATAGAATTATATGTTTAAACGTTATTTCAATATTTCTATTTGTATGGTAATAGATAAACATTATTTAATTACCATAGGGGCGGGACTATGATATAAGGATATATTTAACCAAAGGGCGTATGAAGCGGGTTTTTAATGAATATTTGGGAAGTAAATACTTTGGTTAAAACATATTAGAGGGGTTTTTGGGATATTAATTTAAAAGGAATTATATACTTAGGATAAGGCATTTTCACTAGGGATTTAGTAAATAGAGCTAAATGTAAATATGACAAAGGGACAAGGGAACTCAAAAAAACTTTGCACATCTAAGAAAGTGACAATTTCTAAAGTGAATTGCAAGATTTTATCTTCCATACTTAAACTTAGAATAGTAAGTTATTTTGAGGGATTTTTATGGAATTTTGCATATTTTTCCTAAGCAAAATGATATTTTACTTAGGAAAAGGTTAAAGATGAATGATTATAATGATGAATTATCTCAAGTACTTAGGTCTTTTTCATCATTAGGCCGAGGGTCCTGTCCCTCCAAAAGTCAAGGAAATGCCTTGAGCCCCTTTGATCTCCAAATACCTTAGTACTTTGGGGGAAATTAGTAAAAATTTTAAGGGGAAAGTGATGAGGGAAGTTAATGATTTTGACTTTGCTTGCTGTGATTTTCCAGTGTATTTCCTGCTTCAGTATTTGTGATGAAAGTAAAGGATCAAAAACATGTAGCAACATCATTCATCAGATAAAACTTTATAACACCATCTACCTACCCTATTTACTACTACCATTTTCTCTTTTTATTAGGGTGCATTTAGACTTGCAAACCCTTTTCAACCTTTTCTTTTTACATGATAAATCTATCTATTTCTACCCTTATTACATCCAAGGGCTCGAATTAAACTGTTGAGCACCTTTTATTAACTCTACCTATCGACTTATCTGCCAAGATTAAAATGTTTGGTCAGATGTTTATTCTCTATTCTACTACATGAAATTGAAACATGAATGAGTCAAGTTTAAACAGTTTGACCCTTCATAAATTGTGGCAAAAGTTTCACAAACTGCACACAATTGCTTTATTACAAAAATGAAATAGTAGTGGCATTTGGATTTGCACACTTTCCTTGGTCTATTTTTTGATTGGGGTTCATTTCTTTCATTTTCTTGACCAATTTATTTTTCTTACCCTTTGATTTTTCTTTTAGGGTATACCCTCTTTACATTTTTTAAATTTTTTGATTTTTTGGCTTTTCAAGAATATGGAACACCTTTGCTCTCAGAAAAGGTTTGAACATATTCCATAGTTCAATCAAGACAATCATGAAAAATGACACCTATTGGTATAGGAGACTAACAATAGGTTTATTATATACCAATTTATTTACATACCTGATTCAATATGAGATTTACAGGGTTATGCTCACTGATTTGTGTTTTATTTTCTTTCATTTTTTTTATATGTGTTGGGGCCATTTCAGATTCTACACTAGCTCTACTCTAGGACATTTTTCTCTCTTTTTCAATTCAAGGTTGAAATACTAGTGTTAGGGTCACATTATCTGGTAGATTGGCAAGCCAAATGACAGGGTAACATCAAACCAACTTTGGAGCCCAAGGACCTAGCCTTCCTGGACAATATAGATAAAAATATTGTCAGATCAACTGGGCTATGGGGTCGATAAGGTCGAGACTGCCTCAAAGGGTGGACAAGGTATATTGTAGGGCCGATTTGGTTGAGGTAAGATGGATCTTTTAGGTGCAGTGAAATGGGATGGACACTACGTTTGTGAAAGACAAAGAAGTTTTAAGCACAAATATTTTTACAGCAAACATCCATGTGGTAGGGCTAACCATTAATCACTATAAATGAAACTCAAACTGATAGATGCATAAAATAAACATTCAGGTAATACATAGAACTATAAGACCCTATAACTTTGGGAAAATCACCTTCAGACTTTGGGGAAAACAAAAAAGACAAACAAACAACTCAATCTATGAAGAGGGAACTCCTAAACATCATATTTGAGCTATCGGGAACTTTGAACTAAGATTGCAGAGCATAGGCAAAGGGCAAGATCGAAACAAGACCTCTTTGGTTTAACTAGGACAATCAAGTATTTAGAGAAAGGTTTCAGTGATGGGGTTTTGGATAGCTATGAATAAGCAGGGCATACCTTGAATCATACTAGATAGCATACATAATAACTATTAATGAAATTGATAAAAATTTCTTGGAGTATCAAAGAGAAATTAAGAATTCTTTGACATAACTAAGAAAGAAGAAAAACATAGAAGTTGTAATGAATCAGGAAACTTGAGGTGCCTCCATGGGCATGTCTCAAATCTATTCTTTACTGACCTACAGCAAGCAAGAAGCATGAAAACATATATGATAAACTAAGGAAACATAATAGATAAGGAACACTATACCATTCACCAAGCCATGGAATCCTACAAACAGTCCTCTTCCACCTTCCAAGACAAACAAGAAATCATCCACATCATGAGACAAAGTGTTTCTTCAAAGCATGTAATATCATGTATCACTCTATAACATTAAGTTCAGCCCATTGATACAATGAAATCTCTTGGAATATATAGGCTAAAGAGAAAGAAACTATCCAAGAGCATCTAGAAGGCCATTGGCCTATTGCAAATATCTGATTTTGTCCTTGAGGCTTTGCAAAGCCCAAGGCACAAAATATCTTCAAAAATATCTATAAAATGCTAAAAATGGAAATAAAATTTACTTTTCATGACTGAAAATGGCTAAAAAAGGCTTAACACACATTTGGATGAGCATCTTCAGGAATCTGCCTTTTTTGCCAAAATGCTACAGGAACGTAGCAGTAGAGAATTTCATGTCTTGTAGACAACTTTTGAGGAACCGCCTGATGTCGAAACGAGGCCCGTGATGGCTCGTTGGAAAGCCCTGGATGTCTAGTTTCTAGAACGACTTTATTTTTCCCAAACTGATCCCTAGAAGTATTTCAAAAGGTGGACTAAGTGAAAAAACCCAAAAACGTAGCCCTTGCTGATATGTGAGGCAGAAAGTTAAAAAATCATTGTTTTCCACCTCTTTGGGCGACAAAATACCTCCTTTGGATCTGAAAATTTGTGAGTAGCTACCCCCAAATTTAGTCCATAAAAAAAAATGACTTTCATGAGCTGAGGATGCCCCTAGCACCCACGGCAGCGCTTTCAAAAATGTTCAATTAGGGCCAAAAAACACAAAAAACAAAATCATGTCAAAATTTGCTCAATTTTAGCGAGCAAGCTCCTTATGGGTTCTTAGAAGCATGCAAGGAAGTTGACGCCAAGATTTCAAGACCAGATATGCCTTTCTCCACTTTTTCTATCGGGCGCCTCTTTCGGGCAGCTTTGAGCCTTTCTTGAGTAAGTTTGAGCTTTCTTCAGGCAAATTGGTTCAACTTCTTGTAGTGCCCGGTCATCTTCTTTTGTAGACTCAAGTCTCTGTTATATTTCTCTAATTTATCCTCAAAATTCTTGTTGGCCCTTTCAAGCCATGATTCTTTATCATTTTCTATTTCTTGGGCGAGCAATTGAGTGAGAGGATAAGATTGAACAAGGGCTGCCTCTTCTTCCTTATTTTTCTCCAAAGCTTTCTTAAGACCCATAGGCCTAGGCCTCTTTTTCATTGGCTTCTCTTCTTCTTCAGTATTATCAAATTCACCCATAAGCTCTTCAAGCTTGATTTGTGCTTTGTAGGCTTCCCTTTGGTATTTGAAAGCTCGGGCCTCATAAACTGCCATTTGACCACTCATTTGTTTGTTTTGCATCTGTAGAACATGTATGATGTCCTTTGACCTTTCTAGATCAGCTTGTAGGTCATGAATTTGGGCTTCTATGTGTTGCAAAAGAGCCTCAAGAATCCTAGCTTCATCATCTCCAGCATCACTGTCTATCTGTATGATGTCAAACTCCCTTTCCTTTTCATGACTACTCTCTTGTTGTTCCTCTTTTCTTTACCTTTGCCTTGGATAGACTTTTTGGTCCTTTTCCTCTTTGGAAATTCAACAATACTCTTCTTAGAAAGTTTGCCTCTACTTCTTAGTGCTCTTGTGACATTGCTAGTCACTTCTGGAGTGATATTCTTCTTTGCAGATCTAGTGTTTCTAGGCTTCACCACTTTTGGAGGAAGAGTCATGGTCCCTTGCCTAGGAGAGGCAGCTAGCACATGCTCTTGGCTGTGTTGAGGAGAAGAGAGAGGAGGTTTCATTACTTGCATTTGATCAACTTGGTCCTTGATTTGGTCTTGGCTGCCCTTAGGACTGTTTTGATCTTTTTGCTCCATGATGCCCCCTTCAGAATGCTCATTGTTTGGTGTTTGCTTGCCATCATCATTGCTTCATTGAGGGCTATCATGTTTTTCATAATTAGTGTCTCTTTGAGGACTGTTATGACCCTCATCATCACTATTTTGGCTGCCACTTTCTTTTTTTTCTTGAGGACTCTCTTGTTCATCTCTATCACTGCTTTCTTCATGACTATTGTGTTCTTTACCTTCACTATTTTGTCCCTCATTACCCTCATGCTTACTGCTATGTTGGCTGCCATCATGTTCCTCTTCATGACTGCTATTCTCACCATCATTTCCTCCTTCCTTACTATCATGCTTAGATTCTTTACTTTGTCCCTCATCATCACAAGTTTTCTTCTTGTCACTTTGCCTTTCCTCATCATTGCTTTGCTTAGATTTCTCCTTTTCACTCTCAATCATAGGGGATTTTTTCCTTTTAGGAGTGGATTGACTAGAAGAGGGAGAGACATGGTGAGTAGGTGGTGAGGGAGGCGCATGAGATGGGCCATGAGATGAAGAGGCCATAGTAAAATTTGGATGGGAGATGAAAGAGTCCCAAGAAACTCCCTTTTTCTCAAGTTGATGGAGGATGATGATCTTGATAGGGGAATGATGAAACAAACAAGCTTTTTGTTGAGTAGAGGGCTTCTTTTGGATAGTATAGGACATCTTGTCAATGCTTCTATAGAGGAAGAAAGGTAGGTTCAGCAACTGAATTCTTGTGAAATGCATAAGAAGCCTGATGTGATAGGCATAAATCCGGGAAAACCTCCCTTCACATGTGAAATAATTCATGATGACTTTTATGAGGGGGGCATATCTACTCAATAAGTGAGAAAAAGGGAAAATAACTTGGCAAGCATCCTGATGGTCTGGTTTTAGAAAGGTTTTATAGTGATTCAGATCTAGTTATGCTTGTTTGAACCACTTTTCTCCTATATAGGGGATCTTAGTTTCTTTGGAGATAGCCCTAGGAGTGAGTTTGAAGTCCAAACCTGCTACATGGACATGCTTTCCTTGTAGCCTTAGGGCGAACAATTGTGTTAAGGGATGGTAACTGGTGACCTCCTAGACCTTTTGGCAAAAATCAAGGCAGCCCACCTCATGGAAGTTAAAAAGAATTGAAGGGGATTCATTTACTTCTTGAGTTGTCAAAGGCTCAAACATATTGTGATATCCACTCCTGTTGTCCTTCTTTGGAGGCATTTTCTCTTTCTGATACCCTTCACTAACTTATCAAAACAAGACCTTGAAATTTACTAAAAAATAGACCCCTTCTTTGAGCACTGCTTTTCTCTCTAGTTGGCAAACAAGTATTTGTTAAATGAAAACAAATTTACTTCTCCAGCACTGTGTTTTGAGCAAAGAGGCCTTTAATAAGATCTATTTGTGGTTTTTTAAGACAAGTCCCCTTTTGTTTTTGACACAAAAACTCTTTCCCCTCAATTACTGCTTTTTGAAATCACTGTTTAAGAGGTGAGCAAACCCCTTATAAACTGATCAAAATTGTTTCCCCTCAATCACTACTTTTTGAAATCACTAAGCAAAGAGTATACTCTTGAAAAAACACTGTGTTTCCCCTTTTGAAAAAACTGTCCTTTCTTTCCTAGGTAAGCAGATAATTTGTTGGATGAAGTTTTAACTTGTTTCTCTAAAGTAGTATCTTTTCTTGTTACTGAGTAAAAGGTCTTCAAAACAAACTCTGTTTTCTCTGTATAAGACTGTGTTCATCCTTAACTACTTACAGCAAGAAACCCCTCTTAAACTGACAACAGACCTTCCTCCTTTAATCATTATTCTCTGTGATGATCTTAGCAAGCAAGTTCTTTTTGGATGAAGGTTAGTTTGATTGTTAACAACAATATCTTCTCTTGTTACTGAGTAAAAGGTCTTCAAAACAAACTCTGTTTTCTCTCTATAAGACTGTTTTATCCTTAACTACTAAAAAAACAAGTCCTTTGACAACAAAACTTCCTCCTTCATTCACTGTTTCTTTGACACTTTGATATCAAATTTTCCATTTAAATCAAACAAAACTCGGGCATAGGAGATGTAAATACCTTCAAAATATGTGTTTTTATGTGTTTGGAGACGAGTTCATTGTGTGAAAACTGCTCTTTAACAACTTTTGAAGCTCTTTGACCTTTTCTGTAACTCCCTTTAGTACTAGCCTGGGCAAGAAAAAACCACGTTCAGAAGTGGCCCGAGCGCCAGGGCGTTCAGAGGTGGCCGGGGTAGGTAAAAAATGGGCCATTTTTTTTTAGGAGAAAAGAATGATTGCCAAAGGTACCGGTCAACTTTGTGGAGTTTTTTGAGCTATAATGAGTAAAATGGCGCAAGTTAGGCAGGAAAAAGCAAAGGTATGAGTGAGAAAAAAAAGCCGGGAGGATGAGGGCGCCGCATTCAGGAATGGTTGTTGGGCCTTTCAGGGATGGCCCGGGCGTCGGGCATAGGCGTGCCACGCAACCACACAGGCACGCCGCACTGTGTGCAACGTTAAACTACTAGCACCTACAGGCGCGCCACGCATTCAAAAAGTTCAAACGCTCTCAAAAAAATTTTCTTTGCTCCATGACTGGGTTTGCAAAATGATGATGAATGTTGGCTCGAGCTTTCTTATGCCTTGTGAGGCCTTCAAACACCTTTTCCATTTTTAACGAAATCAAAAACACTTTTTAAGCTTTGGCACTTTGTCTTTTGAAAAAGTGACTTCATTTTATGCCAAGGGCTTAGCTGTTTGCCTTATTCTAACCGGTTTGTCTCCTTTGGCGAGGTGTACTCTTACACAAACCTGAACATATCTTCCATAGTGGTCTCTCCTTTGTTGGTTGTTGAGAAGAGATTTTTTAAAATGTATAGATTCTCAAACTCTGTTTCTCATTTAAAAAACCCTTTTAAAACTAAAATTCACCCCCATTGATTAGCCTTTTGCTTATTTGAAAGAAAGCTTTTGACAATGAACTGATGTCTTCAACTCTGATTGTTACTGCAAAAAAAAAAAAAAAACTTTCCACACCTTATATTAACTCTGATAAGTTTTTTAACCTCTGTTTGTTGTGAAAGGGGTAATTTAAAATGTGTTTTTGATCCTCTACTGGGATGTCCTTTTAAACCACAAAAAATCCTCTTTATCTGGCCTTGTGTCCTCCATGGTCCTTTTTAACGTTGCCCCTCAAAACTTGACATTTGCACTTATCCTCTAAAGAAAATATATCATAATGTAAACTTCTTGTGTCCACCTAGATTCAGTCTCTTATCATTTGATGGAGGTTTATATGAAAATTACTACTGCAGTCTTTTAAAACCACTATATAAACCCACTGTTTGTGAAGTAAAGGAGATCTTTTAAACCATGTGTTTTCTTTGTCTGTATGATGAAGGAGTCCTCTAAAACATAAAAAATTACCTTTACCAGACATTGTGCCATATTGCCTTTCCGAAGGTGGTCTTTCAAATTTGAAACTAGAACTTATCTGGTAGGCCCTTTGTATTAACACTTTCTCTTGACTGTGTATAGACCTTTTATTTGTCCTGAAGAAAGTATTTGCAAATGTGACCACTTATGCTCATGTAAAATCATGGTTGGGCCCTTAGCTCATGATGAAGGAGGCCTTCGAACAATGACAATTCACCTATCTTAACAATGTGCCCACTATCCTTTAAATGAGGTGAAAAAATAACTCTTGGCGCTTTTCCCTTTATTCATCACTTGGAGGGAGTATTTTTTAAAGGCCATAATGGATCTGTTCTAAATGAAAATTATGCCTTTCCACATAAACCCTCTGTGTGAATGCTTCTTTATACCAGTTTGCAGCAGTGACTATAAACAGAGCTTGGTCTACCAATTTTACCATTTAGATGAGGTTGTTTTAATCAACATTATAACCTTTGATTTATCCTTTGAAGGAGGTTTTCATAAACATAATATTAGAGGCATTTAACACCATCATGTCAACCTTTTGCTTGTGATATGAAAAATGCCATTCAATCTATGAACTCTCATTTGTTTCACCATTGTTTCTCAACTGGTCTTACCAACAGAGACTTTATCAGACACAACTTTTTAAACCCTGCTATGCATTTTATGTTCATCTTTGGAGGATTTGGCGCAAAACAACTCCTGAAGCTACTTAAAGACATGCTAACCCTCTCCTTTTTAGTGAAGGAGGTCACAACAATGTGTCTTTTACCCTCTTCTTTTATATGAAGGAGGTTTCATCATTTGTTTCTAACCCTCTGCTTATTATTTGAAGGAGGTCATATTAAACACAAAATCTTCATCTATTTCAACACTGTACCCTGCTCTGTATGTTTGTCTGAAGAATGCCAATAGGAAACAAAGTAGAATTTGACATTTCTCATTGCTAAAATCACTTGAATAATAATTTCCTCTTGCTTTATGAGGCCTTGTCTGAGATGTATATATCCTTTGTAAAATATCACTGTGAACACAAAACCAGAAGAAAAGTGATTTGTATATGGAGAGTTTTTTCTGCTAGATATCATTTAGCTATCTTTTTCCCTTGACTGTGTTTTCGGAGGTATATTGAAATTTCATTTGACTAATGTTCACCTCCCAGGTTCAAGGTAACATAAGAAGCAGTTGTCTTCTTATGCCCTACATGATGATACCCTTTAGAAATATTAGGCAGCACTCCTTTGGGAGGAGATTATGGAGCACTGCTGATCAGCATCACTCAGTCTTTTGTATTCATGTGACTTGAAGAATGATCTCTGTTCTTCAAGCAAACTTTGGATTTAAAACCATATATATTAGTTTCTCTTTACTCACTGTACCTTACTTTCTTCATGATGGAAAACCCTTTCAGCATGAGAGACCTGTATGAATTTGTCTTTTTGCTCTTATGTGCACACTATCATCATTCAATTACACCCCTGCAGAGATGTAAAAACATATGCTTTTGAACCTTGGAGAGCTCCTTTGGTGTTTCATGGAGATTTTGCCTGATCTAAGCATATCTCTCCAGATAGTGAACATCCTCATATTTTCCTGATTTGGATCTTTGTTGAACTTCTTCTGAAATGAGACAAAGTGACCTCTTAGTGGTGCACGACCTATGGATATATCAAGGTTTGTTTTGAAAAATAGGGAAAGATTCATGGCTAACTGGTTCTAGACACAGGCTTTTTGGCTTAGGATATCTTAGCCAAGGAAAAACTCCCTAAACACCACTATCTAACTTAGAGACAATAGTCACAGATTTTGAGTGTTTTCTTAGGCATGATCAGATTGTCATATGACAAGATGATCAGGGATAGAGGAGCAGACACTTTGTCAATTTTTAGACAGTGAATGGCATGGTAAACAAGGGAAAATGATAGCAGAGAAGTGAACTTATGACAACTATAGATGGGGAGACTTTGCTGAAGCGAGATAGGTCTTGAAAACTGGAGATTGTTCGCATCATAGACTGACAGGAAGGGGTAGGAGGAAAACAATTGTTTTGGGGTGTTTTCTAAATGAAAAATTGACAGTTTAAAATTAGCTTCTAGAAAACTCAGCTAAGGAAACTAGTCATCAACAACATGTAAAAGATACTGATGACTAACAGTGGCTCCATTTGGGGAGTGCAGCTCCCTTTCGGGAGGTGTCCAGAATTGCAGATCTCTGGCTTGTGAAGACCAGTGCCTTATCCATTGGCGCAAGTTTCTCTCTTTCTTAATGATATTTCTGAAAATTGACAGCATGATTAGCATCAAAGTCATCTCTACCCACCTAGCTATATTTCCTAACATTTTTTTCTTCTTTAGGTGCATTTTGACTAGCAACCTTTTGACATGATATTTTTTTGGAAAAGAAAACTATCTAACTCTACACCAGGGAAAATTTTAAGGGCGACTTTTAGTCCAAAGGCGAATTTTAAGGGGTTTTAGATTTTGAAGGGGAAATTTTTTAATAAAAAACCCATTTTATATAGTTTTATATAATTATCCCTATAGTTATCTTAAAAATAATTAATTATTCCATGTTAGCCCAAAAAAATAAATGTGGATAAACATTAAAAGGATGGATTCGCCCGCCGATTTTCAGGTTTGGAGCGGATTTGAATCGCCTTCGCCGCGATTTACTGGGTAAGAGGGGCATTGGATTTACATTCGCCCCATTTTTTACTAGTTTGGGTTTCAATGCATGGGTATTGACTCTTCTGCAACCTCGCGTAGGTGGCCCGTTTCATCTCCTTCAAAAACATTGTGCAGTGCGATTCAGCCTTTCGATTTAGGTTTCTATTTCTCCCTTCTCTGCTTTAGTGCAGATGTCTTTGCATACGTCTTCACGAAGCTCTCTTCTGTTTTTGTCGTTTTAGCTCGGCTGCGCGATTTTTTTCTGCACTTAACCGCGATTCTTTGTATTCTTTCGAGGGGTATTTTCGGGGTTTCAAGAGTTTCAACCAGCGACAATGAGGGAGTGCATTTCGATCCACATTGGCCAGGCCGGTATTCAGGTCAGTAATTCCTATTGGGAGCTTTACTGTCTCGAACACGGCATCCAGCCTGATGGACAAATGCTGAGTGACAAGACCGTTGGTGGTGGAGATGATGCATTCAACACATTTTTCAGTGAGATAGGTGCTGCTAAGCATGTTCCCCGTGCCGTGTTTCTGGATCTGGAGCCAACTGTCATAGATGAAGTTCGAACCGGCACATATTGACAGCTTTTTCACCCAGAGCAGCTGATCAGTGGCAAAGAAGATGCTGCCAACAACTTTGCTCGTGGCCATTATACCATTGGTAAGGAAATTGTGGATCTGTGCTTGGATCGAATCTCGAAGTTGGCAGACAGCTGTACAGGACTGCAAGGTTTCCTAGTCTTCCATGTTGTGGGAGGCGGTATCGGATCTGGTCTAGGGTCCCTTCTATTGGAGAGACTTTCTGTAGATTATGGAAAAAAATCCAAGTTGGGTTTCACTGTGTATCCATCTCCACAAGTCTCCACATCTATAGTTGAGCCCTACAACAGCGTGTTGTCAACACATTCACTGTTAGAGCATACTGATGTGGCTGTGCTGTTGGATAATGAGGCCATCTACGACATTTGTCGTCATTCCCTGGACATTGAGCGTACTATATACACTAACCTTAATAGACTTGTGTCTCAGGTCATATATTCCCTAACTGCCTCTCTTTGTTTTGATGGTGGTCTGAACGTTGACATGACTAAGTTCTAAACAAACTTGGTGCCGTATCCTTGTATTCATTTCATGCTTTCCTCATATGCTCCTGTGATCTCTACTGAGAAGGCCTACCATGAGCAACTGTCAGTGGCCGAGATCACCAACAATGCTTTCGAGCCATCGTCCATGATGGCTAAATGTGATCCACGCCATGGTAAGTACTAAAGTGATGGAGAGTATGGGAATTCAGATTGAGATTTATCTTGTTGAAAGTCACCTTTCAGAGCTAAAATTTCGTTCATGGCCCAAGTCAGCAGTATTCCTTGATAAGTATTTTTTCTATGGTAATCTTTACAGGTTAGTAATTGATAGTAATATCAAAGTTAATAGGATTGAATTAAGCTGGGTTAAATTTATGAATCAGGCACATTTATGTTAAATTCAATGAGATTACAATAATGGGTATTGTCCAACACCTTCCTAGTAATACGAACAGGCTGCTCATTCCCACTTTCGTTAGGATGCAATCAGATATGTGGCGTTACAGCATCTTAGTATTGTCTCTAAGTTTCTTTCCCACTCTCTCTTTATACCTGCACTAGATGTACTCTTTTCATTCCATTGACCTACATTTGTGGTCATTTCTTGGACATTGAGGCAAAATTTTCTTATTTTATCTTATCAGCAGATTGGGCACTTAATGGAGAAAGATTGCATACATTCTTCGTCTACCCTGACTTTGGCTCTGTTTCCTCTATATTTTCTTGGCCACGACCTTCATTGATGCTCTGTTCGTATGAGTTTTGAGACTGGGCCGTCATTGTTTCAACATTCCAAACATAACTCCCATTTATATTGGCCTCGTCTATCTTCTGTTGCATTACTCTGCCCAGCAAAGAGGTTTTCTCCCCCAAATCCTCTAGTCCACCCAAATTTTCGTCGATAATTCGAACAATTGAGTACTTTAATCTCGATTGCGAGTCCATCTATGCTTTACCAACATTTTTTCTACCCTTATCTGTCTTGGGTCTGGTGGTTTATATTCCCTGGTTTTCCAACTGATTTCAAATTTTCCTTATCTTGGCCTTCTCTGACCCAATATTTGTTGACAGGCTCTCTTGCAGTTTAGAACAAAGGATAAAATTTTGTAACAAGTTGTCTTGTAGTTTAGAACAAAGGATTAAATTTTCTAACAAGCTGTCTTGCAGTGTTGGAGCCCACACACCAGCACATCCCAAGTCTAACCTTTGCAGAAACCAAAAGAAGAACAAGGAAACCGATCTAAATATGGTGGATCTAATGGCCCCAAATAAATCTTTTCTGTTTTTGGGTTCTATTCCCAGTTAAATATGTTTTTCAGTTCTATTCACAAGCTCACTTTTCCTTATATTGTGATTTTTGTATAGGTATTTCATTTACATATGCTGAATAATGGATCGACAAATCCCTTTCTCTATGCTTTACATAAACTTTCAGTTTTATAGTATGACGAATACTGTATACTGGAAGGAACAAACAATTTATTTTTTGGCATGTAGACATATATCTATTATATATTATTCAGAAGCATGGCTAAAAATATACTTCAGTATTATATTATGAAGAATACTGGGTACATGAAGGAACAAACAATTTCTTTTTTGGCATGTAGACATATATCTGTCATATTATTCAGAAGCATGGCTTAACATATACCAAGACAAATGTACTGGAATTTTTATCCTATAATAAAAATCCAGCATTTTTTGCTTTATGGTTGGGTGTGTATGTGTGTAGAGTATACGAGGAAGATCGCAGTTGATTTCCAAAATTTCTTGTCAGAAGTCAGACTAAATTATTTGTAACATGCATATTCCTACCTAAACAAATAGGATGCAGTAGCTGAGTTTTATGAAACATTTTTCTTTTATATAAAAGGGATATTACTATGGAACAATATAAGTCTTATATGTCAGTTAATCGAATTTTTCTTAAGGATCTTTTTGTCATGAAATGTGCTTCACGGAAAATTTGGTAAATCATGGAATTGGTTGCCTTAAGCAGTCAGAAACGGGTTAGATTTCAAATCCAAGCAGTCTGAACCAGCGTATTATGATTTACACTGTTCAAAAAACATGATGAATAATATCGCTTCGGGTTCCACCCCTTCATTCAGTGAATTATTCGATGTTTAATACAACAGCTTATGATTTAAGATCAAAGTGATATTGTCATCATAGAATGGCTCATCTTGCAACAATTATACAAATAGTTGGAATGACTTGTGCAACATTTTGTCGTTTACTGTGGCTTGTGTAGCGTTTTGTGGTTTACTGAGTCATTTAGAAAAATTACTGCTTTGGGTAATTGATCGCTATAAATATAATTATAATAATAATAATTTAATTTTAAGGTCATTTCCAATTTAGATATTAAACTGGTGTATGTGATTCTCTTATTTGTGAGAAACTACTTGTCTCTATTTCACCATTTGATTACTAAATTAGAGACCCAATTGGTGTATGAGACTCCCTTATTTGTGAGACAAGGACCTGCCTCTATTTAGCTATTTGACTAATGAAACTTAAGGAGGTTTACATAGTCTACTCTCTACCTTTATGGATTTGAACTCTATTTAGCCATTTGACTAATGAAGTTTAAGGAGGCTGACATACTGTACTCTCTACCTTTCTGGATTTTAACCCGTGAACTCTTAGGAAAGCTTAATTTTCATAATTCACATAAACAACTGGTGCTCTCACATTAACACAAAGGTCTAGATCAATTAGTTTGTGTGGAATTTAATTCTCATAGGTCTTGTAACTCTCACTAGGAAAGGTTGAAGGTAAGAATCATTTATGGATTACATTATTCCAAAGAAATTTTAAGATCAAACAAATTTTGCACAATAATTGTAATGACATCCCACATTTATGCAAAATATTCTTCCATCCACCATTAAAACTGGACCCAGCCAAGGCATTCAAAAAATAAAAGTTGCTCGGACCTTTCTCACCATGATTTTATCAATGCTAACTATTTCTGTTGGAGCCTTCCCTGCACACCCATCTGCATTGTGTCAGCCTACGTATCCTTTTAGCACCTTCGTAGTTATCTTTTAGACCCCTTGATTGTTTTTGGTAAGCGAAATTTGTTAGCTCTTTGCAAAGGCACTGTCCATTGCTCTCCTACATTGACCGTGGCAGAGAATTACCACCCTCGAGGAGGATGGGAGATACATTTTAGTGAAAATCCAGTATTTGTCACAGTGAATATGGTATAGGGAAGGTGATTGCTTCAGGAGATATTGGTGCAACACTATGATCTAGATTGAAATTGAGCACAGATGAGTTGTAGACTTGGCCCAAGGCATAGTTACCATAGTGTGGACTGCCATCCTTTACTTTTTATGTGAAAATGCAGTGCCTTTTAACTTAGTTGGAAAATCCTACATTTTTCCAAATACTTCAATAAGGGAGGGACTCTTTTTGACAGAAAAAAATTGGACCAGCGGAGAAATTAATTCATCCAAATTCTCAAGTTCAAGGTTGAAGGATAAGTTGGAAATGGCAGCAGAAGCAGAGGCACTCAGAATTTTCAGTCTGCGTGGAATTCTTTGAGGGTGACTTGTACAAAGGTCTTCAGAGCACAAAGGGAATTGCAATTCAATATTTTAAGACTGATTGGAGGGCATTCCTTTATGTGGTTTCCAAGTTCATCTCAAGTAAAAAGCACCTTTTTTTCTATTGGTTCTGCACCTCATACTGATGATTGAATTGAAGGAGAAACCATGAACGTAGTTCCAATCATGATTCCATCAACTCAAATATGTCAGATTTGAACATTACAAAATGAGTTTGTTTCCTTTGTCTTCTTCAACTAATTGTTATTTCAACTCATTGTTATTTTTTTCATTACATGTTTCAAATCAGTCCAGTATCACCATCTGCGGTAGAGAATTCTGTTACACATAAAAGGGTAAAAATAATGTTTGTGAATTATTTTGAGCTAGAAAAAGAGCATGTTGGAAGTGATTTTGAGGGAAAGGTAATATAACGGTTTTTTCAAAAGTGGAATTACAATGTATGTTGATCTGATTGAAGTAAATGGAGATCGAATTGGGGAAGACAGTATAGAGCATTAGGTCAGAATGAGGCAGTTCAGAATTCTCTTGAAGATGTTGTTGACTCATAAAATAAAGGTTGGGAGAAGTTAAAGATAAATTTGGCCTTTGAACTTTAAAATAGAAAATGTATTCATATCCACTATGTTCTTTCATTGATGAATTTGTCACTATGCCTGAAAAGTGCAGTAAAAGTTAAATCTGGTCCTGAAATATGAAGTAGGAAAACAATTATTTTCTCAGCAATACCTCGGAATTAGGACGGTTCAGAAAACTACCAAGGAAAGTGATTACATGCAATAGAATGAGTAGGTGAATTTTGATAAATTGAAACTGGTTGTAGATGTTTATACTTTATTCAATAATTTCTCAAGCCAACTCAGTTGTATTTCAAACACAGATGCTTACACAATAATACCTTCAGTTCAGTTAAAGTCCATACAGTGCCAAAGGCCTCTGCAATGTTATATGCCTCAAGTAATATCGGTTGCAGTACAAACAAAACAATGTATACAAGTAAAGAGAACCAAAAAAAGAAAAAAAGAAAAAACAAGTATACAAGTAAAGCGAGAAATTAACAGTTGAAAAAAAAAAAAATTAAAATAAAAGATCAGATACAAAATTATTAAAAAAAATTTTAATTGGTTTTCAGGGAGAAATAATAAAAATATAAAGAACTCTCGGCACTTTTTAATTTTTACTTTTATTTATATTTATATTTTTATTATTATTTTTTGGCACCAATTCAAAATTCATTTTGATAATCTTTTGTTCAATAATTTTTTAAATATTTTTTCTATTTTCTCTCTTTTTTTTTAAGTCTTCTCATTTGTATTTTTAATTAACAAATATTTTTTGTGGTGGTGGTGGTGTTGGGGGGTGTGGAACCATAGAAAGTGTGTTATGCTTAGGTTTAGGTCTCATTTCCAATAATGCAGCTAAATTTTATGCCTCCCATCAAGGGTTAAAGAAAATTTCTAGCATTGGAGTGACAATAGTAATAGTCATTGGAGACTCAACCATGATATTTCATGATAATATTTCATCATCTATAATCTGCAACTCTTCCCTTAGACATCAAGTTAATATTGATCTTCAATTGAATCCATTTTTGGTATCAATCTATATCGAGGCGTCAACACTTCCATGTTTGATGGGGAAACAATTCCAAAGCTAACTTATTGGCCAACAAAGGGGTAAGTCTAAAGAAGGGAGAAAATAATTGGTGAGGGGAAAGAAGCTATGACCCCTTGCTTTAGTATATTAACCCTTGCCTTAGTATATTAATAAATGATAGTACAAGTTTTAAACCCAAGGTGGGGTGTGAGTGCCCCTAATCATGAAAAAGGCTTGGATCTGATAAGACATTTGGATTTGAGTGGCATTGTTATGGAGGCTGGTGGGACACTTGGCCATTAGGCATTTTGGTGAGGGAAGGTCTCCCTATGTATCTTCCTTCGGTTTGACTTCATCCTTCATAAAAGTGAGATCGTGGATTTGGATTTATATTAAGAGAGAGAGTGGGCTTGTATTTTCGGGCATGGGAGAAGTCAATGGTTGAGGTGATCATAGGAGGGAAATATTCAGATTTCAATGATGTGGAGGAAATTTCTCATCCTTAAGCAAACCTAGAGCATGTGGCATTGATTCGGGCCAATTTCAAGTCCTCCATTCACAATGCATGACTATTTAAGGAGATGACCACTGGATGATTTACGATTGATTTGCATGCAATATCTGGATTGTTTGTGGTACCCCAACATTGTAACAATTAGGTGTTTTAGCCAATTGATTGAGGGAATTTGGAGGTGTCCGAACCAATAGTTAAGGGAACCACACACAGGTCCCCTCAGGATTGCTGCTCTTGTGTGTGGCAGTTCTAGACTTCATGGATCATGATGAAAAAAAACACTTGTTTGATATTTCACTTTGATCTATGCACCAAGAAATTTCAGAAATATTAGAGACTATGCAACAACTTAAAAATTGAATTCAAAAGATGGAAGATGAGTTGGACTATATTACATCTCAATTAGAGGAGGTAATGGAAAAATAGAACAAGGGCAAGGGCAACAAGCTTGTTTGGTCTCAATCTAGTCTCCTAAACTGAGCTCATTTAATTGTCAACCAGGGTTGGTAAACTGCTGAAGTGAAGTGTACTGTATGTACCTAGGTGCTTGTTTCCTAATGCGTTGTGTGTAGTGTTTTGTGATGTTTTTGGCCTTTTGTGGTGATTTATGATGTTTTTGGTCGTTTGGTGGTTTTATGTTCAAAAGAAAAATGCCTAGAAAACTAATGGAAAGGAGCTAATGATTGAGAAAAACAGAGTGAAGCCTAATTGGTTGATGTTAAAGGGTAAATGCAAATGCAATATTAAAAGAAAAATCAAATCTAAACTATGATTAAGCAAAAACAAAGCTTGATAATGACTTTTAAGCAAATGATTCAAAACACAAACTAAACTTGAGAAATGATCACTAAGTATGCAAATCCTCTAACTAAACAGTTAAACAACTAATATTACAATGATGCAACATTTTTCCCTTGATTAGAGATTTGAAATAGATTTGGAGGAAAAACATTTATACCATCCTAAGATCTTCTATTCTAGGACTAGTTCCTAACTCTATTCTACAATTTAATTGAATGTCACAAGACCTTACTCAAGAGTTATTGATTTCTTTTCAAAGTAGTCTTTTGAGGGAGGGCTCTGTTTATGAAATGATAAGGAAATTGCAGAGGTACTTCAGGCCTTAAAATGATGTTTTCTTCTGTTCATATGGTTATGGATCAATTGTGGATTTTAGAAAAAGAAGATGTTTGTAAATAATGAAGGTTGTTTTGTTAATCTTAACAACTGAAGTAATCTAATGTGCAGTGAATGCCAACTGAATATGGAGTGCAATGCAATGAGTTAATCTAAGAATGAACTTAAGATGCCACTAATCTAAAACAATGTTGAACTACAAGTCATCATCAAACTCAAAACAAAGTAACTGAACATGAGTTAAGTGCAATTAAACTCCGGAGCATCCTAACTATGCTATCATGCATTATTCTATGGAATTATACGGTCTGTTTGTCCATCATTATTGATATTTTGGAAGAGTTCCTTCTTTTGGAAGAGATTTTAGAACAATTATGACTGTGTAACTGAGTGCAAATGCAAGCAAAAAGACTGAAAGCAATGAAAAACTAAGATATCATAGCCATCTCCTACTCGTCATTATGATATTTTGGGCAAGCGTTTAAGAGAAAGAACAGCAATGGTACTTAGTGCAAACACACAACTAAAACATTCATTATCACGGTTATGCCTTGGACTCCTTAAGAATTTATTGGAAGAGTTTCTTCTTGTGGAAGAGTGATTAGAACAAGTGTAACTGTGATAGTGAACAACAAAAATTACAACTAAATCCTACAATACTATAGCCATTTCCCACTCATCATTATAATCTTTTGGAAGAGCTTCTTCTTCTAGAAGAGTTAGAATGAGTATAACTACAGTAGCTAATTAAAAACAACTATGAATTCAACTTCTAATCCTACAATACTATAGCCATTTCCCATTCATCATTATAATCTTTTGGAAGAGCTTCTTCTTGTGGAAGAGTTAGAATGAGTATAACTACAGTAGCTAATTAAAACAACTACTAATTCAACTTCAAAAACGTAAAGGCAGCTAGAATACTTATCTAAATTACGCAAATAAATCCGTGCAAGAGGCAGGGGCCCTCTACCACCTGACGGAATTCAACTCCGAATTAAATCAACGCTTTCAAAACAACATTGTCTGCTTCATTAAAGATGAAATAACTTGAACATAGCACTCTGCGTCTTCAGAAATGTAGCACAGAATCTAAGCAAAATCTAGAACAAAATCTAGCCTAGCTCTCGGTTTCCCAAGTGTTTATATAGCAAATGCATATAACAAGACTTGCAACAAATTCAGGAACATTGTCTTTCCTTGTCAAAATCACATTAGGACTCTTGAAGTGGCTGCGTGAAAAGGAAAAAGACATCTGGACTGAGACAGTCCTAATAGAAGTCTACCTTCCTAAATGTGTTCCCACGTACCAAAACCATACCCAGAATTTGTTTCTTCCTCCATGATGAGCAACGAACCATGTAGACATGACGTGGATTATGCCCATATGTGGTTTTTCTTGAGAGGCCACCTGGAACATACCCAAACGTGAAGACAGCTGCAGAATCGCCGGTTAGCTACGGAATGTCTGCATTCTGCAGCTAGTTCCGGTCAAAATGCATTACAATGGAAAAAATCACAAAACTTTAGCAAGTCAGTCATGTTAATCATTCTAAAAGTAATTTTAACTAAATTCATTAATCAATTGGGTCTAGGATAGCAATGGACAAAGGAAAATGAGGTAAAATGAGATGAAAGAAAGCACAATTTTGAGGCTCAACATACCCCCACTGCTGTCTCCTTGCATGTCCTCATGCAAATTATCCTATGAACTCAGAGGCTTCGGCAAGAACATCTAATCCTCTCCTTCTCCTTTTTCTGGAAGCTAGAGATCTTCTGGGTTTTTTGATAACAAGTTTGAACCTTAGGTTGGTGAGTGCCCTGATTAGCTTCTTGTTCCTTTTCTTCAACTTCTCATTGGTCTTTTCCACTTTGTCTATATGTAGGGATAAGGTTGATTTCATATCAGTTTTGAGCTTGACTTGATCCTTGAGAATTTCATTCTCATTTTTGATGTGTCTATTAAGTAATTCCAACTCATACCTATCCCTTCTTAATACATCTATTTCAGACAGTGGAGGACTAGGGGTTCTCTCTCTACTTTCTGAAGCTCTCCTCTCCAAATTTTCCACATAGTCATAAATTTCTTGTTGAGCAGGGTCAATTTCAGGGGTTCCTTCACTAAAATCCTCTTCAACATCTTCTTCAATGGATGTTTCCTCATCTTCTATATTAATCACCCCTGTTTGTTTGATTTTAGTTTTCTTTAGTTTTCCCTTTAGTCTGTGGCTTCTTCTAGGCTGAGAGGATCCCTCTCCTTTCTCTGTGGCAGATTTCTTGATTACCTTCTCTTTCTTAAGTTGCCTCTTGATTTGAGTCAACTTCTCTAAAATGATTTCCTCACTGCTCTCTTGGACTGTTTTGTCAATTTCAACTTTTGAGGCTCTCCATTTTCTACTTCTCCTTGTAGGCTGTGGTTCGGGTGAGGGTTCTTTTGGCTGTTCAAAATGATTTCTTATCAAGAAATTTTCCCATGTATCATTTGTTTTAGCCAGATGGTGTTCAATCAAAATTTTGACCAAACCATGATGATATAGAGTTGTCTTTAAAAATTGAACCCTTCTTTGAACACAGGAAGCCATCTTCTTCAAACTTTGAAGTAAGAAATATGGTAGGTTTAAGTCTTCCCCCAGAAAATGCATTATCAGTCTAATGTGGTAGACATAAAATGTCCCATATCTACCCTCACATGTAATAAATTTTTGCAGAAGAAGTAGTATGTTTCTCCATTTATTTTTCAATGCAGAACTGGGAATTCTTTTCTTAAATACAGTGACATCCATACCTGGTGATTTTAAAATTTGCTTCCAGGATTCATTGTGGAATTCTTTGTTTTTGAACCATCTCTCTCTAGTTCTGAGCAACCCTGTAGCCTCTGCAATGAAAACTTCAGTGACAGTAAATTTTACATCTCCCACTTCAACTTCAGTTCCTTGAAATGATCTTGCAAATGTTTTAGTGACTTCCTTGTGGAAGCCATTAAATTTCTCCAAAAATTGAAGCCATCCTATTTGTTGCAACATTTCTTTACATTAAGGGTAGCCTTCTAAGTATTTTGAACCCACTGGTTCTGTTCTTACAATGAAACCCATAATTGCTTCTTCAATGTTCAAATTAACACTCTTCTACCCACAGAAACAATAACTTTCACCTTCGAATTGAAATGGCTTCAAGTTATAGATAACAATGGCTTCAAATTTTGGAATGACATACCTCTGGTTGACAATGAAAAATGTCTTCAAACTTCGGAATGATATCCCTCTGATTGACAATGACAACAGCTTCAAATTTCGGACTAATATGCCTCTGGTTGACAATGAAAACAGTTTCAAACTTTGAGCTGATATGTCTCTGGTAGACAGTGGCAAATGGCTTCAAATTCTACACTGATGTATCTCTGTCTCTTAGTGATAAATGGCTTCAAATTCCCACACTGCTATACTTTGCTTCTCAGTGCCAAATAGCTTCAAATTCCCACAGTACCATACCTCTGTCTCTTGGTAACAAATGACTTCAAATTCTTCACTGCAATACCTCTGTCTTTTGGTAGAAAATGGTTTCAAATTCAACACGACTATACCTCTGCGTTTACAGTGATAATGCTCTGATATTCAAACTGATATACCCTTTTGCTCTGCTCACGGTGATAGTAATTTGTCATTCAAACTGATATACCCTTTTACTCTGCTCACGGTGATGAAAATATCTCTGTCTGCGGAATGTAGTGCCGGATACAGAATGGAGTGATGGAAGTGGTCACGGAATGAAGTAATGGAGTGAGGTGGAGAAACGAATTAATGATTGAAAAGACGGCGGGGATTTTTACAACGGAAAAGAGAATCATCATTGAATGATTTTGTTGGGTTACGTGAAGAATTAAAACACTTCGGCCATTTGAACCGCTTAAATGATATCGGGCATGAAATTTTAAATGGGAGATTTTAATCCAAAGTTTATGGAGGGTTTATTGGTCATGATCAATAAAAATAATTAAAGCAACCTTTTCGAACAATTCATAACTAAAACTATGCTAAACTTTATGAAATGCCATTATAATTTAGACTTGTTACGTCTGCCTTTCATTTGATTTTTGTAGTCTTTATCTTCTCTGTTCACCTTTGGAAGAGTCTTCATAATCCTTCTTTGATGCTTTTGATTCATGTATACACTAGGTCATTTTATTGCAATTCTAATGTCTGCTGATTGATGCCTTCAGGATTTGTAGCTGCGGAAAGACTGTCTGGCTGCAGAAAGGCTGATCAGCTGCAGAATGTCTGTTGAGCTGCAGAATGTTCCTGTAGAGCATTTTAATTATGGAATGGAGTGTTTTTGGAATATAGGTGAAATGTTATATAATATGAATGAAGATGGATGATGGATTATGATATGTATGAAGTGGATGATGAAATGGAATGGATTCAGTTTATGAAATGGAGTGAAAGAACATAAGAACTGTACTGCAATTCATGACATGTTTTATTCACTTACAGCAAGACATCAAATTTTGTATTTTGACATGAAAATGAGATGGATGGAGGATGGAATGAGATGAATGATATGTGGAATGGAGTAGAATATGAATGAATGAATGAGATGGAGTATAGATGGATAAGTGAATGGAGTGAAATGAAATGAGATAGATCATAAGCACTATGGATCTGAACTTATGATTTTTGTAACAGCTGCTTGTAAAAACAAAAATGGGAAAAATTAGAGTGTCAGAGAGACTCTGATTTTTACCCTATCTTTTCTGTATAAACATGCCAATCAATGATTGGTTTTCATGTTTATACCTTTATTTTATTTTATTTTATTTTTATTTTATTTTTATTTATTTTTTTCAAAGAGAAATGCTTCAGAAAATTTAATCAAGTTGATGAAGAAGAGAGATTCTTCTTCATTAACTTCACATCACTGCTTTCTTGGAACTTCTTGAAAAATTCTTCTCTTGAGAGTGGTTTGTGATATAGCTTCAATCTATGACCATTCACAAGAAAAGTGACCTCTTCTTCATCTATAGTTCTGATTTTTACTACTCCATTATCAAAAATTCGAACAATTTCATATGGCCCAAGCCAATGTGTCTGAAATTTTCCTTGAAAATCCTTGAATTTTGAATCAAACAAGAGAGCCCAGTCACCCTCTTTGAATTTATTCTCTTTGATGTACTTGTCATGCCATCTAGCCCTTTGCTGTTGGACTAGACTTGTTTTCTGAACTGCATCTTGTCTGATCTCATCCAATTCATTAATTTGCTCCAGTCTGTGCTTTTGTGCCTCCGTTAAATCAAGTCCTAGCTGAACTGCCATCTTGAAGGTTTGAATTTGGAACTCTATGGGAAACAAAACTTTCTTTCCATAAACAATCTCATAAGGAGTATGGCATGTTGTGTTTCTCCATGTAGTTCTATAGGCCCACAAGGCTTCAGGAAGCCTATCTACTCAATCTCTTCTATGTAAATGAACAGTCTTTGTTAGGATTCATTCAATGACCTTATTAGTAGATTCCACTTGACCATTTGCTTGTGGATGATAAGGAGTAGATTTTCTATGTCTGATCTTGTACTTCTCCATTATTTTCTCCACTAGCCTTGATGTAAATTGAGCTCCTTGATCTATAACAATTTCCCTTGGGACACCAAAACAAGTAAAAATATCCTCATAAAGAAAAGTAACTACAGATGATTCATTAGCAACAAGTAATGGTTTATCTTCTACCCATTTAGTAACATAATCAGTGCAAACTAATATATATTTCTTTTGTCTTGATGGAGGACTAATAGGTCCTACAAAATCCAAAGCCCGTTTTTCAAAAGGTTCAATGTGTACCTGAGGTTGTAATGGCATCTCACCTGAAGGAGAAGGTTTCCCTACCCTTTGGCAACTATCACACCTTTTGACATACTCCTTAGCATATTTAAACAAGGATGGCCAATAATATCCTAGATTAAGGATCTTATAGGCTGTCCTCTTATCTGCAAAATTTCCTCCACAAGGTTCATCATGACATGCCTTGAGAATCTCAGGCATCTCATCTTCACGAACACACCTTCTAATGATCAAATCTGGACTTGTCTTGTACAACTCATTAGCGACCCATGAATAATTTGCACTATCATTAATGATTTTTCTTTTATCCCTTGCATTCATAATTGAAGGAAATTTTCCTGAAACTAAATAATTAGCAACATCAGCAAACCATGGAGTTTGAGTAGAGATTGCAAAAAGATATTCATCGGGAAATTGATCTTCAACCGGAGTGTCATCTTTGATATTTTGGAGTCTAGATAGGAAATCAGCTACTGTGTTTTTTTTTCCAGGCCTATCTAGAATAGTAATGTTGAATTCTTGTAAGAGCAACAACCATCTTATAACTCTGCCATTAGTGATTGATTTGTTCATTAAATATCTAATTGCAGAATGATCAGTGTGAACAAAAGTTTCATAGCCTGTTATATAGTGTCTAAATTTGTTTATGGCATGAACAAAAGCTAAAAACTCTTTTTCAGTTACAGTATAGTTTAACTCTGCAGGAGTCAAATTTTTACCGGTATAATAGATGGCATAAGGAATCAAATATTTCTGTCCCAATACTGCTCCTAGAGCTGTATCGGAAGCATCTGTCGAGATATGAAAAGGTAACTTCCAGTTAGGTCCCCTTAATATAGGTGCTTCAGAAATTTTGGTTTTCAGGGTTTCAAAAGCTAACTGGCAATCAGAAGTCCACTTGAATTCACAATCTTTGGTAAGTAACTTGAAGAGTGGAGATGCTATCTTGGTAAAGTTTTCTATAAATCTTCGATAATACCCTGTAAATCCTAGAAAACTTCTAACATCTTTTTGACAACTTGGAATGGATAGGTTAGAAATGACTTCAACTTTTGCCTCATCAACTCTAATCCCATCCCCTGAAATGTGGTGCCCTAAAACAATACCTTCAGTAAACATCATAAAAAAAATTTCATGACTAAGTGAAAGGTTTGCTTCTTGAAATATTTTTAAGACTTTTTCCAAGTTTTCTAAAGCCTCTTCAAATGTGTCCCCATAAACTGTGAAATCATCCATGTACACCTCTACATAGTCATGTATTAGATCTGAAAAAATTCATAATACTGCCCTTTGGAATGTTGTAGGTGCATTTCATAATACAAATGGCAATACTCGATAAGCATAGGTACCCCAAGGACAGGTAAATGTGGTTTTATCTTGGTCTTCAAGTGCTACTTGGATTTGATTGTAACCACTAAACCCATCTAGAAATGAAAAGTACTTTTTTCCAGCTAATGTATCTAATACTTGATCTATGAAAGGTAAGGGAAAATGGTCTTTAAGAGTAGCTTTATTCAGTTCTCGGTAGTCAACACACACCCTCCATTTTCCATTTTCTTTGGCACAATTACCAAAGGAGAAACCCACTGACTATCTGAAATAGGATAGATGAAATTAACATTTAACAATTTTTGCAATTCTTCCTTGACAATTTCCCTAAGATTTGGATTCATCCGTCTTTGAGGCTGTCTGATTGGTTTGCAATTTGCCTCTATATAGATGTGATGAGTACAAGTATTGGGACTTATCCCTTTCATGTCAGTGTATTCCCATGCATATGCAGAAGAATGTCTCTGTAAAACTTTGATTAACTCTTCTTGTTGAGATTTTTCTAGGTTCTTGTTTATGTTCAAAGTTTTACCTGGAAAAATTTCACTTGTAGAGCTGCCAAATTTGTCCATAGAATGAAGAGACATCTGCCTAGATGACAAAAACTCAATATTGGATCCCTCTTGAAATGATTCATGTTTGTGTTCTGGAGAGGATTCAAAGTTTTCTAGAGTATTCAGAATTTGATTGTCTTCACTAATTTCTGAAATTGTGAAGAGTGGTTGTAAATCTTCTTCGTCCTCTATCCATTGAGTGTCATCTAGATCTGTAATTTTCCTAGCTGGAGGATATAAAGTGAATTTCTTAGTTGAACTACCATCAGAGATATACATATCACCGGACCTACAACTAATAAAAGCATCAGTTGTAGCCAACCATGGTCTTCCTAATATAATAGGATGGCCTCCTAGATTATTCTTAGGAGTTAGGATCATGAAATCCACAGGGTACTCCCAAGAGTCTAGGGACACTGGAATGTCTTCTATTACCCCATCTGGTTTGATCACAGATCTATCTGCTAATTGTAATAGTGTGGGTGTAAAGAGAAGATTAGGAAGTTTCAGTTTGTCCATGATTTGTCTACTCATGATATTTATTGTTGCTCCTAAATCAATGAGTGTGTTTTGAATTTCAATTCCGTTGATGTGAATTTTGACAACTGGATTTCCCGGGTCAAGATACTTTGGAATAGCAATCTTGCCCATCATAATGTTTGCTATTTGTCCTACCAGTTGAATTTTCTTGGTTTCTCTTATTCTTTTTCTTGTTGTCTTCATACTCAACTCCTTTATTGTTTTGGCTAAAATTGGGATTTCCTTGATGGCTTGCAATAATGGAATTTTAATGCAAACATTTTTCAATTCATCTAAGAAATCATAATTAGGCACCATTATTTGTTTTTCTACACCTCTATCAATTTGTAATCTTTCCGGGAAGGGAGGTATAGAAGTAGATGTGGATGGTTGCTCTAATACTGGAGTTGGATTTATTGGATCTTTTTGTTTCAATTTTTCAATGTTTTGGTCTTGAAAGGATGTATCTTCCTCAAGACTTTTATTAACCCGTAGGGAGTCTTCCTCAGAATTATCTTGTTCTTGTATGATCACAGAAGGTTTCCTCTTCTCAAGTATCCTTCCACACCTAAGTTGAACATCACTAAGGTCTAGAGGAGTAATTAAATAAGTTTGAAATTGTTGTCCTTATATCATGTATGTATTCTAAGGGTTCTTATTATTGGGGTTTGGTATGGGCTGAGTTGGCAATTGATTGGATTTTTGAGGGAATGGTAATGGAAGTGGTTGATTTTGATGTGGTTGGTTCTGATGATGTTGTTGAGGATTTTGTTGAAAATTTTGTGGAATATTTTGAGGAAAATTTTGTTGAGGATTTTGAGGATAAAAATGTGGATATGGTGGATAGGATGGTGGATACTGGTAATATGGAGAGTATCTTCCATAGGGACTTTGTGATCCTTGTGCCCAAGATTGAGATTGATTTTGAAATTGGGGCCAAGGTTGCTGCCAAGAATTCCAAGGTGGAGGTTGATTATACATTTGATCATGGAATCCTTGTGTCTGAGGTCCCTGCCAAGGTCTTCTAGATACAAAGTTAAGAGATTATGTGGAGTCTGTAGGAGTTTCTTCCTGAAATACAGCGTTGAGACCAGGAAGAGAAGGAAAATTCTTGGTCTCGTGTTTTTCAGAACAAATGACACAGGTATCTACAACTTTTACATCTAAAGGACACTCTCTCAAGGCATGTTTCTTTCTACATTTGGGACAAAAGATTGCCAAGGCATCAGATTCAGCCTTTTGCTTGTTTTGTATCTTGAGGGTGTCTATTTGTTCACTAAGACTCCCTAAGATGTCATATTTAAAATCATCAAGCATGTGTCCTATTTCTGATCTACTTATTGTCCCATAAGCATATTTACTTGCCCTTGCAAGAGCAGGATCTCTTGGACCTTTGACAGTTTTAGATTTCCCTCTTGAAAGGTTGATACATAACTCAGATATTTCAGGTAATGTGAGTTGTGATATATCCCCTTTTCCCATCATGTTAAGAATATCCAACCATTCATCCCTAATTGTTTTCAATAAAAGAGCTTTTAAGGTGTCCTGATCTAGGTTTTCCATTTTGCCCTTTTGATGTTGTAATTAAATCTTTCCAACAAATCTTCTAAGTTTTCATCTTCTTTTTGTAACATCTTGAACACTTCTTCCTTATGATTAACCGGCATACAATAATCCAAATATCTCTCTAGAAATGCTTGTTTCATGTCTTCCCATGTTCTAATAGAACTACTGATTAGACTCATAAACCACTTCAATGTTGCTCCTTTCAAAGTTGAAGGAAATAATTTTATTTTTTGAGCATCTTGTAAGTAGTCATAAGTTCTACACAGCACTTCAAATTCGAATAAGAAGGTTTCAGGATCTTCAGTTTTAAGTCCATAGAAGTTTGGAAGGACAGAGGGTGAAATTGTTTTCATGGTTGTATTGGTTTCTTCATCAAGTATAGGAAACCCAAAAGAGCTTCCTATTCTACCTCTTCCTCCATTTGCACCTCTACCTCCTTCTCCTCTACCTCTACCTCTACCTCCAAATAGTGTGTTTTCTCCATTAAAAACTCCTCCTCCTCCTTCTTCTGCCATAGTTGACTCTCTTGTAGAAGTGGAAAGGTTTGTATCCCTACTAGGAGTCTTTAGATCTTCTTCTATGGCAGGTTCAGTGGATGAAGTGGAAGGTTTCTCTAATGGAATAGTTGACCTTAGATCTTCTAGAAGTCCAGGATTAGGAGAGGATGGAATATGGGTTTGAGTTGAAGGTGTACTAGCTCTGGATCTAGATGAAACAAGTGGTGTTCTAGAAATCAATCTTCTGCCTCTGCTGCTTATAAATCTCCCCCTTGAATCTCTCCCTACGCATAAAATTGTTTTTGGATGCTAAGAAACAAAGGTTACCTATTTTTCACTTCCCCGGCAACGGCGCCAAAATGTTTGGTCTCAATCTAGTCTCCTAAACTTAGCTCATTTAATTGTCAACTAGGGTTGGTAAACTGCTGAAGTGAAGTGTACTGTATGTACCTAGGTGTTTGTTTCCTAATGCGTTGTGTGTAGTGTTTTGTGATGTTTTTGGTCTTTTGTGATGATTTATGATGTTTTTGGTCTTTTGGTGGTTTTATGTTCAAAAGAAAAATGCCTAGAAAACTAATGGAAAGGAGCTAATGATTGAGAAAAACAGAGTGAAGCTTTAAAGATGAAATACATTTCAAAACAACACTGTCTGCTTCATTAAAGATGAAATAACTTGAACATAGCACTCTGCGTCTTTAGAAATGTAGCACAGAATCTAAGCAAAATCTAGAACAAAATCTAGCCTAGCTCTCGGTTTCCCAAGTGTTTATATAGCAAATGCATATAACAAGACTTGCAACAAATTCAGGAACAATGTCTTTCCTTGTCGAAATCACATTAGGACTCTTGAAGTGGCTGTGTGAAAAGGAAAAAGACATCTGGACTGAGACAGTCCTAATAGAAGTCTGCCTTCCTAAATGTGTTCCCACGTACCAAAACCATACCCAGAATTCGTTTCTTCCTCCATGATGAGCAACGAACCATGTAGACATGACGTGGATTATGCCCATATGTGGTTTTTCTTGAGAGGCCACCTGGAACATACCCAAACGTGAAGACAACTGCAGAATCGCCGGTTAGCTACGGAATGTCTGCATTCTGCAGCTAGTTCCGGTCAAAATGCATTACAATGGCAAAAATAACACAACACTTTAGCAAGTCAGTCATGTTAATCATTCTAAAAGTAATTTTAACTAAATTCATTGATCAATTGGGTCTAGGATAGCAATGGACAAAGGAAAATGAGGTAAAGTGAGATGAAATAAAGCACAATTTTGAGGCTCAACAAAGTTGATGGCTCAAAATGATTAAGATGTGAATTGCATGTGTGTTCTAAATTTTGTTTGACAGGCAACTATTGGTGAAATTATAAATGGAAAAATTTGGAATGTAGTAAAATATATTTTAGGAAATCATATATAAACTTCAGTAGACAGATGTATCCACCCTGCTCTTTTCGGCTATGCAGACAACTACCTTACAACATTTGTAAGATGTATTTTAACTAAGCAGTTTGCTCAACAACTTTAATATAAAATATTGTTGGTTATTGTTAAAAAAATAGTGATTAATTTTTGTATTAATATTTTAATCTATATTTTAGTGAGAATAACTTTAATTTTAAAATAAATTTTGTTCAACCAATTAATTAGTTTTTAAATATTAATCTTAGTTGTTTTTTTTTAAATATCTTATGGCCATAATTTCTATTATCTAATTTATATTTTAAAAAAATTAGTTTTTTTGGAATTTTTTGTTTTGTTAATAGTCAATTTCTCGTTTTTATTACACTTGAAGCCTTTTTTTTACGAGATTGGGTGGGCAAACACGATTCACCCCATCCAATCACAAAGCTTTCTTATCGCCCTTCTAACTAATCATATATTGACGTGTGTAAACAAAATATTGGCTGTCAGTCCTCGTTTTCTCCATCGTCCTGGCGATTCTTGCACTGGACCTCTGTTTTGGGTTGCTTGTTATTGCCAAAAATTTCATTCTTGAGATGATGGAGATCCTTAGCAGGCTGGGAAGTGTCCACCACAAACAATAACTCGGGCCCCTCGACGGCCTATGTCTGTTGCGCCCTTTGGGCAGGCCAATGATCAACCTGCTGACCGAAAGATGAGGGAAATATGGAGTTGGAACTGGGGGCAGCGTTCCTGAAGACGGTACTCGACAATGTTGTAAGTGGGGAAGAGCTTGGCAGGGAGATTTTGTTTGTCTATGGATGAGTAGGAAGGGAAAAAGAATTGCAGTGGAAGCACAAGGGACACGTCCACAACTTTTCCTTGTAATTGACGTGAGCGTAGGGGTTTAGGATGGTGCAGAAATACCTGCAAAGGAGAGGGTCGTATGGGAGAAGTGGGATTGGGAGCGGTTGTGGTTGATTCTTCTCCCCCTACACTGCTATCAGGGGCATGCACAGGATGCCCAGCAGGATCACCATTCGTACCGCTTCTATCTGGGAGCTTGGCCAGGTGTTCCATGTCCACCGAAGCCCATCCATCGCTTCTAGCTCGTTGAAATCCATGACTCCCATGCTCATAGAGATCAAACTAGATTTAACAACAATAACATATACCCTTTGTAAAAACTATATTTGAGGGTGAAGCACTTTGTATTATAGATATGAACATATTATAATTTAATATAATGCAACTAAGTGGATTTAAATGAATGGGATACGAAAGGTGACGGGTTTGGATAATAAATAGAAATTTGGTCAATTATGTTTTGATGTATATATTTGTTTAATTAAATTTTTTCTTTTATTATATTAAAGAGCTGTGACCAATTTTATTTCATGGAAATGATAATATTATCACTATATACAATTTTTAAGATTAGGGAGGAGTTGAAGTTGTTCACTATCTTATACTTTCACTTTATTATATTTTAAACAAGGATTAATGCTCCTCTCATGAACTATGTACATATTCTGTAGAGGTCATTGAATATGCATTTTGTGGATAGTTTTTTTTAAGGTTTTAGAGGTAGGCATGAAGAGAACAAAGAAATTTTCAAGATAACTCAAAAGTTGATAAACAAACCAACCATTCTTCCAAAACATTTCATATTGCCTCCAACTTTATCACCTACATCACCTTTATCTCACATGGAAGATGTATCCCTGCTCCTCGACGTTACTTTGCACCTCTTGGTGCAAATTCTAGTATTACTTGATTTTCCATGCTTATGTGGAACATGGTTGAGAGAAGGAACTATAACAACAATGGATTTGCATGAAAGCTTTATAATTGTTTCAAACGTGAAAGTTGTGATTCGTTACTAAGTTTCTTCATTATTTTATAGATCATTACACGTCAAACCAACTTTACTCCTTGACTGGCATTACATTCAACTTTGTGCACAAGTATGATTTAAATGTATCAATCAAAAGTATGATTTTATCTATATTTGATAATGCAAGTTGAATACATCATACAATACATAGGAGTGCTATGGCTATGAATTTCAATATGAAATAATCTATTGATTGCTACTATTACTATTATATAAGGGGTGCTCCTCCAATGGCCATTTATTAGCTATGTGAAGAAGGATTTTTGAAATTTGTATTTACTATAAGATTATGTATAGCTGAGTTGCGGACAACTAAGTAGAATTTCGTAGGAATTTTGGAGTATGTGTAATTCATAATGATCTTGTCTTCTCTTCATTGATGAATTTTCAATGTGTGAGTTTTGAACTAAGCCATTACATTATCAATGTGTTAAGGATCAAAACTGGACCTATATGTCAACTAATTATGATCTTTCCTAGGAACATGAATCCTAATTTTTGTAGGTTTAAAATTTATCACAAGTTTTCTCTATTGTGGTCGAATATGTGGAGGTTATCTCAAAATTTATTTAACGTACCATGGATCTAAATTTCTTATGAAATTTCAACACTATAACAAACTTTGGTGCAAATTGTTGATCAATTCTCACTTGGTTAGGGTTATAGATGTTAGTGAAAATTTTGTGTGGATGCATGAGAGTTGGGTGCAAATGCACAATGTTGTGTAGCATTAGTGTGATAAATATGGGATAGTGCAAAGCATAGTTTGGAAGATTAGTCTAAGTTGAATCGTACCTAATCAACTCAATCAAGTTGATTGTTGGTTGAACGGTTAATTGTTGGTTCAATGGAAAAAAGATCTTGCAGGCCCAAATACCAAAGGGCAAAATGGAGCCCATCATTGGGTTCTCTTTGTAATTCTCCACCACTGCTACCTTCCATGTTTCCTCAAATTCCTCTCCAAACTTAATATCAGTGCTAGTAGTAGCATACTACACTTAGTAGAACTAGAAGAACACGTTTTCCAAACTACACGAGAACTACTTCAGTCACGAGTCACCATGTGCCATACTTGGTCTCGGTGATTCGCTTCCTTCAACTCTTGGTTCAACTACCATACCTTCATTGGAACCAACACCCCGAACTCCACTAGACAACGATTCACCATTTTGTACTAGTGATTTTCCATTTGTACTGGTGATTCGCCATGATTTTACAAGATAATATAATCTCATGAGAGATTCGCCAAAAAAATTATATATACATATTATATTATTAATAAAATCGCCTTCCATTTTTACTATGTATCATGGGGATTCGCCTAATTATTATATATATAAATTTAGTGGGGTTCTTAAAATTTTCCCTGCTCTACACTTATAACTTCTGGGAGTTCAGATTAATCTAATGAACTCCTTTGATTCTCTACCTATGCTAGATCGACTATCAAGATTAAGCTGTTTGACAGGATTTCATTCACTACACTAAAACATGAAATTGAAAAATGACCAAATCAGGATTAGACAGTCTGATTTTTCATTTGTTTGTGGCATAAAAGACAAGCTACACACAAATATTATTTTGCATGAAAACAAGATTTAGAAAAATCAGGGCTAGGATACATAGTTTGTTTTTCATCCTTGTTTTCCTCTTTGGTTCAGTTTTGAGCATGTGGAACCAGTATCTTTTCCTGATCTATTTTCTTTGACAAGTCAAGCTTACACAATTTTTACTATCACTTCTTTCACTAACTTATCAACAATCAATTTAAAACATGTTCAGTTATGATTAGGCTAGATAACTGAACAAGACATCTTTTAAGCATTAGTAGCAGCATTTAGACTTGCGCGCTTTCAAAATGAAATTTTTTTTATTTTTTTTTAACGTGGGGCTTAATTTCTATTTTATGACTGCCCTCTTTTTCTACTTTTCTACTGTTTTTGTATTTTCTATTTTTTACTTTTTCTTCAAACAATCTAGAACTAAAAAGATGCTCACAAGGTTGAGCTTATTTTTCACACCTATCTATCTATCCTAATCTAACCTATACACGACATACATTCATTTAGTGAAATATCTTTTCCAACAAAGCCAATCAAGCAGATGATTCCATGAGGGATTTAGTTTCAGCGTTTTTAGAGTGCTGAAGAAATGAAAATGCCACTTCCACTTTGCTTGTTTTCGAACAGTAGTGCCTAAAAATTTTCTCACTCTTTGCAATAGATTGTTCTGGGCAGAACACACTACTACTTCAGATTTCTCTAGGAAAACAACAAATGGATCTTGGAATAATACCTGATCTAGAGGATTTGATATATAGGCTTCATTTAGGACTACACTTTCTTCCACTTGGCTATATTTGGGACTATTTTGGGAAAGAAACTCTTCCCCTTGCTCATGATCACTTGAACTATCAGACTCATCATATATTGCAGTGTAGTTTTCTTTCTAAGCTGATGTGTTATGATTAAGTGGACTGAAAACTGTGTGAAGTTCATCATATTGACGAGCAGAGATACACTTTGGCAGTAAATCCTCTTGAGAGGATAGTGTGACCACCCTTATGTGATTATCAACCTTTATTTATTCATCTCCAATTTGTAACTCAATGGAACTTTGTGGCTGCAAATCAGGAGTTAAGGAAGAATCCATGTCCAAAATGATTTCCTCAACCATTTCAGGAAAAGGCTTCTCATTTACAATATGCTCAAGAATTTCATCATCCTTCTCAACCTCATCATCAAAGCTGAAAGGCTGCTGATTTCCAATTATATGAACGTTATTTCTAATGGAATGAAGTAAATTAGAGCAAAGAGTCTGAGATTCTTCACTTACTTCTAAACTCTCAAGGCTCTCCTCATCAGTGTCATAGGTGACCTGTATTAGCTGCTTACTTTTTTCAACCTGATTATAATGAAATTCATCCCACAAATCAACTGTTGATGGCTTTGCAAGGTTAGCTTCTGCTTGGATATCATAATCATCAATATATTGATCAAACCTTGGAGAATCATTAATATAAGTAATGTCACCAGCCATGCATATTGCACTATCAGATTGTTTATCTTCAAATTGATTTACAAATCTATTTTTTGACTTATGGTATGCCAGATTAGCAGGAGAAAGATCAGAAAATTTTTGTTCATATGAAGTTTTAGAGGCTGTCTGCATGTTTATGAGTTGATCTTTCTCCTCTTCAGTTAAAAACAGAGGCATTTTTATCTCTCTTTGGATATAACTGCAATAATCCTCTTACTCTTGGGAAAGCTGATTTGGAGGATGAATGTCTTTTTGGGCTTCACCTATGAGAGATGGTGAATCATCACTTGTGCCTTTAGAGAGATCCTGTGGGTTCTCTTTCATTTCTTTATTGTTTTCATCTTCAACCAATTCTTTGTGATGTTGAGGATAGTTAGCATGTAATTCATGAGTTACTTCTGATAGATTTTCAGGAGGCCAATTTTCTCGTATGAACTCAAATGACTCAAAGCATAAAGGTAGAGATCCTACAGGTTTTGATTTTTCTTCTATTTCAGATTTTAATTCATCCTCAATCAACTCTTCTTGATGTTTGGGATAATAAGCATGGGATTCATGAGTTGTCTCTGATAGATTCTTAGGAGGCCAATTTTCTTGTATGAACTGAAATGACTCAAAGCATAAAGGTAGAGATCCTATAGGTTTTGATCTTTCTTCCATTTCAAATTCTATGATTTCAAGATGGCTAATAGATTCTTCAGAGCATTCCTCTGTGTTCTTATTTGCAACTTTCTCGTTAGGCATATTTTGTTTGTTACTCTTGTCTTGTAATGGTTGAGTGTGTTCCTCCCGAGGAAAAAGTGTAGGTTGGTTTGAATAAGCATTGTTAACCTTAACTTTGTGTCTTTCTCTTTTCCTGTCAAGTAGATCCATTAGTTTGCTGAATATATATACCAATTTTTACAAATTTTCCACTGTGTTCTCACTTGGATCCATCTTTGTTTACCAGAAAGAGTTACTATGTCCTTTCAACCAGTCTAGAGTTTTCTACCAGTGGAGTCTTTTGGTCTATTAAGAGCTGTGGAGTCGCCAGGTGGAAGATTTGAACTTTGCTGTCCACCATCAGCATGATTGGGAATGCTCAATGCATTCCCAGGAGATTTTATAAGGACTAGTGGAGTCGCCAGCTGGATGTTTTTAGTTGTTTTGAGGGTATATGTGTATGGTCAACAACCAATACTGACAAAAAACCAATCTAAGGATGTTTTGGGGTTTTTCTGAGTTTCTATATGCAGCCTAGTGGTTTGTAAGAGTTTCCTATAACTGAATCATCATTTTGCTAAGATGGTGAAAGAGCTAGTATCTACTCTTAGGACAACACTTAAGTTTTGTAAGGCTGACTGAGACTTTGAGAGTTCCTAAGGGATACCTAAGATGTTTTGACTCAATGTCCCACCGTGATCGCCATTCTATCAGGGTCCTATGATTTGGCAGATTGGCAAGCCAAATGACAGGGTAAAATCAAACCAACTTTGGAGCCCAAGGACCTAGCCTTCATGGACTAAGAGAGGGCTCTCTCTATTTGTGCAAAGGATGTAAACTTGTTTACTTTCTATGTATCTGATTTTCAGCTAGTTTTTAAGTATGTTTTGGTTTTTTTTAGGTTTTTTGAGGGAGAAATGATCAAAGGATAGATAGATAAAAATATTGTCAGATCAACTGGGCTATGGGGTCGATAAGGTCGAGACTGCCTCAAAGGGTGGACAAGGTATATTGCAAGGCTGATTTGGTCGAGGTAAAATGGATCTTTTAGGTGGAGTGAAATGGGATGGACACTAAGTTTGTGAAAGACAAAGAAGTTTTTGTTGGAAAAATACTGAGAGGGGGGGGGGGTGAATCAAAATTTGGGGTTGAACAATATTTCTTTTTCTTTCTCTTAAAACCATATGTTACAGTATTGCATTCAACAGGTATGTCCAGATATCTTATTATGTCTTTAATTAGAGCATTGCATCAGATAAGCATTAAGCATGAACTTAAATTACAGAAAAAACATAAACAACACATATGAACACCAGGATTTAAGGTGGAAACCCAATTCGGGAGAAAACCACCGCTGCTGTAATCTCAGTCTTCAATTTTATTATAGAGAAAACTTCTTACAATTTTATGCTGGTGCAGACTCATACCAGCATGCAGGTACCCACCTGCAGAAGGCTACAACCTTCTCTCGTTTACCAGCCTTTCCTGGAAGGGAGCTACTACCCCCTGTTCTCGTTTACCAGCTACCACTGGAAGGGAGCTACAACCCCCTTACTGAAGGCTTCGACCCTCAACATATATTGCAGGCCACCTGATTTATTTAATTTCTTCAGAGGTGTGTCTTTAACTCAGCAATATGTTACCCATTCCATACAGATATACTCCAGAGTGAAGTATTTATTCACAACCCTTATACGTTCTTCATGATTTCGTCAAACAATTGAAACCAGAGATTCATCATTGCTAGATCATTATATCCATGGGTGCATCATAGTTTCAGATTTATCAGTTAAGAACAGAGCTCGCCCATACAGATATTCCTTGGAGAAATTCTTCGTTCACCACCTTTTCGATGCACACACAATTCTCTATTATTTTCTTCCCTTTATCAAAACCATGAGTTCAAAAACCATTTAACTCTTAATGGTATTCATTTTCCATTAGTTTTGCCCTCAGGGTTTTTATTTCTTTTTAATTTATTTATCAATTGATAAATAAATATATTTACAATGTTTTAATCCCTTATGTATAACCCTTCGGATTTTATAAACAATATCCAATGCTTTCAAATAGTTTAATATTTCAATAAACCTTTGGCCCACATATGCACCCCACCGTACCAAAATAAACTTTGCACAAGTCCATCACCCGATTGCCGTTAGATCGCGAGCTTCCAAGATCAACATCACATATGCATATCGCTCGACCTCCGATGCCGATCGTTAATGTGCGATGGCCCATCGTACCTGTGTTAATCTTCGTGCACCTTTAATAAATGATGACCATCCGATGACCCCTTCCCAGATCAACGAAGCTCAACGACATCGCTGGGCGTCCTGGGTCGAACTATAACGCACGATGGTGCATGGTAAAAAGTGGTTTTGTAAAATCGTACCAGGACGTGTCTCGCCCGTTTTATGGAGTCGCTCCTTACCTTTTGAATACCGCTTGCCCATTGAAAGCGGTGCGATGAAAACCATAAACCGCCTTCACTCAATGTTACACCATTTTTTGGTCATCTAACCTTTTATCATTAGATGGACCCAAGTACACCATGTAAGACCAGTTTTACCCTAAGTAAAAGTGCTTTCACTATGTTAAAATAGGAAACCCCAAAAGGAAATATTAAACAAACCTATATTTGTTTGATTTTCCTCATGGAATAATTAATTAAACCATAATTTAATTATTATTCCCAGTCATGTTTAACCCAAAAACAAAGAAATTAATGAGATAAACCCCTAGTTATCTTATTATTTTCTAGGAATAATTATTTAAATCTTATTTAGATAATATTCCTTGTTAAATATGACCAAATCACCCACCATTAATCAAATAAATCATTATTTATTTGATTATCTCCCAACCACTTTCTTAAAAAGATAAATAAATCATTTATTTATTTATTTTTCACTAATCAAGGGATTTGACCCAAGTCAAACACCCTTTCCCTCCAACAAATATAATAAAATATTCCAAAAAGGTGGATCTAGATTTGGTTAACATTATTTTAATCATGCACCAAGATCTAGAATGACCCAATATTTTGTTATAAATAGGAGGGTTCTTCCCCATCATTCCTCACCTTTTGTTGCCTATTAGATCACTCCGGATCTATACACTTGGTCTCAATTTTTCACCATTTGCTCCCATTGAGCTCTATTTTCTGCATTGGGTTTTCTACACCTACAAGAGAGAGAAAGCTTAGATCTGAAGTGCTGAGGACTACAAAGAACCCATCCCACTGAGGAGAGCTGGATACACCTTCTTGTTTTCCTCCCAGGTGCCCTGTAATATAAAATTCTTTCAAAAAATCGTGTTCTTGTCTTGTCTGTTGGATGCATGGAGCAAACTCTTTACTTTACTGCTTAATGTCTTTCCATTTATAGATCTGTTTGTTGCAGCACTTTAACTACTAATTGCAGATCTGAAGATGTTTTGCAGCCAGTATTGTTGTTAGGGCTATTAGTTATGCGTAGCTAAAGTGGTTCTTTTTCGTACACTTCGACGAAGAATTCATACTAACAAATGGCGACTCCACACGGGTTTTAAATTACGACCGCTGTCGTTTTTCCTATTCCTGCATATCCAGCTACTTCAGACCCTAGGGTTTCTTTTCAGCTTTTTTTTTTCCTATTTTCATGTGGTTTTTTCCTCATAAAGCCCTCAAACATTAAAATTTCTAACTTCCGTGTGTTTCTGGCCCTATTGCGCAGGTGACCGACATCAGCCGCAGCTGAGACGACATTTTTTTCTTAAATCTGCCGCCGAGAGTCCCGAAAGTGCAGGTCGCACTTTTTGGCCCAAAAAGTGCGACCTCAAGCCTCAGGTCGCGGAAAAAAGCCCAAAAAGTGTGACCGGAGCGAAAAACAGGTCAAAAACTGCGACCTGGACTTTTTTCTGGAATTTTTCTGAAAATTTTCTGGGTTTTGTCTGAACCTCTGTCAGGGTTGTCTGACCTCCGTCTCCACCCGTTTAGACCTATTATTGCTCTATTTTACTCAACTAAGTGGGAACCGAGCCCCCTAGGGCTTTAGTACCCTCCACTTTTTGTGGAAGAGTTTTAGCTGTTTCAGCCGTCTATTTTTCGGAGCTTCAGCCTTCCTTTTTCCAGATCTGTTACCTCCCTTTTAGATCCATTGTAATCAGCCTTCCTTCCTTTCAAATCACGTATTGTCGTTTTGTTTGGACCTCTTTTTAGGGCCTCCTCCTTGCCCCCTCCGCTTGTTGCTGATTACCTCCCTTTTTCCAGCCACCTTGCCTCTGTCTCTTGGCTGTGATCTGCACCTCTTTCCAGCAGTTTTATCCTCTAGATCCCTGTCCCTTTTGACCCTAGATCTATTGGCCTCTTTTTATGTGTGTTTCGAATAGATTTTTGCCCTCTTTTAGAGTAGTTTTGAGAGACCCGCCTTCTCGGGTTAGATCGATGTATTGTTAGCTGTTAAATGTTCTGTTATTTCAGCAATCTATATTGTTCTCTGCAGATTTCTTTTCAGTTACGCATCACACTTTTTCTTGCTCTCAAAACGAAAAGGGTTTAAAAATTAAAATTAACGCACACCACACACTGACCCTAAGTGAAGAAGCGCCTGGTTAACACCGCCTGGCAAAGACTCTAAAATCAATTGTCACTGCACCTTATCTGCCCTTGACATTACTTGATTCTGTCCCTTTCTGCCCTTGCCGGTTTCCTTCTTCCTGTCATCATTGCGCCCCCAAGACACCTTTCCCGGAGACTTCTTGGCCTTCACCCTCAGTTTACGGTTGATCGACCTGCTCCGCCCCGCCATCGTCGAGCCAGTCCTCCTCCGACTCCTCTTCTGATTCTTTGGGTTCTCCTTTTCCTTCTAGGTTCTCCCCCTGTCACCTTCACTATGTCTGGTCCAGGGCCTAACGCTAGTGGTGCTCCCGGCCCTAATGCCGGAACTACTACTAGCGGAACCACCACGGGAACTACCTCGACTACACCCTTGCTCCCCTTCTTGGCAGGCCTCAGCCTCCCAGATTTGGACCGGTTGATAAACGACCCTATACATCATGACGCTAGTTGGCCCGCTATGCCGACAAAGCTCCCTTCCGAAATCCCAAAGTTTGAAGGTCGTGCTGGAGAAGATCCTTCAAATCATGTTCGATCTTTCCACATGTGGTGTTCATCTACCTCCATTATCGATGACTCTGTTCGTCTTAGATTGTTCCAACGCACGCTTACAGGTGAAGCTTCTAAGTGGTATGTTGATCAACCCACTTCCTCCCATACCACCTTTGCAACTCTTGCCCGAGCTTTTTTATCTTACTTCCAGCTTCCCCTTCGTTATGACACTGGTATCGAACTCTTGACTTCCTTCAAGAAAACCTCTTCGACCCGCCTTTCTACCCATGTCCAGGAATGGCGAAGAAGACGGAGCCTATGTCAATCTCCTCCCTTCGAAGACCGTGTCTACATGGACTGGTTCCTTAGATCTCTCTTGTCCCCTATTGGGAAAGATGTCGCATCACATTTTCCTCAAACCGAAGAAGATGCCCTCCAAATGGCGTTAAAATATGACCTGATCTACGCTCAGACAGGTTATGATCCTACTATCCTACCTGATCTCCCCAAACCTGGTGATGCCCATACACCAGGGACACCTCATGCCACCGACCGTATCGTTGGATCTATCTCTCATCCATCCGCTCAACCTCTCATGAGCTATGGTTTTCCTGGGGGAGGGGGCACCACTTCCTGCACTTCTCCCCCTCCCGGTAACACGCAGCCAGGATACGGCATGCCTCATCCTTTTGCCCAACCTCTTGCTTACCTCAATGTTGCCCAACCTAACCATTACCCTTATCCGCAGCCTGGTGTGCCAGCTCCTCCAGCATATGCGCTTTTGCCTCCTTCTCAAGCCCTACAACAGCAGTCACCGCCCCCTCATAAGCAGGTGGATGCACAGCAGGGATTCGTGGCCACCCAACCACCTGACGGACAGGCGGCCACTCAACCTTCCCCTTCTGGTTCCCCCAACTACCAGATCCTCATGATGAACTCTGATCCACCTCTAACCATCGACCTTAACCTTCAAACTCGGTCTTGCCAGTACCCCAAGCCTCCCACTCAGTCTGCCCTCAAGTCCCCTTCTTCCAGTTCTACAGAGCCTCTTTCGACAACCGATGGTCCCTTACATATCCCTCAACCCAAAGTTGAGGTTCATACCAAGATTCCTAAAGGACCATTACGCCGAAATGCTGCTTCTGGTCGAGCTGCTCATTCGTATAGCATAGTAGATGATTTGGCGCAATCTCCTGCTGCCATTTCCACATTGGAACTCCTCCAATCATGCCCTTCCCAAAAGAAGGCTCTGCTATCTGCCCTGGGTGCTGTAGATCCTGCTGATGACCAAATGATTGTTTTCGATGCCACTCCATCGGACCATCCTCCTCTTCCTCCTTCTGTCGCCTTCCAAATCCGAGTCAAAATCCGGAACGCCAACGTTTCCCGGTGTGTAATTGATGAGGGGGCATCCACCTGCGTGATGTCCGCTTTGGTTTGGAAGCAACTCGGATCCCCTGAGCTGGCCCCTTCCACGATCACCCTTCGAGCGTGGGACGGCCACGCCTCCCAGCCCATTGGCCTCTTCCGTAATTGTCCTATTACCCTTGCCGGTAAGACTGTTTGCGTTGACGTCGAAGTCATCGACGCCCCGCTAGACTACAACATTCTATTGGGGCGAAGCTACACCTATGCTATGTCCGTTGTCCCATCCGCGGTTTTCCGCAAGATGTCTTTCCCCCATAATGGAAAGATAGTCACCATTGACCAGTTGACATATCATGAGCCAAAATCTCAGACCTCACCTGAGACGGCCATCTCTTCTGTAGCCAACAAGCAAACCGTCGATTCCTTGACCAGTGTCTCCCCCGGCGTTTACAAAGATTCCTCCCTGCTTGGAACTTTTCCTAATCTTCCCCCTCCTCCTATCTCTGACCCCAGCTCATCGAATGTTTGCATGATGCAATCGTCTCGGGCTGCTCTCAAGCAACCTGCTTCGGCTAGTCAACAACCTTGCCCTCCGCAACCTGCTCCTAGCCCTTCACCTGCAGTTGGTAGTCATGAGCCCCTTTATCCCCCTGGCACGGTTCCTCCAGGCCTTAGCCATTTAGGAGCCGTCCCACCTGGCCATTCCCCCTCTAGTCAGATACCATTCCTCGCTCCCCCACCAGGAGTGTACACGGTACCAGTCATGGCCACCCTCTCTCTTCCTAACTTGACCCTTGGGATTCCCGTTTGGTACCTTGATCCTCCAGCCCCCACCTTGCCTGGTCAGCCCAAACCTTATATCGCTTTGACCCCAGTTCAACCGGTCCCCATGACTTCTCCTGCTGCATCAGTGCCTCAGTCACCTGAACAGGAACCACCTCCTGTTGTGACCGCTTCGGGTAAGAAGGGCAAAGCTCGCAAGGGGGCATCAAAGGAAAAGGCTGCCCCGACAAAATCTGCTCCTCCTCAGCCTCCAAAGCATACCATCCAGTGTGCTTTGTGTGATGCTTTCGGTCACGCCTCCCATACCTGTCCTGAATTACTTCATCTCAAGCCCATGGTTAATGTCACGTTCCCTGAGTCCGCGGTCCCAAAAGCCTCTGTTCCTTCCGCGATCGCGACCAAGAACCCCGAGACTATTCACACCAACCACCCCTGTGCTCTGTGTGATCTCCATGGCCATTACACCCATATTTTTCCCCGCCTCGAGGACTTCCGCACCTCTATCGCTGCGGTCCACCAATTCGAGGCCAAGCGCAATGAGTCCACCTCTCTCCTATTTGCGCATTCTGCTTCTGCAGAACTACCAGATATGACTGCTCCCATCGACATTCCCCCTCCTGATGTCGAGATGACGGAGCCTTCGTCCAACATTTTTTACCTATCATCATCCATGAGACCCTCGGGGAACATTCCATCTGAATCCTCCCCTGTTGTTTCGCTTGACCTTCCTTCAACGATCATCTTGGGCTCAACATCGGTAGATCCTTTATCTACTTACTCTTTGGTCACCCCTTGTGACGATGCGCATGTGAACCTCTCTTCTCATGATGATGATTCCGGTCACTTCACCACGTCAGGTGGTCTTTCTTCCACCAGTCACCCCATCTTCTATCGCGATGACGACATTATGGAAAAAATCCCCACCCCTGACATTATATATTCCCCCTTACATCGAACCCAGGCGTTCACACCACATCCACCTTGTGGCCATTACATTGAAACCCAATGTTTGGGTAAGGGGGCACCCACATTTGAGAGACCAAGAGAAGCCATTCTCCACCACTCTCCTAGTGTATCTGGTCGTGTTGACTCTAGACCCAGTATTCTTCCACATTTAGAAGAACCTCTAGAGTCCCATATCCCTTCAGATCACTCTCGGGACGATACCCCTTATCGTTCCCTCATCTTACATCAGCAACCCACTCTCTTAGACATTATTGTTGACCAACCTATAGCTTTTCTACGAGAGCATCAGTTCATTATCTCCAAATCCTCCTTTTGGGATAGTGACACCAGGTATGCCAATTCAGAAACTTAAAGTCCATTTGCTCCCTATATGCAGTACCAAAAGAGATTGTTCATCCTCCATTTCCTTTCTCAAACTGCAAGAACAAATGGCACACCACATCATTAAAATGTGTTTAGCTTCCCCATTTTATAAATACATTTTGGCATGACCACACCATGCTCGGGGGCACCCATGCCCCTCAACCATAACCCCCCTCACCTCGTTTTTGGAGAGGAGGTTGTCTTACCAATCGAGTGTGAAATCCCTTCCCTTCATCTGGCTGTTGAACTTCTCCCTAACACCCAACCTCTAGAACAACAACTTATCATGCTTGATCGTGCCTCTAAAGACCGCCTTGTTGCATTGCCAACCATAGAAGCGGCCAAGAAACGCACCAAAGCTCAATATGACAAAAAAGTCCAGCCTCGTCCTTTTCACGAAGGCGACCTTGTTCTAGTATATGACCAGGCCCATGATGTCCTTGGTCACGGGAAGTTCGACTCATTATGGCTAGGCCCCTACATCATCAGTAAGGGTCTTGGTAAGGGGGCATAATTTTTAGAGGACTTCGAAGGCAATCCTCTTCCTAATCCTCTCAATGCACTCTATCTTAAGAAATCTTACCCTTAGCATTTCCCTTCTGAGATGCGTGTTTTATTTTCTGTTAGATAGCCAGCATCTTTTTTGTACTTTCATCCTTCGCCAGGACCTATTTTGTCCAAGAAGGGCCACTTCACCTCCACGTTAAATCGAATTTCCTCACTTACGACACTTGTACTTGGGGCACCATATTTCTCCCTTACTTGTCCATGTTCGTGTCGATTTTCGTCATGAGTTCCCACCTTGTACTCATGCTTCAATGGTCCCCCATTGGGGCCTTTACTGTGTGGCAGCACCATCGAGTCGCCCTTGTTTAGAGCATCCAAGATAAGTCATCATTGCCTCCATGGAGTCTATACCACGTCCCTTTGCACCCCACTATAGCCCTCCATCCTTCATTGCTTGGTCTCTCTCTTGTGTCACACATTATGACCTTCAGTCCCACTGTCCCTTATCCCTTATGATCTTGTGTCAGTCGCTGCCATGTCATCCATGCTCTTTATGCTCTAACAAGGGAAGTCGTCCATTCGCTACTCAGTCCTTCCCATTTCCACTATCGTCATTAGTGTCAGTCTGTCCGTCGCTATATTGTTTTCTCTCATGCCTTAGTTGAGGATCTCTCATTGCCTCACCTACGGCGGACCTCCTTCTGTCGACATCAGCACATTTATTCCAGAAGCAAGGTCTAGAGGGCGGTGTACCTTGGTTCCAGCTTCCACTCTTGTTCGGCGCCTCGGATCAGGCAGGGGGATCTCTCATTTCCCTTTGACTTGATTGTTTCTCCAGCTCCTTTCAGCATGATCGAGATTCGTATACTTGACGGTCCAGTGACCCAGCAGCAGCTCTTGATGATTCCCGGGTGTGTGTGAGATGTCTCAGCCCTCATGAGGGGGTGGCCCTGCAGGTAGCCCCCCACATGCCCGGATGACCTCTTCTTTGCAGCCTTCGATGCCGCTCCAGATTTTGATGATGTCGGCCTTAGCCACTTGCAGCACCTCTTTGATTTGCATGTATCAGTCAGATTTTGTGAGCCCTTCCCCATTTACAGGGGGGCATTTGGGTTGTATTTATCTCATGTACTCAGATATTATTGTACTAGTCCTGGCTGTTATCCCAGGCACAGCATGTATGTGAGACTCTTCATTGTATTCTTATCTGGCTCCTGCTTATGCCAGTTGTACTTTATGGTTCGGTCCCTTGTTTACTGGACACACTATTCTTTTGTACTTTGTCTCGGTGGGCTTAGGTATGCCTCCCCCGCGGCCTTCAGCACAGGTACCATCCCATAAAAAGAGACTTGTTGCACCTGCGAGTCTCGTCTCCTCGGGGTCTAGTCCTTCAGCACACTATCTACCTCACATTTCTCTCTCTGACATCCCTTTTGTTGTCTAGTGATTGTGTTCTTACAACGTACTTCTGTCATACGATTTGCTCCCGACACTCGCACGCTGGGGGGCAATCTGTTACACCATTTTTTGGTCATCTAACCTTTTATCATTAGATGGACCCAAGTACACCATGTAAGACCAGTTTTACCCTAAGTAAAACTGCTTTCACTATGTTAAAATAGGAAACCCCAAAAGGAAATATTAAACAAACCTATATTTGTTTGATTTCCTCATGGAATAATTAATTAAACCATAATTTAATTATTATTCCCAGTCATGTTTAACCCAAAAACAAAGAAATTAATGAGATAAACCCTTAGTTATCTTGTTATTTTCTAAGAATAATTATTTAAATCTTATTTAGATAATATTCCTTGTTAAATATGACCAAATCACCCACCATTAATCAAATAAATCATTATTTATTTGATTATATCCCAACCGCTTCCTTAAAAAGATAAATAAATCATTTATTTATTTATTTTTCACTAATCAAGGGATTTGACCCAAGTCAAACACCCTGTCCCTCCAACAAATATAATAAAATATTCCATAAAGGTGGATCTAGATTTGGTTAACATTATTTTAATCATGCACCAAGATCTAGAATGACCCAATATTTTTTTATAAATAGGAGGGTTCTTCCCCATCATTCCTCACCTTTTGTTGCCTATTAGATCACTCTGGATCTATACACTTGGTCACCATTTTCTGCCATTTTGCTCCCTTTGAGCTCTACTTTCTGCATTGGGTTTTCTACACCTACAAGAGAGAGAAAGCTTAGATCTGAAGTGCTGAGGACTACAAAGAACCCATCCCATTGAGGAAAGCTGGATACACCTCCTTGTTTTCCTCCCAGGTGCCCTGTAATATAAAATTCTTTCAAAAAATTGTGTTCTTGTCTTGTCTGTTGGATGCATGGAGCAAACCCTTTATTTTACTGCTTAATGTCTTTCCGTTTATAGATCTGGTTGTTGCAGCATTTTCATTACTAACCGCAGATCTGAAGATATTCGGCAGCCACTATTGTTGTTAGGGCTATTAGTTATGCGTAGCTAAAGTGGTCCTTTTTCGTACGCTTCGACGAAGGATTCATACTAACACTCAAGGTTCTGTTCATGATTCCAGAGGGTTTACGCTATAACTCTGGTCTATCTGGTGCAGGATTTCAAACAAGTGTAATTCTCTTCCGACGGGATTTCCTTACAAACATTAACTCAAAACAATTCAATGTCATTCTTCAATACTGCTATGATAACATATCTTCCGTTTCAGAGTTCTATCCTGTCACAGTTCCACTTCTACCTGTATATTCAAAAACATCATATCTCTACCATCATTATGTTCTTCAATGGATTCACTGAATGCCTCGAGAGCCCCTCATATATTCAACCAATAAGTTCCACGACTGCAAATGTCAAGCTAAGCCAGTTCTTCATTACAAGAAGGTCTCATCCTGAATCCTACCACCATGATTCCTCAACAGGGTTTCATTTTCAGGGAATTCCACAGAAGAATTACATCAGTCAATACACATATAATACACATATCCTTAACTCTGCAACAATTATTTCATTCCTCTCAGGGCACCGAAGGTATCCTCTGCTCATTATGAAATTGATCACACAGGTCATATATATTCCTGATTTATTCAACCATAATTAGCACAGTTCCACAGTTCTTCATTAACAAATCTTGGCCAGATATTCAATTTGTCCTTCAATCTATTACCTTATCTCTTCTACCTTTTAGGTAGTTTAGATGCTGCTCCTGTCTTTGCCAATTCCTTTGCCATCAATGACAATATTTCCAACAATCTTCCCCTTTGGCATTGATGGAAATATTCTTCCTCTGATGACCTTATAGAAGCCCTTTGTTGTTTTTCCTCCCCCTTTTACATCAATGGCAAAGGGTTTGACAATACCATGCTCCCCCTGAGATCATTCTGCATAAAATGCCAACAAGGCATCCTTTTCATATGACCAATGCTCCCCCTTAGCCTGAGCATTTAGAGAAGCCCAACAACACCTCACAACCAATTTAATCTCTTGTATTTAAGTAGACCTAATCCTTTGCATGGCAGAAACTACTCCTAGTTTCTGTCTGAGATATTCGAACTCTTCCCTGGGTAGGGGTTTGGTAAATATATCAGCAACTTGTTCTTTGGAGGAAACATATTCCAATTTCACCTTTTGTTCAAGCACTTGTTCTCGTAAGAAGTGGTATTTGATGGGAATGTGCTTGGTCTTGGAATGCATAACACGATTATTTGAGATACTAATGGCACTTGTATTATCACACATAATGGAGATAGGGTATGAAAATTTGATTTGAAAATCTTGTAGGGTTTGCATCCTCCAAAGAAGTTGAGTGCAACATGATGCTGCAGCCACATATTCATCTTCTGCTGTAGATAAGGCAATGGAGCTTTGCTTCTTGCTGAACCAAGATACTAACCGGGGCCCCATAAAGAATGCACCACCACTAGTGCTTTTCCAATCATCAATACTTCCAGCCCAATCTGCATTAGTGTACGCATGAAGAGTAAGTTCAACATTCTTTGGGTACCATAGTCCAAAATCTTGAGTTCCTTGTAGATATTTGAATATTCTTTTCACAGCCTGAAGATGAGACTCTTTTGGATTAGCATGGAATCGTCCAACAATCCCGACTGCATGCATGATGTCTGGTCTTGTCCCAGTGAGATAAAGTAGACTTCCTATCATAGATCTATATTCTGGTTTATTTACGGTGGGGGAATCATCATTAGAACTGAGATTACATCCGGTTATCATTGGTGTACTTACTGGTTTGCAATTTTCCATGCCATACTTCTTCAGGATTTGCTTGAGATACTTTGCTTGTGAGAAGAATATGGAATATACCATTCATGTTTGATGTTTGCTGTACTTGCAAGCCAAGAAAGAATGTTAGTTCCCTGAAGTAAAGACATTTCAAATTTCAGCGTATATCGAAGCAAATTTCCGACTCATAGATTCTTTATTACTTCCAAAAATGATATCATCGACATATACAACCACAATCACCAGCTTGTCATTTTCAGCTTTTGTGTATAAGTTGCTATCAAATGTGACCCCTTTGAAAATCCTTGTTGATGAAGATATTTGTCAAGACGATAATACCATGCCCTTGGAGCTTGTTTGAGACCATATAGAGCCTTTTTGAGTCTACAAACAAGATTTTCATCATTTCCCAAAATTAATCCTTCCGGTTGTTCTATATAAACTTCTTCTTCTAGATCATCATTGAGAAAAGCAGATTTAACATCCATTTGACAAACTTTGATTTGTTGGAAGCTTGAAAATGTAAGAAACATTCTTATGGCTTCAAGTCTAGCTACAGGAGAAAAAGTTTCTTCAAAGTCTATACCTTCTTGTTGAGCATACCCCTTGCAAACAAGTCTAGCTTTGTTTCTTACAACATCCCCATTTTCATTTAACTTGTTTTTGAATATCCATTTAGTTCCAATGACATTTTTGTTATGAGGTCTTGGTACTAATTCCCAAGTGTGATTATTTTCAATTTGATCAAGCTCTTCATTCATGGCTTGAATCGAACAATCATCTTTGCTAGCTTGATTGACATTGTGCGGTTCAATAGTGGATAGAAATGCCAGTTAGCTAGAAGATCCCACAAGAGTCCTTCTTGTTTGTACACTTGATCCTTTATCTCCCAAAATTTGAGATTTTGGATGATTCTTTTGAACATATCTGGATGGAGATTTTTCGGTATTGTAAAACCATCTTCGGTTCTTCATTGGGTTCACTGTTTGTGTCATTACTATTTGATGTAGAAGGATATGTGTCATCATCATCTTCATCTGTTGTTTGCTTTTCTTCTTTTGGAGCTGCAGGAGACTCATCAATAACAACATCAATACATTCAACAATCTTCCGAAGTCTTTTATTGTAACACTTATAAGCCCTACTCCTAGAGGAGTAACCAAGAAATATTCCTTCATCTGCTCTGGGTTCAAACTTTCCAAGTTTTTCATCATTATTCTTGATGAAGCATTTGCTTCCAAAAATTCTAAAATGCTTTATAGTGAGAGGATTACCATACCAGAGTTCATATCGAGTTTTATCACTATTTACATGAACATGTGCCTTGTTGAGAATGTTTACTGCTGTATGTGATGCTTCTACCTAAAATGTGTCAGGTGTTCCGAAATCATCAAGTGTAGCTCTAGCCATTTGTTGAACTGTTCTATTCATTCTTTCTACAACACCATTTTTTTGTGGAGTGCTAGCTACAGAAAACTGTCTTTTTATGCCATGTTGTTCACAAAATTCAAGGAATTCATCTGATGTATATTCTCCTCCTCGATCAGATCTGAGACACTTGATTTTTAGATCTAATTCATTCTCAACTAGTGCTTTGAAGATTTGAAACTTCTCAAATGCTTCATCTTTGTGTTTAAGCAGCCCAATCCAACACATTCTAGAGAAATCATCAATGAATAAGATATAGTATTCTTCACCACGTGGTGAATTTTTCCTCATAGGTCCACATATGTCAGTATGAATGAGTTCAAGAGGCTTACTTGATGATCCTTCCTTGGCATTAAATTGTACTCTGGTTTGCTTACCGAATTGGAAAGATTTACATATGATATTTTCAGGTAGAGTAATATTGGGAAGATCACGAACAGCTTTAAGTCTACTTGATTTGTTGATTTGAGAGAAGCTCAGATGCCCCAACCTTCTATGCCATAGCCAATTTTCTGATGATTTACTCAAATAACATTGTTCTTTGCAATTCTTCAATATATACACGTTGTTTGGAGTTCTTTTTCCTTTTATAATTTCTTTACCTGTATCAAGATCACGTACCACACATTCTTTTAAACTAAAGACCACTTCAGTTCCTTGTTCACACATTTTACTTACACTTAACAAGTTATTCTTTAATCCATCCACATACATGACTTCATTAGCTTTCACCTTTTCTTTTAGAAAAACAGACCCTTTTCCCTTAATGATCGCAGGAGTATCATTTCCAAATGTAACATTCTTTTCCTTTTCTAGAGCACTATATGCAAGAAGTTTGTCTTTATCACCTGTCATGTGTCTTGAGCATCCACTATTATTGTACCATTGGTTTTCTTCATCTTTTGAAAATAACGCTATGCCACAATTTTCAACCTGTAATTCCTTCTTTTTCCATACTTTGGAATTTGAAGGAACATGTTCTTTTGGCTGAACTTTTCTTCTGCATTCAGATTCTTCATGGAAAAAGTTATTGCAATAAGCACATTCAACTTCATTTTGAAGAGGAGAAAAGTTGTTATAAGTACTCTTCTTTGTTTCAATATCGAATCTTTTCTTTCTTGCTTTTCTTGTCATGATGGTTTTATACGCAACACATTGAACTGCTTTATGACCAAAATTATGACATGAGAAACATTGTCCATTGAAGAAGAGATTTCTGCGATCATAAAATCTTCTACATGAATTTTCCTGTTGATTGGTGTTTCTTTGAAAGACATTCCTGTTAGTTTTCTTTGAATTGAGATGATCATGCTTTACCTGTAAAGATTCTTTATTCCCTTGCTGAGTGGTAGCATGTTGTAAACCAGCTGTAACTGCTTTTAGATAATTTGGTGCTAAACCCTAAGAAGATTCTCTGATATATCCAAGACCTATATTTATAAGAGGAGAACGTTGTACCTTGATAATCTCATCTAAGGTTTCATATCCTTTAGCAAATCTAAGATTCAGAGTTTTTACTTTCTCAAGTTCTTTTCTTAGACTTACTACTTCACATTCTAATTTCTCATTGTGTTTCTCTTTTTCTTCAAGCTAATTTTTCAGAGTTTCTATGATTATTTTACTCTCTTCGAAGTAGATTTTGAGTTTATTGTTTTCATCAAGAAAATCACTGTCTTCTAGAGCATCCACAAAAGTATCCTTCTCTTCTCTAGATTCCTTTTCAAATGCCATGAGAAGTCTAAGATCTTGTTCACATTCTTCCTCACTATCAGATAGCCCATCACTGTCTTCATGAGTATAGTAACTCTTTCTAGTGCTAAAACGATTCTTATTTCTTTTTTCTATTTCCTTCCCTTTTTTATGTGTATCTTTATAAGGACACTTAGTAGCATAATGACCAACTCTTCCACAATCAAAACATTTGAAAGGAAGCTTACCTCTGAACCGTCCTGTGCCAAGTTGAAGTTTCTTTACAAAGTTTATCTCATCTTCCTCTGAGATATATCCTGGTCCTTCTGTTTTTTTGTACTTCCTTCCCTTTTGTAAAAGTTCTAAAGACTGCTTCTTTGAATTTGGATGGTCCTCCTCTTCTCATTTCATATGCAGTTAGTATGCCATGAAGTTGCACCACAGTAAGATTTTGAAGATCCTGCTTTTCTTCAAGGGATGAAAATTTTGACTCAAATTTTGTCGTTAATGATCTTAAGACTTTCTCAACCAAGGTAGATTCAGTTATAGTTTCTCCTAGATTTCTCATACGATTTACAATGTCATCAAGACGTAAGAAGAAATTGGCAATGCTCTCCTCATTCCCCATTTTTAGATTCTCATATTGAATTCTGAGAGTTTGGAGTTTAGCACTTTTTACCTTTGCATCACCTTCATAACTTAGAATAATTTTGTCCCATATTGCCTTTGCTATATTTAGCTGCATGACTTTGACAAATTCTAATTCAGTTAGACTTCACAATAGAGCATTGACCGCCTTTGCATTTGTTTCATAATTCTTTCTTTTCGTTGAATTCATTGGCACTGCAACTGGATATTGATATCCTTGTTCAACAATTTCCCATACATCTGCTCCCAGAGACTGAAGATAGGATCTCATCCTTGTTTTCCAGAATATTAAATTGTTTCTGTTAAAGAGCGGAGGCCTGATAGATGTTGTTCCATCTTGGTTACTCATCTTGCTTGATCTTCCTTCTAGCGGCTAAGCTTTTCAGAAGGACCTGCTCTGATACCAATTGTTGGAAAAATACTAAGAGGGGGGGGGGGGGGGGTGAATCAGAATTTGGGGTTGAACAATATTTCTTTTTCTTTCTCTTAAAACCATATGTTACAGTACTGCATTCAACAGGTATGTCCAGATATCTTATTATGTCTTTACTTAGAGCATTGCATCAGATAAGCATTAAGCATGAACTTAAATTACAGAACAAACATAAACAACACATATGAACACCAGGATTTAAGGTGGAAACCCAATTCGGGAGAAAACCACCGCTGCTGTAATCTCAGTCTTCAATTTTATTATACAGAAAACTTCTTACAATTTTATGTTCGTGCGAACGCATACCAGCATGCAGGCACCCACCTGCAGAAGGCTACAACCTTCTCTCGTTTACCAGCCTTTCCTGGAAGGGAGATACTACCCCCTGTTCTCGTTTACCAGCTACCACTGGAAGGGAGCTACAACCCCCTTACTGAAGGCTTCGACCCTCAACATATCTTGCAGCCCACCTAATTTATTCAATTGCTTCAGAGGTGTGTCTTTAACTCAGCAATCTTTTACCCATTCCATACAGATATACTCCAGAGTGAAGTATTTATTCACAACCCTTATACGTTCTTCATGATTTCGTCAAACGATTGAAACCAGAGATTCATCATTTCTAGATCATTATATCCATGGGTGCATCGTAGTTTCAGATTTATCAGTTAAGAACAGAGCTCACCCATACAGATATTCCTTGGAGAAATTCTTCGTTCACCACCTTTTCGATGCACACACAATTCTCTATTATTTCCTTCTCCTTATATAGTTTTGCCTTTATTAAAACCATGAGTTCAAAAACCATTTAACTGTTAATGGTATTCCTTTTCCATTAGTTTGGCCCTCGGGGTTTTTATTTCTTTTTAATTTATTTATCAACTCATAAATAAATATATTTACAATGTTTTAATCCCTTATGTATAACCCTTCGGATTTTATAAACAATATCCAACGCTTTCAAATAGTTTAATATTTCAATAAACCTTTGGCCCACATATGCACCCCATCGTACCAAAATAAACTTCACACAAGTCCATTGCCCGATTGCTGTTAGATCACGAGCTTCCAAGATCAACGGCACATATGCATATCACTCGACCTTCGATGCTGATCGTTAACGTGCAATGGCCTGTCATACCTGTGTTAATCTTTGCGCACCTTTAATAAATGATGATCGTCCGATGACCCCTTCCCAGATCAATGGCGCTCAACGATATCGCTAGGCATCTTGGGTTGAACTATAACGCGCGATAGCGCATAGTAAAAAGTGGTTTTGTAAAATCGTACTAGGACGCGTGTCGCCCGTTTTATGGAGTCGCTCCTTACCTTTTGAATACAGCTTGCCCGTTGAAAGCGGTGCGATGAAAACCATAAACCGCCTTCACTCAAGGTTCTGTTCATGATTCCAGAGGGTTTGTGCTATAACTCTGGTCTATCTTTGGTAGGATTTCAAACAAGTGTAATTCTCTTCCGACGGGATTTCCTTACAAACATTAACTCGAAACAATTCAATGTCATTCTTCAATACTGCTATGATAACATATCTTCCATTTCGGAGTTCTATCCTGTCACAGTTCCACTTCTACCTGTATATTCAAAAACATCATATCTCTACCATCATTATGTTCTTCAATGGATTCACTGAATGCCTCGAGAGCCCCTCATATATTCAACCAAGAAGTTCCACGACTGCAAATTTCAAACTAAGCCAGTTCTTCATTACAAGAAGGTCTCATCCTGAATCCTACCACCATGATTCCTCAACAGGGTTTCATTTTCAAAGAATTCCACACAAGAATTACATCGATCAATACACATATAATACACATATCCTTAACTCTGCAACAATGATTTCATTCCTCTCAGGGCATTGAAGGTATCCTCTGCTCATTATGAAATTGATCACACAGGTCATATATATTCCTGATTTACTCAACCATACTTAGCACAGTTCCACAGTTCTTCATTAACAAATCTTGGCCAGATATTCAATTTGTCCTTCAATCTATTACCTTATCTCTTTTACCTTATAGGTAGTTTAAATGTTGCTCCTGTCTTTGCCAATTCCTATGCCATCAATGAAAATATTTCCAACAGTTTTAAGCACAAATAGTTTTACAACAAACATCTATGTGGTAGGGCTAACCATTAATCACTATAAATGAAACTCAAACTAATAGATGCTTAAAATAAACATTCAGGTGATACATAGAAGTATAAGACCCTCTAACTTTGGGAAAATCACCTTCAGACTTTGGGGAAAACAAACAAGACAAACAAACAACTTAATCTCTGAAGAGGGAACTCCTAAACATCATATTTGGGCTATCGGGAACTTTGAACTAAGATTGTAGAGCATAGGCAAAGGGAAAGATCGAAACAAGACCTCTTTGGTTTAACTAGGACAATCAAATATTCAGAGAAAGGTTTCAGTGATGGGGTTTTGGATAGCTATGAGTAAGCAGGGCATACTTTGAATCATACTAGATAGCATACATAATAACCATTAATGAAATTGATAACAAGTTCTTAGGGTATCAAAGAGCAGTTAAGAATTCTTTGACATAACTAAGAAAGAAGAAAAACATAGAAGCTATAATGAATCAGGAAACTTGAGGTGTCTCCATGGGCATGTCTCAAATCTATTCTTTACTGACCTACAGCAAGCAAGAAGCATGAAAACATATATGATAAACTAAGGAAACATAACATATGAGGAACACTATACCATTCACCAAGCCATGGAATCCTACAAATAGTCCTCTTCCACCATCCAAGACAAACAAGAAATCATCCACGTCATGAGACAAAGTGTTTCTTCAAAGCTTGTAATAACATGTATTGCTCTATAACATCAAGTTCAGCGCCTCAATACAATGAAATCTCTTGGAATATATAGGCTAAAGAGAACGAAACTATCCAAGAGCATCTAGAAGGCCATTGGCCTATTGCAAATATCTGATTTTTTCCTTGAGGTTTTGCAAAGCCCAAGGCAAAGGCTTAACGCACATTTGGATGAGCATCTTCAGAAATCTGCCTTTTTTGCCAAAATGCTACAGGAACATAGCAGCAAAAAATTGCCTGTCGTGTATACAAATTTTGAGGAACCTCCTGATGTCAAAATGAGGCATGTGATGGCTCGTCGAAAAGCCCTAGATTTCTAGTTTCTGGAACTACTTTATTTTTTCCAAACTGATCCCTAGAAGTATGTCAAAAGGTGGACTAAGTGAAAAAAACCAAAAAAGTAGCCATTGCTGATATGTGAGGCAGAAAGTTAAAAAATCATTGTTTTTCGTCTCTTTGGGGGACCAAAACACATCCTTTGGATCTGAAAATTTGTGAGTAGTTGCCCCCGAATTTAGTCCATCCAAAAAAATGAATTTTGTGAGCTGAGGATGCCCCTAGCACCCATGCCAGTGCTTTGAAAAATGTGCAATTTGGGCAAAAAAACACAAAAAACAAAATCATATCAAATTTTGCTCAATTTTGGCAAGCAAGCTCCTCATGGGTTTTTAGAATCATGCAAGGAATCTGAGGCAAATATTTCAAGCCCAAATATTCCTTTCTCCACTTTTTCTACCGGTCGCCTCTTTCGGGCAGCTTTGAGCCTTTCTTGAGCAAGTTTGAGCTTTCTTCGGGCAAATTGGTTCAACTTCTTATAGTGCCCGGTCATCTTCTTTTGTAGACTCAAGTCTCTGTTAGATTTCTCTAATTTATCCTCCAAATGCTTGTTGGCCCTTTCAAGCCATGATTCTTTATCATTTTCTATTTCTTGGGCGAGCAATTGAGTGAGAGGATAAGATCGAAGAAGGGTTGCCTCTTCTTCCTTCTTTTTCTCCAAAGCTTTCTTGAGACCCATAGTCCTAGGCCTCTTTTTCATTGGTTTCTCTTCTTCTTCAGTATCATCAAATTCACCCATAAGCTCTTCAACCTTGATTTGTGCTTTGTAGGCTTCCCTTTGGTATTTGAAAGCCCAGGCGTCATAAACTGCCATTTGACCACTCATTTGTTTGTTTTGCATCTGTAGAACATGTATGATGTCCTTTGACCTTTCTAGATCAGCTTGTAGGTCATGAATTTGGGCTTCTCTGTGTTGCAAAAGAGCCTCAAGAATCCTAGCTTCATCATCTCTAGCATCACTGTCTATCTGTATGATGTCAAACTCCCTTTCCTTTTCATGACTACTCTCTTGTTGTTCCTCTTTTTATTTACCTTTTCCTTGGATAGACTTCTTGGTCCTTTTCCTCTTTAGCAATTCAACAATACTCTTCTTAGGCAGTTTTCCTCTACTTCTTAACGCTCTTGTGACATTGCTAGTCATTTCTGGAGTGATCTTCTTCTTTGCAGATCTAGTGTTTCTAGGATTCGCCACTTTTGGAGGAAGAGTAATGGCCCCTTGCCTAGGAGAGGTAGCTAGCACATGCTCTTGGCTATGTTGAGGAGAAGAGAGAGGAGTTTTCATTACTTGCACTTGCTCAACTTGGTCCTTGATCCAGTCTTGGCTTTCCTTAGGACTATTTTGATCTTTTTTCTCGATGTTGCCCCCTTCGGAATGCTCACTATTTGGTGTTTGCTTGCCATCATCATTGCTTGCTTGAGGGATGTCATATTTTTCATCATTAGTGTCTCTTTGAGGACTTTTATGACCCTCATCATCACTATTTTTGCTGCCACTTTCTTTTTTTTCATGAGGACTGTCTTTTTCATCTCTGTCACTGCTTTCTTCATGACTGTTGTGTTCTTTACCTAAACTATTTTTTCCCTCATTACCCTCATGCTTACTGCTATGTTGGCTTCCATCATGTTCCTTTTCATGAATACTATGCTCACCATCATTTTGTTCATGCTCACCATCATTTCCTCCTTCCATACTGTCATGCTTCGATTCTTTACTTTGTCCCTCATCATCACTAGTTTGCTGCTTGTCACTTTGACTTTCCTCATCACTGCTTTTCTTAGATTTCTCCTTTTCACTCTCAATCATAGGGGATTTTTTCCTTTTAGGAGTGGATTGACTAGAAGAGGGAGAGACATGGTGAGTAGGTGGTGAGGGAGGTGCATGAGATGGGCCATGAGATGAAGAGGCCATAGTAAAATCTTGATGGGAGATGAAAGAGTCCCAAGAAACTCCCTTTTTCTCAAGTTGATGGAGGATGATGATCTTGATAAGGGAATGATGAAACAAACAAGCTTGCTGTTGAGCGGAGGGCTTCTTTTGGACAGTAAAGGCCATATTTTCAATGCTTCTGTAGAGGAAGAAGGGTAGGTTCAACAACTGAGTTCTTGTGAAATGCATAAGAAGATTGATGTGATAGGCATAAATCTGAGAAAACCTCCCTTCACATGTGAAATATTTCATGATGACTTTCATGAGGGGGGCATAGCTACTCAATAAGTGAGAAAAAGGGAAAATAGCTTGCAAGCATCGTGATGGTCTAGTTTTAGAAAGGGTTTATAGTGATTCAGATCTAGGTATGCTTGTTTGAACCACTTTTCTCCTATATAGGGGATCTTATTTTCTTTGGAGATAGCCGTAGGAGTGAGTTTGAAGTCCAGACCTGCTAGATGGACATGCTTTCCTTGCAGCCTTAGGGTGAACAGTTGTGTTAAGGGAGGGTAACTAGTGACCTACTGGACCTTTTGGCAAAAATCAAGGCAACCCACCTCATGGAAGTTAAAAATAACTGAAGGGGATTCATTTACTTCTTGATTTGTCAAAGGCTCAAAACTATTGTGATATCCATTCATGTTGTCCTTCTTTGGAGGCATTTTCGCTTTCTGATACCCTTCACTAAATTATCAAAACAAGACCTTGAAATGTACTGAAAAATAGACCCCTTCTTTGAGCACTTATTTTCTCTCTAGTTTGCAAACAAGTATTTGTTAAATGAAAACAAATTTATTTCTCCAGCACTGTGTTTTGAGAAAAGAGGCCTTTAATAATATCTATTTGTGGTTTTTGAAGACAAGTCCCCTTTTGTTTTTGACAGAAAAAATCTTTCCCCTCAATCACTGCTTTTTGAAATCACTGTTTAAGAGGTGAGAAAACCCCTTATAAACTGATCAAAATTGTTTCCCCTCAATCACTGCTTTTTTAAATCACTAAGCAAAGAGTATACTCTTGAAAAAACACTGTGTTTCCCCTTTTGAAAAAACTGTCCTTTCTTTCCTAAGTAAGCAGATAATTTGTTGGATGAAGTTTTAACTTGTTTCTCTAAAGTAGTATCTTTTCTTGTTACTAAGTAAAAGGTCTTCAAAAATAACTCTGTTTTCTCTCTATGAGACTGTGTTTATCCTTAAATACTTACAGCAATAAACCCCTCTTAAACTGACAACAGACCTTCCTCCTTTAATCACTGTTGCTCTATGATGATCTTAGCAAGCAAGTTATTTTTGGATGAAGGTTATTTTGTTTGTCAACAGCATTATCTTCTCTTGTTACTGAGTAAAAGGTCTTCAAAACAAACTCTATTTTCTCTCTATAAGACTGTGTTTATCCTTAACTACTCAAAAAAAAAGTCCTTTGACAACAAAACTTCCTCCTTCATTCATTGTTTCTTTGACACTTTGATATCATATTTTCCATTTAAATCAAACAAAACTCGGGCTTAAGAGATGTAAATACCTTCAAAATATGTGTTTTGATGTCTTTGGAGACGAGTTCATTGTGTGAAAACTGCTCTTTAACAACTTTTGAAGCTCGTTGACCTTTGCTGTAACTCCCTTTAGTACTGGCCTAGGCAAGCAAAACCCACGTTCAGAAGTGGCCCGGGCGCCAGGCCATTCAGAGGTGGCCCGGGTGGGTCAAAAATGGGCCATTTGTTTTTAGGAGCAAAGAAGGATTTCCAAAGGTGCCAGTCAACTTTGTGGAGTTTGCTGAGCTAGAATGAGTAAAATGGTGCAAGTTAGGCAGGAAAAAGCAAAGGCATGAGTGAGAAAAAAAAGTCAGGAGGATGAGGGCACCGCGTTCAAGAATGGTTATTGGGCCATTCAGGGATGGCCCAGGCGCCGAGCATAGGCATGCCACACAACCACACAGGCGCACCGCGCTGTGTGCAACGTTAAACTGCCGCACAATGTTACAGGCACGCCGCGCATTCAAAAAGTTCAAACTCTCTCAAAAAATTGTTCTTTGCTCCTGAATTTGCAAAATGATGATGAACGTTGGCTCGAGCTTTCTTATGCCTTGTGAGGCCTTCAAACACCTTTTCCATTTTTAAAGAAATCAAAAACACTTCTTAAGCTTCAACACTTTGTGTTTTGAAAAAGTGACTTCATTTTATGCCAAGGGCTTAGCTCTTTGCCCTTATTCTAACCGGTTCGTCTCCTTTGGCGAGGTGTACTCTTACACAAACCTGAACATATCTTCCATAGTGGTCTCTCCTTTGGAGGTTGTTGAGAAGATAGTTTTTAAAATGTATAGATTCTCAAACTCTGTTTCTCATTTAAAAAACCCTTTTAAAACTAAAATTCACCCCCGGTGATTAGCCTTTTGCTTATTTGAAAGAAAGCTTTTGATAATGAACTGATGTCTTCAGCTCTAATTGTTACTGCAAAAAAAAACAAAAAAATATTTCCACACCTTATATTAACTCTGATAAGTTTTTTAACCTCTGTTTGTTGTGAAAGGGGTAATTTAAAATGTGTTTTTGATCCTCTTCTAGGATGTCCTTTTAAACCACATAAAATCCTCTTTATCTGGCCTTGTGTCCTCCATGGTCCTTTTTAACGTTGCCCCTCAAAACTTGACATCTGCACTTATCCTCTGAAGAAAATATATCATAATGTAAACTGCTTGTGTCCACCTAGATTCAGTCTCTTATCATTTGATGGAGGTTTATATGAAAATTAGTACTGCAGTCTTTAAAAACCACTATATAAACCCATTGTTTTTGAAGTAAAGGAGGTCTTTTAAAACATGTGTTTTCTCTGTCTGTATGATGAAGGAGTCCTCTAAAACATAAAAATTTACATTTATCAGACACTATGCCATATTGCCTTTCCGAAGGTGGTCTTTCAAATTTGAAACTAGAACTTATCTATTAGGCAATTTGTATTAACACTTTCTCTTGACTGTGTATAGAGCTTCTATTTTTCCTGAAGAAAGTCTTTGCAAATGTGACCACTTATGTTCATGTAAAATCATGGTTAGGCCCTTAGCTCATGATGAAGGAGGCCTTCGAACAATGACAATTCACCTATCTTAACAATGTGCCCACTGTCCTTTAAATGAGGTGAAAAAATAACTCTTGGCGCTTTGCCCTTTATTCATCACTTGGAGGGAGTATTTTTTAAAGGCCATAATGGATCTATTCTATATGAAAATTATGCCTTTCCACATAAACCCTCTGTGTGAATGCTTCTTTATACCAGTTTGCAGCAGTGACTAGAAACAGAGCTTGGTCTACCAATTTTACCATTCAGATGAGGCTATTTTAATCCACATTATAACCTATGATTTATCCTTTGAAGGAGGTTTTCATAAACATAAGATCAGAGGCCTTTAACACCATCATGTCAACCTTTTTCTTGTGATATGAAAAAGGTCATTCAATCTATGAACTCTCATTTGTTTCACCATTGTTTCTCAACTGGTCTTACCAACAGAGACTTTATCAAACACAACTTTTTAAACCCTGCTATGCATTCTCTGTTCATCTTTGGAGGAGGTGGTGCAAAACAACTCCTGAAGCTACTTAAAAAAATGCTAACCCTCTACTTTTTAGTGAAGGAGGTCACAACAATGTGTCTTTTACCCTTTGCTTTTATATGAAGGAGGTTTCATCATTTGTTTCTAACCCTCTGCTTATTATTTGAAGGAGGTCATATTAAACACAAAATCTTTATCTATTTCGACACTATACCCTGCTCTGTACGTTTGTCTGAAGAATGCCAATAGGAAACAAAGTGGAATTTGACATTTATCATTGCTAAAATCACTTGAATACTAATGTCCTCTTGCTTTATGAGGCCTTGTATGAGATGTATATATCCTTTGTAAAATATCACTGTGAACACAAAACCAAAAGAAAATTCATTTGTATATGGAGAGTTTTTGCTGCTAGATATCATTTAGCTATCTTTTTCCCTTGACTGTGTTTTCGAAGGTATATTGAAATTTCCTTTGACTAATGTTCACCTCCCAGGTTCAAGGTAACATAAGAAGCAACTGTCTTCTTATGCCCTACATGATGATACCCTTTGGAAAGATTAGGTAGCACTGCTTGTGGATGAGATTATGGAGCACTGTTGATCAGCACCACTCAGTCTTTTGTATTCATGTGACTTGAAGAATGATCTCTATTCTTCAGGCAAACTTCAGATTTAAAACAATATATATTATTTGCTCTTTACTCACTGCACCTTACTTGCTTCATGATGAAAAACCCTTTCAGCATGAGAGACCTGTATGAATTTGTCTTTTTGCTCTTATGTGCACACTGATCATCGTTCAATTACACCCTTGCAAAGATGTAAAAACATATGCTTTTGAACCTTAGAGAGCTCCTTTGGTGTTTCATGGAGATTTTGCCTGATATAAGCATATCTCTCCAGATAGTGAACATCCTCATCTTTTCCTGATTTGGATCTTTGCTGAACTTCTTCTGAAATGAGACAAAGTGACCTCTTAGTGGTGTGCGACCTATGGATAGATCAAGGCTTGTTTTGCAAAATAGGGAAATATTCATGGCTGACTGGTACTAGACACAGGATTTTTGGCTTAGGATATCCTAGCCAAGGAAAAAATCCCTAAACACCACTATCTAACTTAGAGACAATAGTCACAGATTCTGAGTGTTTTCTTAGGCATGATCAGATTGTCATATGACAAGATGATCAGGGATAGAGGAACAGACGCTTTGTCAACTTTCAGGCAGTGAATGGCATGAGAAACAAGGGAAAATGATAACAGAGAAGTGAAGTTATGACATCTATAGACAGGGAGACTTTGTTGAAGTGAGATAGGTCTTGAAAACTGGAGATTGTTCGCATCATAGACTGATAGGAAGGGGTAGGAGGACAAAAAAAATTTTGGGGTGTTTTCTAAATGACAAATTGACAGTTTGAAATTAGATTCTAGAAAATTCAGCTAAGGAAACTAGTCATAAACAACATGTAAAAAATATTGATGACTAACAAGTAGAATGTTGTAGATCACTAAAACTTGTAAGTTTTTGTGTTTCTAGGTCACCACAAGTATTTGATGGTTGTGCACCTTCATTTTTTGGAAACTCTCTACGACATAGGGTTTTAAGTAGGGGGAATTTTTCCCATGAGTTTGAAGAATAACATGACGAACATTGTTGAGTACTGGCCATAATGTATTTGAATAAGTTTTTGATAGTAGAGGTAAAAAGTTGATAAACTTCGCCATTAAGTTGGGCAAATAAAACTAAGGATATGCAATTAAAAATCAATTTTCTAGAAAATTCCTCTTCCTCTAATTGTAAGTTTTCTTGTAGGCCAAATGAAAATCACATTGCAAAGCTAAAACAAAAACTTTAAAACACGAATAAGACTTGTTGATATAATTGAGGGCAATTGCAAAGCCATTACTCGCAGATTTCTAACATTTTCATAACATTAATTCTCAGACACAAATGACCTTCCTCTTCCCCAATATTTTGTTTCTAGAAAAACTAACTTAGGCTTCACTGCAATACAATCAAAGCATAAACCAGTCAAGTGCCCTTCCTCTTTGCCACTATTTTGTTTCTAGTGGAAATGACGAAGCTTCACTACTAGATAGATAAAATGAACCTACTTTTGACCCAACATGAGAGAAAAACAACCGATGCATAAGCAAAATAATTAATCATGTATCATGAAATACATAGTGTTCTTCATGCCCCATGATATTAATAGTGTAAGAGTAACAAGGCAAAAATACATAGTGTTCTTCCTGCCCCTGATATTCACAGTGTAAGAGTGACAAGGCAAACTTATTAGTTTAAAGCAATAGGACATATGCTCAAAACCTAGTATACACAATGGTGTCTAAATTTAGAGGAGACCTCTGAAGCCTAGCTTCCCCAAAGCACCCACTTGGAGTTTTGCATTATCTCCACAACAAAACTAGGGTTTCTTATGTGCCCATTTGGGAAAACATGTGGAGGCCCCGATGAAAAAAGGTTTACAACAGGTATCCGCATAAATGTCATTTGCATGGCCCTTGATATCATTACTTCAAGCGAATTACTTTGGCATTAATGTATTGGAGATAACCCCAACTGCAAACTGAGCAGAAGGAGGACAAAATTCAATTTTTGATTTGATGCCGGAGGACAACAGGAGCAAAAATATTTCAGTTTTATTGAGCACTCAACCATGCATTCTTTTCCTGTGTTTAAAACCCTGCAAAACCATTTTTATGTTCAAAGGTCGTAGCCATTTCCTTGTTATGCAAAACCGTGGATTAACCACGTTACCGCCACACCACTTAAACTCCACACCTACCACCATAACACCATACACCAACCATTTTTAATTTTCCACACTTTGATTTAAGTTTGAACACCCCACGTTGCTTAAGTGGATCCCACAGGTCCACGTCGCATCTCCGCCGACCAATCACACTTTATCGCAAGCCCTTGAGGCTTGTGTCATCAACACTCCAAAGCGCGCGATAAACCTTGGCCCCACCGCTGCACGTCAACTGCCCTCGCCAATCAGAACCATATCGCATGATTTGACGTTGATGTCACCTCATCCCCAAAACCTTGCGATAAGGTCTGGCCCACCTTCGCCAACGCATCCACCATCCAACCAATAGCGCTCTTTCGCAAGCCTTGGGTGCACAGTCAGCGAGTGCTTAAATGGATGCGATAACTTGTTAAAATGTTTTGAATTATGTTTGAAATCTGCGAAATGTCATAAGGTTTTAACCTTTGGCTTAATGTTTTAATTTATTGTTTAATATGTCCCGACAATAGATTTATTCATTTTTTTAAACTTATGTTAAAAGTTTCATAATATATATTGTAAACATGCAATGTTTACAATATATATAAACATATGTAATAGACAGTGAAGTAGAGCATCACTGTGTGTATGCCCGAACAATGCCCGAACACAGTGAAACTGAGTTTGAAGAGCGTTGTCTGTGTAGCAGCCTGAAGCAATTTTTGTAACCCTGAACTATAGTTATGAGAAAATATCATTCTGTAATAGACCAACATTTTAATGAAATAGAGTTTTACTCCATCTCTATCCATATTTCTCTGTTGTTATCTCTGTGTTGGAAGAGGAATTTTGTTTCCTCTCTATTGTTTTGGAATAATCATAAATTCTAACATGGTATTGGAGCTAGTCCAGGCTTTCAGCATTTGCTGAAGAAAGAAGAAGTTTGTTGAAGTTTTCTCCAGTAGTGTGAATGTTCAGCAAAGCAAGGTATTTATCTAAAATAGAGTTTTTGTTTGCTTAAAGATTACGGTCTAGAGAACTGTAAAAAGATAAGTTTTTTTTGAGAAAAAATTTATCTCTCAACGGTGAGAAAGTTTGTTTAAGAAACACAGTCAAGCTTTAGCATACTTCTATAAAGCTAAGCAATGGCAGGAGCTAGCACAAGCACGAGTATGGGAAATAATCAACTCCCACAGTTCAATGGGAAAAAATATGACTATTGGGCAATCACAATGAGAGCCATGTTTACCTCTCAAGATTTATTGGAGCTAGTTGAAGATGGTTTAGAAGAACCAGCAGATGAACAAGCATTTAATGCCTTAACACAGGCAGAGAAAGATTCGCTGAAGAGTAATAGAAAGAATGACTCAAAATCCCTATGCTATCTCTATCAGACAGTGCATGAAACCATATTTCCAAGGATTGCAACAGCCAAGAAGTCCAAGGATGCATGGGATACCCTCCAGACAGCCTACCAAGGAATGGAGAAGATAAAGACAACAAAGCTTCAATTAATGAAAAGAGATTTTGAAGTCATTTACATGAAAGAGTCTGATAAAATAGACTCATTCTTTACATTGTTGATTAGGTTGGTTACCCAAATGAGATCTCATGGAGATATAGTATAAGAGAGAAGAATAGTGGAGAAAGTATCGAGGAGCTTACCCTCAAGATTTGATGTGATAATAACAACCATTGAAGAGACAGAAGATCTCTCAATGTTTACTATTGATGAACTTCATGCATCATTGATGACACATGAACAAAGATTGAGCAAAACAACAAACTCATCTTTGGAGCATGCCTTCAAGACCCAAATGTCATTTGCAAGAGGAAGAGGTCAAGGCAAATCAAACTACAGATGAAAAGGAAGAGGCAGAAGCCAAAATTGAGGAAGAAACATCCTGACAAATACTAGTGGAAGGGGTAGCAACCAAAGTCAGAATCAAAGCTAAGGCAACAACTAACAAGGTGGACAAAATCAAATGCATGGACAAAGGTATGATAAATTCCAAGTCCAATTTCATTACTGTAAGAAGCATGGGCATTATGCCAATGAATGTAGGAAGAAACAGAGTGACATGGGTAGTAGACCCAGTGCTAACTTTACCGAAGAGACTCTAAGCCAAGAGTATTTATTTTTAGCATGTAATATGGCTGAAGAGAAGAATGAAGATATATGGTTTCTAAATTCAGGTGTAGTAACCATATAACTGGAAACATTTCTATGTTTTCCATGTTAGATGAAAATGTGAAGTTTCAAGTAACATTGGGAACAGATAGTAAAGTATATGTCATGGGAAAAGACAGAGTGAGTGTTTTAACAAAGAAAGGAGAAAAGATATCCATATCAAATGCTTACTATGTACCTGGTATGAAGTGTAACTTTTTGAGCATTGGACAACTCATTCAGAAATGCTACAATGTATTCTTTGAAGATGATGTATGTACCATCATGGACATACCACCAAGAAAACAGAGAATTGCACAAGTGAAGATGACAAGAAACAGAATGTTTCCTCTAAATATGAAAGGAGATGAAATGGTAGCAGTGACACAAGAGACATTCTAAAGAGAAGCAAAATATGAAAAATGGTTATGGTACTTGAGATTTGGACATCTCAACTTTGGAGATTTGAATTTGTTGCACAGAAAAGGAATGGTAAAGGGATTACCATTGATTGAAAAAGTAGACAACGTATGTGAAGGATGCATCTTGGGCAAAAAACACAGAGAAAGCTTTGCATCAGGAAAGAGCATAAGGGAAAAAGCACCCTTAGAAATAGTCCATTCTGATTTGTGTGGACCAATGCAAACACCATAATTAATAGACAACCACTATATGTTGATCTTTATTGATGATTACATAAGAAAAACATGGGTATATTTCTTGAAGTTGAAAAGTGAAGTGTTTGAGAAGTTCTGCCACTTTAAGGCTCTTGTTGAGAATCAAAGTGGGCAGCACATGAAAGTTCTCAGAACAGATAGAGGAGGAGAATATATCTCCAAATAATTTTTGCATTTTTGCAGAGAAAATGGGATTCATAAACAATTTACAACAAGGTATACACCACAAAAAAATGGAGTTGCTGAAAGGAAAAATAAAACCATCATGGATATGATAAGAAGCATGCTGAAGTCAAAACATTTGCCAAATGAATATTGGGCTGAAGTTGTACATTATGCAGCATATATCTTGAACAGATGCCCAACAAAGGGTGTAATGAACAGAGTTCCTGAAGAAACATGGAGTGGCATAAAACATTTTGTCGCCCACATGAGAGTATTTGGTTGTGTGGCTTATGCACACATTCCAGATCAGTTAAGGAAGAAGTTGGATAGTAAGAGGGAGAAGTGCATATTTGTAGGATACAGTGATGAATCAAAAGCATACAGAGTGTATAACCCATCCACCAAGAAGTTTATGATAAACAGATATGTCCAGTTTATTGAAGAAGAAGCTTGGGATGGAAGCATTGAGAAAACATTGAATGTAAAAACCTGTTTGTCTCATGATGAAGATGAAGAAGAAATGGCTGAAATATATCCCTCATTTAGCAGCACCATCTCCACCAACACAAGGAAAAAAAGGGACACCACAAGCAGGTATGAGAACACCCTTGAGAAGTGATAACAGTGCTTCTCCAAGCACATCACAAGGAGAAGATTTGAGTGCTTCTACAAGCACAAGTTCAGCAAGTGAAAGAAGAACCATATTTAAAAGTCTGTATGAAATTTATGAGCAAGAAGAATGTATGAACTCTTTATTTGCATTATACTATCATGTAGAAGATTCTATTCATTTTGAAAAAGTAGTTAAAAAAAAGAAATAGATAGATGCTATGGATGAAGAGATTAATGCAATAGAAAAAAATAAAGCATGGGAATTAGTTGATATCCCTAAAGGAAAAGAAGTGATTGGAGTAAAATGGATTTATAAAACCAAAAGAAATGTTGAAGGTAAAATTGAAAGGCACAAGGCCAGACTTGTTGTCAAAGGCTACAAGCAGCAACAAGGAAGAGATTATGAGGAAACTTTTTCACCTGTTGTAAGAATGGAAACAGTAAGAGAAGTGTTGTCCATAGCAACACAACACAAGTGGAAAGTTTACCAAATGGATGTGAAATCAGCATCCCTAAATGGAGTATGGATGGAAGAGGTATATGTTGAACAACATCTAGGCTATGAAAAAGAAGGTCAAGAGCACAAGGTATGCAAATTGAAGAAAGCTTTGTATGGGTTGAAACAAGCACCAAGAGTATGGTACAGTAGGATAGATGCCTATCTACTGGAAAATGGGTTTGAAAAATGTGAAGGAGAACCCACATTATACATCAAAGAAAAAGATAGTAAGATTCTCATTGTTGTTTTGTATGTTGATGATGTTATATTCATAGGTAATGATGTTTACCTCATTGAAAATTTTAAAACAGTCATGAAAGAAGAATTTGAGATGACTAATATGAGATTGTTGAGATACTTCTTAGGAATAGAAGTAGAGCAAAATGAAAATAAGATTTTTATTTCTCAAACTAAATATGTGAAAGAAGTTTTGGAAAGATTTAACATGTAGGATTGCAAGGAAGCAATTATTCCTACAGTGTTAGGATTGAAACTAAGAAGAGAAGACAACAGCAAGGATTTTGATCCAAGTTTGTATAAGAGCATAGTTGGCAACTTCATGTATTTGACTACAATTAGGCCAGATATTATGCATGTTGTGAGTTTAATTTCAGATTCATGGAAAGGCCAAAGGAAGCACATTGGAAAGTAGCAAAAATAATTTTGAGGTATGTGAAAGGAACAAAGAGGTATAGGATTTTATACACCACTTCACAAAATTTTGAATTGATTGGATATACTCATAGTGATTGGGTTGGAAGTATAGATGACAGGAAAAACACTTTTGGATATGTTTTTCATATGAGATTAGGAGCCATATCATGGGTTTCTAAGAAACAACCAATTGTGGCTTTATCAACAACAGAAGCAGAGTATGTGGCAGCTACAGCAGCAGTGTGTCAAGCAGTATGGATGAGAAGAATGTTAAAAAGTTTGTGTCATGAATAGGGAAAAGACACAATAGTTTATTGTGATAATAGCTCAGCTATAGCTTTATCCAAGAATTTAGTGTTTCATAAGAGAACAAAACACATTGATGCAAAGTATCATTACATCAAAGAGTTAGTGAGCAATAGATAAATTGTTTTGCAACATTGCAGAACAAAAGAGTAGTTTTCTGATATCTTAACAAAACCATTGGGGCAAAAAAGTTTTAATTTTCTCAGGAAATGTCTAGGAGTGTATGAGAACAACAATTGTGTTTAAAGGGAGTGTTGGAGATATCCCCAACTGCAACTTGAGTAGGAGGACAAAATTCAATTTTTGATTTGATGCTGGAGGACAACAGGAGCAGCAATATTTTAGTTTTGTTGAGCACTCAACCGTGCATTCATTTCCTGTGTTTAAAACCCTGCAAAACCATTTTTATGTTCAAACGTTGTAGCCCTTTCCCTGTTATGAAAAATCGTGGCTTAACCACGTTACTGCCACACCACTTAAACTCCACACCTACCGCCATAACAGCATACACCAACCATTTTTAACTTGCCGCGCTTTGAATTAAGTTTGAACGCCCCACGTCGCTTCGGTGGATCCCACAGGTCCACGTCGCATTTCCGCTGACCAATCTCGCTTTATCACAAGCCCTTGTGGCTTGCGTCATCACCACAGCAAATCGTGCGATAAACCTTGGCCCCATCGCTCCATGTCAACTGCCCTTGACTAATCAGAACCATATCGCATGGTTTGATGTTGATGTCACCTCATCCCCGCCAGCGCATCCACCGTCCAACCAATATCGCTCTTTCACAAGCCTTGGGTGCACAGTTAGCGAGTGCTTAAATGGATGCAATAACTTGTTAAAATGTTTTGAATTATGTTTGAAGTCTGCGAAATGTCATAAGGTTTTAACCTTTGGCTTAATGTTTTAATTTGTTGTTTAATATGCTGCGACAATAGTTTTATTCATGTTTTTAAACTTAGGTTAAAAGTTTTATAATATATGATGTAAACATGCAATGTTTACAATATATATAAACATATGTAATGAACAGTGAAATAGAGCATGACTGTGTGTATGCCCGAAGATGGTGAAATAGAGTTTGAAGAGTGATGTGTGTGTAGCAGCCAGAAGCACTTTTTGTAATCCAAAACTGTAGTTCTGAGAAAATATTATTTTGTAATAGACCAACATTTTAATGAAATGGAATTTTACTCCATCTTTGTCCATATTTCTCTGTTGTTATCTTTGTGTTAGAAAAGAAGTTTTATTTCCTCTCTGTTGTTCTAGAATAATCAGAAATTCCAACCTAATGATGTCTTTACCACCAACTTTCCTGGAATAAATGTCAACTAAGAGGCTAAAAGGTAGACTTTGAAAAAGGAGCTATGCCTCTCAATTATTATGAATTCCTTATTATTATTAATATTTTAATTATATTTTTTAATTTTTAACATACATGTGGCCTCAATTTTTCATTTATCAGAGGAAAAATATTTGAAATTCCAAGATTGACCGCCGGTCAAGCTCTGTCGTCCTATTGTGCTTGAATTGAAAACCGATGTGCCGGTCCAACGTTCGAGGCTCCTTGCCTTCCTCAAAACGTAAACTGCATTGAAAAATAATGCATCTATTTTTTTCACGCTAGGTCGTTGAACATGGGGAATTTTTATGTATGTGATACGTGGAATGTGTATTCAATTATCTTTATATTCATGTTACTCCACTCGACTACTACAATGTATTATTTCATCACAATCAAAAAAGGTAATTATATTAAAATTGAAAATTTTAATGGCCCCGCAGCGCAGGCACTCACCCCACCCGCTTATGCTTCAAAATATGCACTGAAAGTGACCTAATTTCAAACGATTGCACATTTTTATATTGTTATTTGTTAACTAAGTCAATAATCAGTTACATTATGAAAAATAATTAATTAAATATGACAGGACTTAGGTAAGGCTGTAATGTATTTTTATTTATTTTTAAATGTATATTAGTTTAAAAATTAAAATAAAATAAAATTAGTAGGTTATATTTATTTATTTTCCTATGTGTATGATATTTGATTCTGGATTTTTTTTAATTTTAAAAGATTAGTGTTTAAGTATGAGTATTATTATTGTTAATATTGAAAAACTTATATTGATAGTTAAATGTAAAAAAATTACTTATTGTAATTTTTTACATGATAATTAATTTAGAGAAAGTGTTTTTATACTAATATTTTATAATTGATATTTATTGCAAGTTTATTTAAATCTATTATATTGATAAAAAGATAAATGGAGGGTGGAAAATTTATTATAGATTTGAAAAAAATTAAAGTATATTAGTAAAGTTGGATATGAGATGAGGAAAATGTTGATTTGAGATACCTTTATCATTTTTGTTATTTTTTATATGGATGTGAAATATTTGAATTTTGAAGAAAGATAGAGATGAACCAAACAAATTTTATAACTTATAATTTTAAAGTTAAAAGCATTATAGTTTAACAAGTCTTACCCCCACTGACAACATGACTATGACTAGCCACTATTGTATAAGAATATGTTAAGCATGGAAGAACCCCCATTAAGAGGATGACTACGAGTAGGGATTTGTGTATAAGAACAAGTTAAACATGTAAGAAAATGAGCTCCATGAAATTGCTTCAAACTCAAAACACAACACTTTCATCTTAAGTGGGGATGCCATAAAGATTCCTAGTGGAAGATATCATTTTGCAAATAAGAGTAATATTTAAAATGTTGTTCTATTTAAATTTAAGAAGAAATGGTGGTGACGTAAAGAATTAGAGGATAAATTAAGCTATTATAATGAGTTGATCAACCCTAATCTAGAAGATCAAAAGTATAACAAAAGAAAATTCAGATACTATATTAAGGTGGTCAACCCCAATCTAGAAGATAAAATATATCCCTTTATTTTGACTAATGTAAAGGGGAAAATAAACATTGTTAAAATAAAAATAAATTCTCACTAACTCCAAAGTGAAACTAAGCATTGGATGATTCCCAAAACACCATAAGAATGAAATATTTTGCCATATTTTTGAGTCTAAGAGGGTTGAATAATAAAACCCTTTCTCTTAGAATTTTCAACTTATACCCAGATTATATCTCAATTTCAAAACACTGTCACAATAACAACTTTCCCACCCCTTTAACTTCTCAAAACTAGGGTGATATTGAAACACTTTTCTTAATGCTTTTCAAACACAGATTAAAATTTTAAAGAATTATAAGTAATCTCTTACCTTCTTAAGATCTGATAAATAAATTTTTTTCTCAATGGACGTTTATCATTATCATCATCAAATAGTTTATATAACCATATTGTTTTATAAAAGTGTGTGAATACATTATTATAATATTGGGAAAAGGATTAGTCAAAATTTAAGATGCTTAAGATACCTATATTTATTATATTATTAATACTTTTAAATATTTTTAGAAAAATAAAAAATAATAAATATTTTATAATAAATAATTTTAATAGTAAAGAAATATATTTTTCCTCCTGCTTCTTTTAAAAAATTATAAAAATAAATCTTATATCTAAATGCATTATGTTTTTTCCAATACTTTCCTATATCCCCACGACCATATTTTCTCCAATAGCCCCCCATTATTTATTTATTTATAAGGAAGGAACAGTGGTAGTGACTAGATTTTTAACCTTGTCGTGAAAGGCCTACATTTAGATCCCCAAGCTTCCCACTCTAATGTTTTTTGTTTTCTATTGGCCAACAATACCTCTTTTAAATAATTATAAAAAACAATATTACATATAAATATTTATATGTAATAGGTAAGGTCATTGTATGTTTATTTTAAATTTTTTAATGTATAAGTTGATTAAGTAGGGAAAAAGAGGAGATTTCCATTACACTTTCCTCAATTTTAATGAAAGTCTCAAAATGATAAAGGGAAGGCTGATAAAAATTATATTTCTTAACTTATTTATTAAGGAGTAGTAAAAGAGGATTCCCTTCAAGTTATTGAGGGGTAGTAAAAGAGGATTCTCTTTAGAATATCGACACATTTTGTTGAGATTCAACAAGAAGATTTAGCACCCACGCTTAGTGCATTAAGCACATGATTTCATTCAGCACCTAGTTGCATTAAGCACCCAGACTAGGGTGGGGCCCACATTGCTATTTTTGGGTGTATGTCTATTTTTATTATCCATTAATTAAGATGGACATTAAACTGTAATCTATTCTCAATGTGGACTTGAATGAGTTAACTGAAAGTGATTAATTCAGTTAGCTAGTGGATTTTGAGTTAGAGGTTGGTTGGTCGAACATGCAGAGTAATTATAGTTGTAACAGAGTTCGAAATGCAGTGGTGCATGAGTTGGTGCAAGTTGTAAACATTTTAACTCATTTAAGTGAGTTAAACTCAGTTGTGCTAGTTGTAACTGAAGATACACTAGTGAGAGATCTAGTGAATTAAATATTAATTAATTCACAATCAATGATCTCACATGCAACTAAGGATTTAGTATTATTAGCTACATGCATGTCAAATCCAGTGGAGCTAGTTGAGTTATAGGTGAAAAGGAGGTTGAATATCAGTTATAGGATTATCTGATTGCACACATGCAGGAAAACAACCATTGGAGTGCCCATGATAATTACGCAGTCAAGGCAGACAATAATTCCTATCTTTTAGGGATCTTTACCATTAGGGATTGCGCAAGCAAGGCAGGTTGTCTGGAGGCTGAGAATTGGCTATGTGTTGGCCAGTTTTGCATATGACAGTGTGAGACAATTAGCTGATGTACTGAGGGCTCTTGTGAGAAGAGTTTTGTATGTAATTGTTTCATGATCCATGCTTAATATACAATAGAGGATAGTGGGGTTTTTCAGCCGTAAGCTTTCCCCGAGAAATTATATGTGTTGTGTGTGATTGATCTTTCTTCATGTTCATGTGATTAACGATTGTGTTTTTTAATTCTACAAAATATTTGTAGAAGCGATTCAGTATTTAACTTTAGTACATTGTTAGATCGGGTGAATCCAAGATATACATGCTTGTTGTGTAATTTATACATGTTATCAGAGCACAGGAAATTACAGAAGTGAAGAAGGAGCAGATTTTGTGATTGGATAGAATTCGAATTTGTGGAAAGACTTTCTTGGTGCTACAGCTAATTCAAGATCGAAATGGCTTTCAATGGCTTGAGGTTAGACTATCCACTTGAGGGCAGCTCGAACTACATTACTTGGAAGGACGGGATGGAGGCAGCACTCGAAGACAATGGCTTGAAGGAATTCATTGACGAAGATGTTCCTAAGCCAAATGTTGCAGATGCTGCAAATCTTGATGCATGGCAAAAGAAAGTGGCAAAGGCGAGGAGGATCCTGTTGGAGGGAGTACAAGATCACATTGTCTCAAGCCTCCATGGGAAAGCCACACCATATGAAATGTGGAAGGCTTTGATGGATCTATTCCAAAGCAGCAACGACCATAGGAAATTGGTGATCAAAGATAAAATCAAGAAGATCAAGATGGAAAAGGGCGACACCATTCCAAAATATCTCACAAAGTTTTTCCAATGTCAGAATGAACTGGGGAGTGTGGGAATAGCAGTCGATGATGATGATTTGGCAATGTTGGCTCTCCTAAGACTTCCTAAGATTTGGCACAATTATCAAGACTCCATCAACGGAAGGGAAAAATTTCTAGATTGGGAACGACTGTGGTCGAATTTGGTGTAGGAGGAGTTTAGATCGAACACCAGAGATGAATATTCATCTAAGAATGAGGATGAAGAAGATTGTGCTTTGGCTGTCAAGGTGAGGAAAGGGAAGGGGAAGAAATTCCATTGAAAATCCGAGTCCAAGAATGGCAAGAAGCAGGACATGTCCAAGGTGAAGTGTTTTCACTGTCACGAGCATGGGCATTTTTTGATCTGATATGGGTGTCTGACTTGTTTTTCTACGCAAGCACCTCTCACTCAATTAAAAAAAATTAAGGATCTTTCTTATACATGCATGTGATACATTGAATTCTTAATTCAGGTGTAAGTGTTTTAACTGGTTTAAGGCTTTATGTGTGAGCAATTAAACATTTGTTTAAGCTGATTAAAAGCATGTATAGTAACCATAAATTGCATAAAATTAAACAACAACACATAAAAGTAAACATAATAAAGGAGTTCACCCTCAAAACTTGGGCTACGCCTCCTTGAGCCTCTATCATTGGACTTGGCCCTTTGGGATTAAGATGGTCAATTTATTTTACAAGATGATGCTCAACTCCAATGGTTGTTTGGATTGTACCAATGGGCTTAGAATACCAAAATACCCTTGGATTGACTGCTCAATCTCTCAAAATGGACCTAGGCTCCCTTGGGATTGACCTCTTTGGTCGGTGTCCTTAAGCTTCCCTGAGTTTCTCTGTGGAAAAAACTCTCCTAGAAGTCATCTTAAACTTCTGAAACCTATTCTACTGTCTCCAGCACATATCAATCATCCAAAATAGGTTGTTCATTCGCTTAGAATGAACTCAAGCTCCCCGTTCTATGCCTCCAACACATGGTGTCACTAGGCTCCCTAAAACTTCCCTGTGGCTACTTCATCTCTAGAAGTCTCTAAATGCTTCTACAAACCCCATAATTGTATTCAGAAGGTTCAAGATATTTAGAAATGACTATTAGTTCTTGAGAATGGCCTCTGGCTGAAAGCAAGAAGGAAGAAGCTGAAAGCATCCTCCTTACCCAGAGGACCTCAAGGCAACCCTTGAAGCACAAGAGGGATTGTTTGCAAAAGATGTTGCTTGAAGAAGATATACAAGCAGCAGAGAAAAGCTTGAATCTACAACCAAATTGTTTTTTAAGCTTTTTCAATTGTTTTTGAAGCATTATGAATTGTTGTTGAAGTTCTTTAATTCATTTACATAGTGATGACAACTTCATCAAGTGATGCTTCTAAATCCTCCTCCTTTGCAAGACTCTTTGATAAAGAGATGAATTAGGACTTTCATATCATGAAAGATATGGTGCAAAATTTTTATGAAGATGTAAGGGAGAGCACTAAAATTCAAGAGGAGTTGGTTGATATGAAGAAAGATGAGCAAGAACTTCTTCAAAAGATGCATGAGATGGAGATTCAACTCCATGATGCCAAATAAGCCTTAGCCAAGCATGTGCTGGAACAAGAGGTAAATAATTCAAGTTTGTCTTCAATTTCCTCTCAAGATAAATGTGTAGGTACTTTTGAAAAACACACTAGAGGAATAAGGTCCAAATTGATGATGAAAATGGGATATGAAGGTAAAGTATTAGGCAAACATGCACAAGGCATGGTTGAGCCAATTATGGTTGAGGAAAGGCCTAATTATTTGGGTCTTGGCTATGGAAAACTTTATGGAGAAATTTCTAAAGCCATGAAGGCACTTGAAATAGTTCCACGAAGGAATTTTGTTGCAGGTTCAAAACCTCAAACATGAAAAGTTCGTAATCAAGAGGAATTCAATTATTTGAAACCCATGTTGTAGCAAGATGCTTGAAGACATGCAGTTTATGGAGAGCAAGAGATTTGTGACAGCTCTAATGATCCGAATTTATGCAGGAATGCAATAAAATACAAAAATATACATAAACACAGAGATGCAGTGGAAATAATATTTCATTTCATTAATATCAAATAACATAAATATGCTTATAGACATAATGGAAATAAAATAGCTAGGGCGTTGGTAGCTTATCTTTGAGAAGAGATGTGGTGGATACATGCCTCGGAACTGTGTTACAATGAGGCCCGAAGGCCTATTTAATGTTGAGAAACAATGAAAAACCCTAAATATCCAAAAACCTAACCGTAGGAGATGAAGCGCCAAAAATATGGGCCCCGTTTGGGTAAATTGGTGTTTCAACTTCCCTGGGTCGTAACTTTGGCATCCTATCTCTGTTTGATGCACATGATACAACATTAGAAATATCTATCCGAGGACTACAATTGTTGATTGTGAATATGGATTCCAAAACGAAATCATATTCACTAGAAAAAAGATGCCCAAAAAATGTCGTTTAGGGCCTCAAAATGGCTTCAGAAGTTCAAGACCCGAAAAAATGCTAAAAATCGTAAGTTGTGTCGAAACTAAAAAACTGAAAGAATTGATGGTGCGTGTAGAAATGGAATAGGTGGGTGGACACCAATATCCACATGGCTCATTAGGGCCTCCAAATGGCTCTGAAAATTCAAGAACCGACAACCTGTTAAAAATAGTAAGTTTTGCTGAAAGTGAAAAGCTACAAGAACTGATGGTGCGGGTCTAAATGGAATAGATGGGTGGCCACCAATATCCACCTGGATCATTCCTCCCTCCTTAGGAAGCAATTTCCCCCATTGCGTTGAGATCCTCCATGAGATGAGGCAAATTATATTGAACTGGTATTAGATTTGTTGAAGATGTCATGGACCTGCAGGCAGACATGCTGGATGCATTTAGTAATTTTGATTTCTTTGTCAGCCTCAAACAGTACATGTGGGGATTTTTTTGTGTATTTGTATGAGGTATGGAAACATGAAGCGGTGGTGTGTCGGGGGTCAAATCAATGGAGTGCTTGTCCTGACAGTGTAGAGGAACCTCTGTGAGTGAGGAGAAAATTTCCTCGTATTCCTCGATGAATTTTTCCATCTGCTGCAACCGTGTAGGGGAACCCTGTTTTGAGGTTGTGGCCACAATATTCTTCTTTCTCTGTGAGCTAGTTGTAAGGAAAATAAATTTCCTGGTTTGAGAAACAATCTTACTGCGTTGTTTTATAGTAGTCAAAGAGATGATAGGAGGCAGTACTACCTCTAGTATCCTGTACAAGTTATTTCCAAAAGTAATAATAATAGCACGAGGCCTAGACTCATACATAGCATGTTACCTCCATAAGTATGGTTGGCCCAATAATACTTCAGCTACATCAAGAGGAGCAACATCACACAATACCTCATCCGTGAATGGCTTGATACTGTACGAAAGGTGACACTCCTGGCAGACATAGAGATCTCTCCCTGGGTGAAGCTACCCAATTTTATACGACTGCGGGTGTGCTATGGTCGATAGGCCGAGCTGCTTCACGACCTCTACTAAAATGAGTTTCTTTTAGCTCCGCTATCGACAAGGAATTGCAATGGAGAACCCTTCACCCACATTTGCGAATGGAAGAGGTGCTCCCCTTCCTCTAGATCCTTGGGATCATCCCTCTGGATCTTGGTGGTGGCAACAATGGCACTCAGGTCTGCATCAATGATCTTCTTCCCTTTTTCATCTCCCTGGTCTGGTTCTGGCTTGGTTTCATAACACGCATCTGATTCGGGTGCCTTCAATTCGACCACTAGTGACTGTTTGGCCCAACACTATGTTGTGCTGTGAGTGGGGCTGTTATGGAATTCACACCACTTCCCTGTGTCATTCTAGATTTGTGGTGGTGTTATGAGTCGCCCCCTTTTGGCTTTGCCCCTTGTTCTGTTGTTCGGGGGTGCCTTTCCCTGGCTTCGGATTCGCAGATCCAAAGTCTCACTTACTTTGCTTAAATTTCTGCTCAATCTTGAAGGCATAACGATAAGCCATGCCAAGCAAGGTAATTTAGAGGAACTCCATTTCCTCCTGAATGTGTCTATGCAGAAAACTACGGTACTTGAGCACCAAATGTCTCTCTGAATCTTTAAAACCCAAATTTGTGCATAGGGTATAGAACAAATTCGTTAGTTCGTGCACATCTTGATCCCTTTGCTGCCACAGCATGGTCCATTGGATGTAATCGTCCTCATAGCTCCCCACAGGGTAATATTGTTCCTTGATGCTATCTCGGAACGAATTCCAAGTGGGTGTGGCTGAGAACAGAGAGGGTTCCACCTCGTCCTTTTGATCATAGTAGGTTTCCCACTAATATTTGACATGTGGGGAAACTTTGAGGAGTGCAAAAATAATCTTTTCTTGGTTGGAGAAATCATGGACTGAGAAATACCCTTCTAGAAAATTCAACCATTTATCTATGAAGTCTACATCTATCTTGCCTTCAAATACAATATTGTCAAAGTTTACCTGTACCTTGAAGGGTGTGGTGCCTCTAGAGTGGCTGTTGGATGCAGATGCGTCATAGGTGGGCAGCTGTTGAAGGATCTGAGAAAAATTATCCATCATCGCGTTCCTTTGTCTCTCGAGGTCCTCCTTGAGCAATATTTTTATAGGATCTCCTGCTCCCTCATATTTCTTTTCTTCCGCCATGGGAGGTCACCGGGGTTTTCGAGGTTGATCTTGCAAGGGTTCAACCAGATCGAGCCCTAAATCCTTATACCCTTACCGCGTTGGGGACATGGAAAGAAAAATAGAGAAAGAGCAAACCGCTTTGATACCATTGGTCCGGATTTATGCAGGAACGCAATAAAATATAGAAATATACATAAACACAGAGATGCAGCTGAAATAATTCTTCATTTCATTGATATCAAATAACAGAAATATGCTTACAGACATAATGGAAATAAAATAGCTAGGGCGTTGGTAGCTTATCTCTGAGAAGCGATGTGGTGGCTACATGCCTCTGAACTATGTTACAATGAGGCTTGAAGGCCTATTTATTGTTGAGAAACAATGCAAAACCATAAACATCCAAAAACCTAACTGTAGGAGATGAAGCACCAAAACTATGGGCCCTGTTTGGGTAAATTGGTGTTTCAACTTCCCTGGGTCGTAACTTTGGCATCCTATCTCCGTTTGATGCACATGATACATGTTAGAAAGATATATCCGAGGACTACAACTGTTGAGCATGAATATCAATTCCAGAACATAATCATCTTTGCCGGAAAAACGATGCCCAAAAAAATGTCGTTTAGGGCCTCAAAATGGATCCGGAAGTTCAGGATCCGAAAAATTGCTAAAAATAGTAAGTTGTGCCGAAACTAAAAAACTGAAAGAATTGATGGTGCAGGTCCAAATGGAATAGGTGGGTGGCCACCAATATCCACATGGCTCATTAGGGCCTCCAAACAGCTCTGAAAATTCAGGAGTTGACAACCTGGTAAAAATAGTAAGTTGTGTTGAAAGTGAAAAGCTACAAGAACTGATGGTGCGGGTCCAAATGGAATAGGTGGGTGGCCACCAATATCCACCTGGATCATCTAAGGACATGAAAAATGTTGTTGGTCTTCAAAAGAGAGCTGGAACCTCTTCAATTCATCTTCTCAAGAAGGTGAAAAAGATGAACATTCAAAGCAACATTCAAGGTAAATTTTTCCAATAATCATGCTTTTTATGATTATGTTAAGCATGACAAATCTACATGCATGAATGGGGGAAATTTTTTTGTTCATATTGTGGTTTGAATAACCATCAATTTTCAAGATGCTGGAAGAGAATGATAGCATACAGAAAACAGTTCAAGCAAAGGCGACTTGAACAGAAGATGAAAAATATTTGCACACATTTCCAGAAAGAGGGACATATCATTGCCCAATGTTGGACACTACATCCAACCAGTCATCCCAAGCACATGAAGCAAGAGGATAAAAATACTGGTGAGAATGTAACTAACGATTCCATCATCGATGTGATTCCAAATGATTCACAAGAAGAAGATGTTCTACAGGAAAAATCGCCATTGAAGTGGGTTAGCAAGAAATGGCTCGATTTCTTGACCAAGTAAGGAATGCATTTAATTTGTACATAGATGAAAATTTCAGCCTTATATATGCCTGAATTTCTGTTGAAAGTATGACAAGTTGCAGTAGATTATCACAACTTGTAGGATGCAAGATTGCATGTGAATGTTGTTCAGTTGAAGGCATTTCTTTTTGTTGCACAATTTTGCCATGGAGGTGTAAAATATGGGTCTATTACTCACTTATGTTGCAGCAATATCATTCAGTTCAGCTCTTATAGTCACCCACATGTTTTGGGATTATGTACTTGTTGGTACTTGAAAGGAAGAGTTGGAAGTGTACATATGCATGAGTTTGTATGTATAAATGGTGAACTTGTAAATAGGTTCATTGTACATAGATACATGCACGGGTGTTGTCAATGTATCATGTTGTATATCGACTTGTGTCGATTGTGTCGCACACATTTTTTTCGACTTGTGTCGATTGTGTTGCACACTTTTCATATCATCTTGCGTTGATTGTATTGCACATTTCATGTCAACTTATTTTTGATGTCACATGTTGCACGAATTATGTTTTAGTTGAGGATGATTGTCGATTGTGAGTTGATAAATGGATACACCATGTGAAAGAGGATCGCCATGTATGTGATGTTCCAGGAAGGTGACAATCAGTGCTTTGAAGATGCAAAAAGAGGTGGTCTTAATTTCAATTCTTGCGTAAGATTTTATTTTCAAGATTGATCGTGTTCTTCTGACAAGATGTTGTAGGAAGTTTTTGTCCATTCAATAAAGAAGTGGACAAGATGCAAGGTGTTTTGCATCCATTGCAGAACAAGCTAGTGTTTTTGTTGACGGCAAGAGTTCACTCATCTTGCGAGCTTAATTTGGAAAGTGGATTTCCAAGATAGAGCTTGTATGTCATAGTTTCAAGAGGAACTTCATTCTTAGTGGGAAGACCAAAAATTTTCCAAGAACATAGAGAGAATAGTGGTACATCAGGGTATGCATCAGTTTAGAGCAGCCAACAATGCTGAAGTGGGTCAGCAACAACCAGAGAGCAGTGGTCAAGAGACATAACCAGTTGCAGTGCAAGGCATGTCAGTGTGATTTCCAAAGAGAACAGAGTGTTGAAGCTCAAGGCAAATAATCATCAACTTTTATGGGTCCAAAATCCCGTCAGTGGGAAGGAGTGATTAGATTGGGTTCAGGGCCTAAGGATTTGTTCAAAATTCAAAGTTACAAGATTGGGTTCGAAATGGAAAACATGTTCAAAACCGGATCGACTAGCAGAGTGGGATCCGAATTGGTGGATGTCATGGATTATTGAACTCTGCATATAGAATCAGGGATTGCACAGTCGTGGAAATTTGAAGGTGGAACGGATAGTAGGAGTAAGCCGCAAAACCAAGCGATAGGGAGGATCATGGATCTGACACCAATCAGCTAGAGAGATCTCATCATAGTTGAGAAAAATCACACATCGCACAGAATAAAGTTTATCATTAAAGAGTTTCGCAAGTTAAATTGTTTAGCCTGCGATGCGAAGTGAGAAGGTGGAGATATAATGTGGATAATCAGATCGAGAAACAAACCAACGACAGAGATTGCAGCACCCTGAAAATCGATTTCACAAATTGAAATATTTAGAAGCTAAGAGTTCGCAAGATATGTTAAATTGGTTGCGATGCGTTAAAGTTGAAATATGCGATGCGATGAGGGGAGCCACGTGTTGGCATTGCGCACGATTGCACATTGCATAAATTATGGTTTTAGCGTTATTGGTACCAAGTTAAACTTGCAGAAAAGCGATTTGCGATGCGTTGTGATTGGTTGCACGTTGTGGGACCTGAGAACCCTGTTCCGCGTGTATGTAAGTTGTTTAAGGCTATGTGCATTATGTTATAAATATTTTTGTTGGTTTCTTCGCGTATGTATGTAATTAAACTCCACAATTGTATTACATTGTGTTCCGGTCAAGCCACTTAATGGATGGGGGAGCACATGTGTCCACCACCCTAACCGTAACGTTTAAATGCACGGATTATTAGGTGGAGTGGATAGGGGTGCACCAAATTTGGTGGTCGTCCCTTATCTAACTCCATTTAACTAGAGTTCTCCACATTTAGTGGAGTTTTCTTAGGAGATATTGGGAAAAAGTGTAGAAGGCTCAATTTTCGACCATTTTGAGTGAAGGAAGAGTCATTCTTGACTGATTCGAGCATTCTAGAGCCATTGGTGAGGTTTGCAGAGCCAGCTGAGGACTTTTGAGCATGATTTTACTTCAAAGAAGTTTCAAGGGCCATCAGGAGCCAGTAGGAGAATCAGGCCTAGCCAGGCCAGCCAGAGGCTATTCCCAAGAAACCAATCCTATAAATTTGAGTTTTGAGAAAATCCTTAGGCCCCAATCCCAATCTGATCAATTTTGCTACTAACTGTCCACAAAAGAAGAAGAACAAGAAGGTTGTTGGATCTACAGCTGGTGAGGCCCTTGCCTTTCAATTTGAGCTTGACTTCTCATTTATCGCATGCATGGTGTCCAGTGCATTGGGATCTATGTGGTATTTGGATAGTGGAGCTTCCTTTCACATGACGGGAGATAAGGAACTTTTCAGTGACTTGGAGGAGAAATATCTCCAAATGCATATTGAAATGGGTGACGACGTATGATACAGTGCTATCGGGATTGGTACCATTACCTTTCATAGGGATTCAGGCAAACCATTTCAATTAATAGATGTAATGCATGTACCAGGTCTAAAGAAAAATTTGGTCTCACTCGCAATGTTAGAGGATAGAGGCTATAACGATGTTTTTAGTGATGGAAAAGATTTCCTGCGACATAAAATAATGGGTCAAGCCAAGAGGATATGGATTCAAGTTAAGAATCTCTACAAGTTGGAGGTAGATCGCTACGCATCAATGATGGGCAAGGCAGATCAAGTGGTGAGCCGGGATGAAGGCGAATTATGGCACAGGCGATTGGGCCATCTTCACCATGGAGCCTTGAAAGTCATGCAACAGATTTCTACTGGTCTTCCCAGGGGCACACTTGCGCAGTCAGACACATGCAAGGGAGTACTATGGGAAAATATGTAAAGGCCACCTTTCATGAGAAGGAAAACCAAGCTTCGGGGATCCTTGAGAGAGTTCTCACAGACGTGTGTGGTCCTTTCTCGGTTTCTTCAAGAACAAAACATAAGTACTATTTAATCTTTGTTGATGAATTTTATCGTAAGTGTTGGATCTTCTTCATGTAAATGAAGGATCAAACATTCTCTAATTTATGTGAGTTTAAAGCACTAGTGGAGAAACAGTCGGGGAAGCAAGTGAAGGCTCTTAGGAGCGATAATAGTGGAGAATACATCTCTAACAAATTCAAGAACTTTTGTAGCAAAGAATGAATTCGAAGAGAACTCATAGCACCTAATAACCCACAGTAGAATGGGGTCAGGGGGAGGAAGAAGAGAACGATCTTGGTTGCAGCACGAGCGATGTTGCAAGATCAGGACCTACCAATGCATTTGTGGGAAAAAGCATGCAACACTGCAGTTTATGTGCAAAACTGTTGTCCTCATAGAGTACTTGGCATGATTACACCTAAAGAGGATTTCACTGGTAAGAAACCTTATGTTTCACACTTTAAGATTTTTGGCTCATCTGTTTATGTGCATGTGACCAAGGACGCCAAGAAGAAGCTGGAACCAAAAACTGAGGTTGGGATTATTGTGGGGTACACTAAAACACCCCATAATTATCGTGTGTATTTTACAAACATCATAATGACTGTTGTGCGATGGGATATCAAATTTGATGAGGAGAGATCCATGCGCTTGTCCCTTGAGAGGAAGCTAGACTTGCATGCAGAGGAGGAACTGCTAGTTCCCAAAGATGTGTCTCAATATGTGGATCAGCCACATGAAGAGGTTCATGGATTGCAGGAAATCACTAATGCAAATCCATCCATCAAAAATGGCAGAAGGTGCACAACAGAAGTCGATAGGCTGAGACTTGATGCTGCACAGAATGTAGGAGCCCCTACTTCACAGCGTAGATAAAGACAATCTCCTGACCGATTTACTAGATACATGGCTCTTATGAGCAAATTTATTGTGACTGAACCATATTCCTTTCAGGAAGTAGTGCAACAACCTACCTGGGTTGATGCAATGGTGGAGGAGTATGACTCCATTGTCAAGAACAATGCATGAGGGATAGTCCTAAGACCGGTCAACAAATCAGTGGTTGGATCGAGATGGATCTAAAAGGTAAATAAAGTTGTTGATGGGAGCGTGGAGAAATTCAAAGCCAGATTTGTAGCTCGGGAATTCTCATAGATCGAGGGGATAGATTATGATGAGACTTTTGTGCCTGTCGTAAGGTACTCTTCCATAAGATCCATCCTTGCACTCTCAGTGCAGATGGGCTGACACATTCATTAGATGGATGTGAAAATTTTGTTTCTCAACGGGATCATTAAGGAGGAGGTGTACATAGAGTAGCCTGAAGGTTTTGAGATATTCAACAGTGACTCACATGTGTGCAGACTCAAAAGAGCATTGTATGGGCTGAAGCAAGAACCCCGTGCTTGGTACACTCTGATAAACATCTATTTCACCAGACTGGCTTCACCAAAAGTGAAGCACATGCAAACCTGCACCAGATTGTGGTTGAGGGTAATTTATTGATCATTTTTCTTTATGTTGATGATCTAATTTTTACTGGTGATGAGAAGTTGATACACTCATGCAAGGAGGATCTTGCAAGGGAGTTTGAAATGAAGGACATGGGACTCCTTCATTATTTCCTTGGATTAGAAATATGACAGCAAGATAGTGAAATTTTTGTGTCTCAAGGCAAGTATGCAAAGGAGATACTGAGTAAGTTTAACATGGAGAGCTGCAAACCCATGGATACTCCTCTTCTAGGAAATTGGAGGAAATAGGATGCTACTTCTAAAGAGGTAGTGGATGCTACTGTCTATCGACAATTAGTGGGTTCGCTAATGTATCTAGTGAACACGAGACCAGACATTTGCTACGCAGTTAACCAGCTGAGTCAAGCTATGGTTAAGCCTACCAAGGTCTTTTGGAAGGTAGGGAATCATGTCCTAAGATACCTGAGGGGCACATCAGAGTATGGTCTATGGTACAGATGGACAGATGGAGTGAAGTTGCATGGCTTCACGGATGCAGATTGGGCCAGAAGTCCATTGGACAGAAAGAGAACATCAGGGGGGGATCTTTAGCATTGGATCGAAAACAGTTTCCCGGTATAGCGGGAAACAACAATTTGTGGCACTTAGTTCAGTGGAAGTGGAATACATGGAAGAAATTCTAGGTGCATGTGAGGCTATCTGGATGAGAAAGATTTGGGTTGGTTTTTTTGGTTCTCAGATTGATCTGACAGTGATTCATTGTGATAATCATAGTTGCATTAAACTCTTGATTAATCTTGTGTTTCATGATAGGTCCAACCATATAGATATTCGATACCATCATCTCAGAGATTGTGTGCAGAGGAGGATCATGTTGCTTCAGTAATTCCCATGGAAAATTAGGATGCAGATATTCTGGCGAAGGCGCTCACTAGGAGAAAATTTGAATACCATAGAGACAGGATTGGGGTGAAGGATAATCCCTTTCTTGTTGAGAGGGAGTATTGAGATTCAACAAGAAGATTCAACACCCACGCCTAGTGCATTAAGCACCCAGAATAGGGTGGGGCCCACAGTGCTATTTTTGGGTGCATTTATATTTTTATTATCCCTTAATTAATATGGACATTAAACTATAATCCATTCTCAATGTGGATTTGAATGAGTTAACTGAAAGTGATAAATTCAGTTAGATAGTGGATTTCAAGTTACAGGTTGGTTGGTGGGACATGCAGAGTAATTCTAGTTGTAACAGAGTTCGAATTGCAGTTGTGCATGAGTTGGTGCAAGTTGTAAACAATTTAACTCAGTTAAGTGAGTTAAGCTCAGTTGTGCTAGTTGTAACTGAAGATACACTAGTGAGAGATCTAGTGAATTAAATATTAATTAATTCAAAATTAGTGATCTCACATGCAACTAAGGATTTATTATTATTAGCTTCATGCATGTCAGATCCAGTGGAGACCTAGTTGACTTCTAGGTGAAAGGGATGTTGACTATTAGTTGTAGGATTATCTGATTGCACACATGCAGGCAAAAACCCATTGGAGTGCCCATGATACTTGCACAATCAAGGCAAGCAAGAATTCCTATCTTTTAGGGATCTTTACCATCAGGGATTGCGCAAGCAAGGCAGGTTGTCTGGAGGTTGAGAATTGGCTATGTGTTGGTCAGTTTTGCATATGACAGTGTGAGAAAATTAGCTGATGTACTGAGGGATCTTTTGAGAAGAGTTTTGTATGTAATCTTTTCATGATCCATGCTTAATATACAATAGAAGATAGTGGGGTTTTCAGTTGTAAGCTTTCCCCAAGAAATTATCTGTGTTGTGTGTGATTTATCTTTCCTCATGTTCATGTGATTAGCGATTTTGCTTTTTAATTACGCAAAATATTTGTAGAAGAGATTTAGTATTTAACTTTAGTACATTGTTAGATCGGGTGAATCTAAGATATACATGCTTGTTGTATAACTTCTACACATTTAGTCTATAACTAAACTTAAAAGTAGGTCAACCCTATAATATATTTTTCCATGAACGTTGATAGGCCCTAACAAGTACAAAGGGCTTAACAAGCACAAAGGGCATGTATCATGCATAGAATATTAGAAAAATGGAAATCAAATATTGATATCACTCCATAAAATCTAACCTTATCACTAATTACTATGGTGAGGCCCGTTTATTTTATTTCCAATGTTTCTTCCTTACAGTGGTTAGTTTAGGATAAAATCTAGGCCCAACAAACTATAAATTCACATCTAACATTCTCATCTCCATGCACAACTTCGCACTTTCCTTTCTTTTGGTGGAGTTACACATCTCTGCCTCCTTTCTTTTAGGCAAACTTGTATTCAAGTTAATGTTTGCAACCCATTTATGGAATGGAGAATAATGATAACATTTGAGTAGGTGGGTGGTGGGTCTACACAGTGTTGAAACCTTAGTTAAACTGAGAGGGGGAGGGTGAATCAGTTTAACACATTCATGAACTTTTTAAATTTTCAATTAAACTTATTTTCAATTTAACTTCATGATCAATTTTATAAGTGAACAAACTTAATATATGAGCATAAGTGTTAAGATAATGTACATCAGACTTATTATGAGTGCAGCAAGTATTAAGCAGATTGAATAACCATATTAACACATAAACATCACAGACAGAGACAACAGATTTAAGTGGAAACCTATAAAGGGAGAAAACCACATCTTATTATTGTTGTGATGCAAAGGCAAGCTCCAACTCCCTCTCACCACTGATTTTTTGTAGGCACCAACCTATAGGAGGCTCCAGACTCAATTATGAAAGCTACAGCTTGCAAGGAAGCTCCAAATCCCTTACTTTTTCATAAGAGAAACACTTGCTAATTTACCTTGGATATCAGCTCTGTTCTGTACCTTTTTTTAACTACTGTCCTCCAATCTTCATATCCGTTTTACTTAATTCTTCTGCTTCAATTCTGCGTTCTCTTTTCTTTTACCAGCTTATTCAGGAAAAATTATTCATTTCAACTTTACAGTGGGATTTTGTCTTTATCTGGAGACTTTCCAATTACGTCACAAACAATGTAAAAAAAATTAAAAACTCATTCATTCAATTACAGTATATATTTCAAATCCATTCAACAACACTGCTCTCTCTGTTTTTTTTTCTCTCTATTTCTTCTACAGCCTTCTCTGTCTTTTTCGTTCCTGCATTTTCTCTGCTCATTGTAGTTGTGTAACTGCTGCACATATAACTTTTCTGCAATATATATAACTGCTGATTTTAAACCTGGGAAAATTAATGTTCATTCTTAGCATTATAATTTAATATTTGAACCTTATAAACCATAACTCCAATGGTTAATCTATCCTCCAATACAATGCACAATCTAGACAAAACACGATAATCTCAATTGAAAATTTCAATACTGTGCGGAACCTTCCTTTAATAAGGTTATAAACCCTCAAGCATATACGATATTCTTTTAATAAAACCTAGCCAATGTTTGCTTTAATTTCGGAAGCTTTTCCAAATCCTCATGATTAATATCGACTTTACAATTTCACCATATGAGGACCTATTCTTAAGAGTATTTGGATTAATTACTTGAATTTCCTTTAACCCAAAGTACCAGCCATCAAACATATAAAAATATTTGAACTTTATCACTATTCCGGCAGATATTAAGGTTCGGTTGAGTCCCACAGCATAACATATCCAACCCACATATACCATTCTTATATGCGCACTCAAATTTAATATATAAACATTGCAATAGATATCAAACCCTCGACTTCATGTAATAGCGCTCGGGCCCACAGCGTACTACTATATGCTAACCATCATACATAGCACCCCTTGGTGACTTGCATATCAATTATAATATATGGACATATATTATGGCCCCGTTCAATTTTATTATGAACCTTATAATAAACACATTGTGTATTGCCACTTTATATTAATATTTCCGTGGCATTCACTAACCAACTATGTACATTCAACTTTACAATTTGGTTTTGGTTCAAACCAACCTCGCAATATATATCACATAAACCAAAGTTCGGATCAGTGGATTTAATACCATGGCATCCAACTATATCATATAAATCTTCGTTCATTATTCACACACTGTATATATATACAATCATTCTTACATAGCCCCGACTTGTTTACAAATTAACCGCCAACAATAAAACAATATTGGACCCACACATACATACCATTTCATTCGACGGTCACAATCTCGTCGCATTCCAAATTCCAATCGAGTGCACATCCGACGGCAATCACATAACTAACATGCCCGAGGATTAATTCACCATAATCGCGTGATGAAGTGGTCCCACTTGTTAACTTACCTCTTGCATCCAACGGTCATGAGCTTATCGCTCCTTCAATCTTAATCCAACGATCCTTAACAAGTTTCGCGTTTTTTATTGGTACGAACGTTAATGCATTAAAACTGTGCAAAAAAAGTTGTTTTACAAAACCACCTTAGGACACGTGTTGATTAAAGACATAGATCGCGTTCAAAATGAGAAATCTGCTTATCACTTTAGACATCGCGCAATACTGCTGGTTTTCTCACCTCTGGTTTTACTATTCACGTTTAGGGTTCCGCTTATATTCATGGTTCCGCTTCAAATTATTCGCACCTCCGTTATATATATATATATATATATACTCCATTCAAAGGTTTCATTTCTTATTTCTTCAGCACTTTAATATATCAACTCTGCCTTAACATATAAACCCCTGTTTCATTTTTATTTTAATACAACACTACCATAAGGTTTAACACTCGACTCCATTAGGTTTTATTGCTTAACTCTTGGTTCCACCTCTTACCCTCAGGGTTCCGTCTTAACCCTTCAACATTTTATTATAAACATTTCGTTGTGCTCTCGCTGCCTTCACATGTTAAAAACAACAGTTCTAACAGAATTGACACTACTCATTCAAGATTGGAATATGGATTCTACAAAAACTCACTATGTCTATATATGAAAGCTGCCATAGGATGAGTGTTAATGGCTTTTCAACTTTGCACTGTGGCCCTAAATATTCTCCTAATAGTTTGTGCTTCTTTCTCTTCTGCATAGTCCAACTATTTCTCTGTGAGATCTTCTCCATTGGAACCCCCTCTGGATCTTTGCACTCTTTGTCTATTCTGCTGCCCTGTCTCTGTATTCTCGGTACATATCCTGTCACTATATTCTCTATATGTATAGTTTGCTGCTCTTTCAAATGTAAACTCATGTCACTGTATTCTCTGTATGTATAGTCTGCTGCCCTGTCAAATGTAAACAAACTCTCATTCTGTCTCTACAAGCCTTATATCTGTTGGTGTAGTGTAAATAAATTTCACTCTGTTCTCCTCATGCTCCCTGTAAATGTTACTACACCATTCACCAAAATGTCTTCTCCTTTGCCTCTGCTGTTGTCCTTTGCCATCAATGACAACACTTCTAACAGTCTCCCCATTTGGCATTAATGGAAATATACTTCCTCTGCTAGGCCTGTTAACATATTCTGCCTTTTCTTCCTTTTAACATATTCTCTATATGTAGCTTTTCCTCCCCCTTTGACATCAATGGAAAAGGGTTGATATTCTAATCTTGAGGACCTATTCCATGCTCTCCTTGCTAACTGATCTCCCCCTGGAATGATATTTTCATTTCCGTTCTCCCCCTGAAACGATGCTTTCTCTTCATATCAGAGAGTAGCATCTACAGACACTACCCCTAGTCTATCTCTCAAATACTCAAATGGTTCTCTAGCAAGAGGTTTGGTAAATATATCTGTTGTTTGTTCTTTTATTGGCACATATTTCAACTTCACTACCTTTTGAGCTACTTGTTCTCTGAGAAAATGATACTTGATTGAAATGTGTTTAGTTTTTGAATGAAGCACATGATTTTTTGATATACTTATCACACTTGTATTATGAAATTTGATAGTGATAGGTTCATCAATGCTTACCTTCATGTCTTGGAGGGTTTTTTTCATCCACATGACTTGTGTGCAACAAGTTTTTGCTGCTATGTATTCTGCTTCTGCTGTAGATAGAGATATAGAAGTTTGTTTCTTGCTTAGCCATGCCACTAGACTTTCTCCTAAATAGAATGCACGTCCACTTGTGCTTTTCCTGTCATCAACACAGCTGGCCCAATTTGCATCTGTATATGCTGTCAAAATGAATTTTTTTCCTTTTGGATACCATAGCCCATGATGTGCAGTCCCTTGAAGATATCTGAATATTCTCTTAATTGCTAATAAGTGATTTTGTTTTGGTGCTGCTTGATATCTTGCCACAAGTCCTACAGCTAGCACAATGTCTGGTCTAGAAGTTGTTAGGTATAACAGACTTCCAACCATGGATCTATAAAGTTTTCGATCTACATCAGTAGATCCATCATCTGCACAAAGTTTGCATCCAGTAATCATGGGAGTTGACACAGGTTTGCAGTCTTCCATTTTGAACCTTTTCAGCATCTCTTTTAAGTATTTTTCTTGTGAGATAAATGTGTCTGTGTTCTTTTGTTGAATTTGAAGTCCTAGATAGAAGGTGAGCTCTCCAATCATAGACATCTCAAACTCTAATTTCATCTCTTAAGCAAATCCTTTTGTTAACTCATATTTGCTGCTTCTAAACATGATATCATCTACATACACTACTACAATCAGAAGTTCATTTTCATTTGATTTTATGTACAAATTGTTGTCTACTCCTCCTTTCTTGAACCCTTGTTTTTGCAAGTATTTTTCCAGCCTTGAATACCATGGTCGAGGAGCTTGTTTCAGCCCATATAATGCTTTCTTTAATCTACACACATAGTCTACGTTATCTGTTAAGGAGAACCCTTCTGGCTGTTCCATATAGACTTCTTCCTCTAAATATCCATTTAGGAAGGCAGAATTCACATCCATTTGATATACCTTGAAGTCATGATAGCAAGAGAAAGCTAAAAACAGTCTGATAGCTTCCATTCTGGCTACAGGGGCAAATGTTTCATCATAATCAAGACCTTCAACCTATGAATATCCCTTGCATACAAGTCTGGCTTTATTTCTGATTACCTATCCTTGTTCATTCATCTTATTCTTGAATACCCATTTTGAGCCAATGACATTTTTCTCACAGGGTCTTGGAACTAGTTCCCAGGTGTTGTTCTTCTCAATTTGGTCCAATTCTTCATTCATAGCATTCACCCAATGTTTGTCTTTGCTGGCTTCTTCAAACTTCTTTGGCTCTATTTGTGATAACATTGCTAGGTATACCTCTTTTGTCTGTTCAGTTAGCTGTCTTCTTGTCTATACACCTACACTCTTGTCCCCAATGATTTGATCTTCTGGATGGTTCTTTTGAGTGTATTTTGAGGGACCTTTTGATCTCAGTTCAGTATCTTCTGTTGTCTTGCTTATTTCATCATCATCTTGGTTTTCTTCTTCATGATCTTCTAAAGGATTGTTGCAATCTGTACTTCTTGTCTTGTCTAATAGTTCTTCATCAAATCTTACATCAATACTTTCCACAATTTTGTGAAGTATTTTGTTGTAGCACCTGTAACCTTTACTCTTGGATGCATATCCTAATAATATTCCTTCATCTGCTCTTGCATCAAAATTTCCCAGATTTTCATCATTATTTTTTATAAACACTTACTTCCAAAGACTCTAAAGTGCTTGATTGATGTTTTTTTACCATGCCATAATTCATAAGGATTCTTGTCACTGTTTGGTCTTAAATGAGCTTTGTTTAGGATTTGCACAGTTGTGTGTACTGCTTCTGCCCAAAAGGTTTGAGGAATGTTACTTTCTTGCATCATGTCTCTGGAAATATGTTGTACAGACCTGTTTTGTCTCTCTGCCACTCCATTTTGCTGAGGTGTTCCTGCAATTGTGAATTGTTGTTTTATCCCATGCTCATTTCACAGATCTGCAAAATCATAGTCTGTGAATTCACCTCCTCTGTCTGACCTGATGCACTTTAGCTTGCATCCTATTTGATTTTCTGCCAATGCCTTGAATATTTTGAATTTCTTAAATGCTTCCGATTTGTGTTTGAGAAATGCAACCCATGTCATTTTGGAAAAATCATCTATTATTAGCATGAAATAGGATTCTCCACTTGGTGTTTTAGTTCTTGAAGGTCCACACAGATCCATGTGAACAAGTTGAAGAGGTCTGCTTGTAGATAGCTTCTCTTTGGTTTTGAAGGATGTACGGGTCTGCTTACCTAGCTGTCAGGATTTACATATTGTATTTGAAGGCTTCTTTATGACTGGCATATCTCTGACTGCATTATTTTTTCTTAGACTTATGATATGATCAAAGTTTAGGTGTCCCAATCTCCTATGCCATAACCATGACTCCTAAAATTTGCTAAGGTGGCATGCTTCATTTTCTTCTTTTACTACATAGACATTGCTTTCTGTTTGAACACCTTTGATCAGGGTCTTTCCAGTGGTGCTTGATCTTACTTCACAGTCTTGTGCTCTAAAAAGAACTTCACGGCCTTTATCACAAATTTGACTAACACTCAGCAGATTTTCTTTCAGCCCAACCACAAATAGTACATCCTGGGCTTTTTCTCTGCCATTATCCAGACTGACTGAGCCTCTTCCTTTGATTTTTCCTGCTTTATCATTGCCAAAAGTAACATTTCCAGATTTCTTTTCATCAAAGGTTATAAACTTGCTTCTATCTCTAGACATATGCTTTGAGCAACCACTGTCCAAATACCACAGGCTTTTCAGATCTTGAGCTATTAGAGCCAAGTCACATTTATTCACCTTATTTTTCCACTGCAAGCATCCTCTTGTTTGGTACCTTTTTTGAGGTGATGAACCACATTCTCTGAGAGGACATTTGGAAGACATATGTCCACTTTAATTGCATACACAACATTTGAGTATATCTTTAGCAGAATTATAAGTATGAGTAAACTCTCCATGATTCATAAACCTCCTTGAGGTTTTGAACATCAGTCTTTGTCCATATTTTCTGCATTCTATGATTTTACGGCCAAATTATTTATAGTAAAAATAGTATCCATAAAAACAATTTGCATACCTGATGAAATATTGTCTTCTCCATTTGTTTTCTTGAGGAAAACTTTTCACTGTTTGCATCTTTTGTTGGTTTGTATTTATTCTTCTTGTATGAAAATATGCAGCAATATGTCCCAGTTTGTGGCAGGCATAACAGGTGGCATTTTTCATAGGAGGAAAAAATCTCCTTTGATGGCTTCCAAATTTGACATAATCAGGAGTATATGAACCTTTTTTAGTTGACAGTTTGTTTATTTCATCCTTTGTCATTTGAGCCTCCTTCTGGTTTCTATCTACTTCATTGCAAGATTCTTCTTCTTTAGGAATCTTCTGAACTTCTTTGATATTCTCATCTACTTTTACAATAATGATATTTTCTTTTTCTTTTTCTTTGCCTTTGCTTGATTCTCCTTCATAGCCTATCCCAGTTTTTATCAGAGGAGATCTTTGAGCTTCTAAAATTTCTTTCAACTTACCAGAGCTTTTCATTTGAGAAGTATCCATTTTCCTCTGGGCATTTTCTAATTTCTTCCTTAAGCATACTACTTCTTCTTCCAATTTCTCTTGTTCCTGAGTTTTATCCTTGATTTGCTTAAGTAAAATGTCTTCTACCTTCTTGGCTTCTTCAAGCTCTACTTTCAACTAAATGAGGACTTCTGAATTTTTTTCTTCTCTTACATATTTGAGGAGAATGTCTTTCTGTTTTTTGCACTTCAGTTTGAGTCTGTCAATTTCCTCGAAGGCACTTCTTAGCTCCCCCTCAAGGTCCACTTCACCTTCTTCCTCATCTTCTATAAGGCATTCTTCCAGCTCTTCTATAGCCATCAATACAAATTCAGATGTTCCTTCTTCACTTGAGAATTGAGCTGAGTCTTCAGATGCACTGTTGTCTTATTGAGCATAGAAAGATTTTCTATTGAATCTCTTCGCTTTCTGCCAATTCTTTGATATGGCTTTCTCTGAATCCTGAATTTGATTCTTTGCTTTCTTATAAGGAAACTTAGAAGCATAGTGTCCAACTCTTCCACAATTGAAACATTTAAATGGAAGTTTACCTTTATATTTACCTGAACCTTTATCCAATTTTCTAATAAATTTGGCCTCTTCTTCATCAGAGCAGGAGCATATATCTTCTTTTTCTTCTTTCTTCTTCTCTGTCTTAAAGGCTGCCTCCCTTACATTTGACTTTCTCTATGGCAGTCTCATCTCATAGGCTGTTATTTTTCCAAGTAGCTGGTTCATGGTCAAGGTTTCCCAATCTATTGTTTCTTCTATGGCAGAGACCTTGGGATTAAAACTGGATGACAAAGATCTTAGGATCTTTTGAAAAATACACATTCTTGTATGGTTTCTCCTAGAGCTTTCATATTATTTATAGTTTCTGCAACCCTTAAAAAGAAACTAGCAATGTCTTCATCATCATTCATCTTTAAATTTTCAAAATGGGCTCTATAGACTTGAAGTTTGGTTGTCTTCACCTTTTTGTCTCCCTCATGAATATTTTCTAGAGTTTCCCACATTTCTTTGGCAGCCTTGTTATGTATTACTTTGATGAATTCTGCCTCACACATTCCATTCAAGATTGCATTCATGGCCTTTGCATTAGCCACGAAATCTTGTTTGGCTTCTTTCTCTGAGACATTTGCCTTAGGATCATATCCAAATTCCACAGCAGCCCAAACTTCTATTCCTAGAGACATTATGTATGTTCTCATTCTGATTTTCCAGAAGGCATAATTTGCACCAGTGAAAAAAGGGGCTTTGTTAGTTGAGGATCCTTCTTGACTAGCCATCCTAGGGACCTAGGATCTCCTTTCAGTTGTTAAACTGCTACAAAAGGAACTGGCTCTGATACCAATTGTTGAAACCTTAGTTAAACTGAGAGGGGGGGGGGGTGAATCAGTTTAACACATTCATGAACTTTTTAAATTTTCAATTAAACTTATTTTCAATTAAACTTATTTTCAATTTAACTTCATGATCAATTTTATAAGTGAACAAACTTAATATATGAGCAGAAGTGTTAAGATAATGTACAGTAGACTTATTATGAGTGTAGCAAGTATTAAGCAGATTGAATAACCATATCAACACATAAACATCACAGACAGAGACAACAGATTTAAGTGGAAACCCATAAAGGGAGAAAACCACATCTTATTATTGTTGTGATGCAAAAGCAAGCTCCAACTCCCTCTCACCACTGATTTTTTGTTGGCACCAACCTACAGGAGGCTCCAACCTCAATTCTGCAAGCTACAACTTGTAAGGAAGCTCCAACTCCCTTACTTTTTCATAAGAGAAACACTTGCTGATTTACCTTGGATATCAGCTCTGTTCTGTACCTTTTTTTAACTACTGTCCTCCAATCTTCATATATGTTTTACTTAATTCTTCTGCTTCAATTCCGCATTCTATTTTCTTTTACCGACTTATTCAGGAAAAAATATTCATTTCAACTTTACAATGGAATTTTGTCTTTCTCTGGAGACTTGCCAATTACATCACAAACAATGTAAAAACAATTAAAAACTCTTTCATTCAATTACAGTATATATTTCAAATCCATTCAACAACACTGCTCTCTCTATTTTTTTTTCTCTCTATTTCCTCTACAGCCTCCTCTGTCTTTTTCGTTCCTGCATTTTCTCTGCTCATTGCAGTTGTGTAACTGCTGCACATATAACTATTTTGCAATATATATAACTGCTGATTTTAAACTTGGGCAAATTAATGTTCATTCTCAGCATTATAATTTAATATTCAAACCTTATAAACCAGAACTCCAATTGTTAATCTATCCTCCAATACAATGCACAATCTGGAAAAAACATGATAATCTCAATTGACAATTTAAATATTGTGCGGAACCCTCCTTTAATAAGGTTATAAACCCTCAAGCATATATGATATTCTTTTAATAAAACCTGGCCAATGTTCGCTTTAATTTCGGAAGCTTTTCCAAATCCTCATGATTAATATCGACTTTACAATTTCACCATATGAGGACCTATTCTTCAGAGTATTCGAATTAATTACTTGAATTTCCTTTAACCCAAAGTACCAGCCATCAAACATATAAAAAGCTTTGGACTTTATTACTACCCCGATAGATATTAAGGTTCGGTTGAGTCCCACAACATAACATATCCAACCCACATAGACCATTCTTATATGCGCACTCAACTTTAATATATCAACATTGCAATAGATATCAAACGCTCGACTTCATGTAATAGCGCTCGGGCCCACAACGTACTACTATATGCTAACCATCATACATAGCACCCCTTGGTGACTTGCATATCAATTATAATATATGGACATATATTACGGCCCCGTTCAATTTTATTATGAACCTTATAATAAACACATTATGTATTTCCACTTTATATTAATATTTCTGCGGCATTCACTAACCGACTGTGTACATTCAACTTTACAATTTTGTTTTGGTTCAAACCAACCTCTCAATATATATCACATAAACCAAAGTTTGGATCAGTGGATTTAATACCATGGCATCCAACTATATCATATAAATCTTCGCGCATTATTCACACACTGTATATATATACATTCATTCTTGCATAGCTTTGACTTGTTTACAAATTAACCACCAACAATCAAACAATATTGGACCCACGCATACATACCATTTCATCCGACGGTCGCAATCTCGTCGCATTCCAAATTCCAATCGGGTGCACATCCGACGGCAATCGCATAACTAACATGCCCGAGGATTAATTCACCATAATCGTGTGATGAAATGGTCCCACTTGTTAACTTACCTCTTGCATCCAACGGTCATGAGTTTATCGCTCCTTCAATATTAATCCGACGATCCTTAACAAGTTTCGCATTTTTTATTGGTACGAGTGTTAACACATTAAAATTGCATGAAAAAAGTTGTTTTACAAAATGAGAAATCTGCTTACCACTTTAGACACCACACGATACTGTCGGTTTTCTCACCTCTAGTTTTACTGTTCACATTCAGGGTTCCGTTTATATTCATGGTTCCGCTTCAAATTTTTCATGCCTCCGTTATATATATATATATATATATATATATATATATATATATATATATATATATATATATATACTCCGTTCAAAGGTTTCATTTCTTATTTCTTCAGCACTTTAATATATGAAATCTTCCTTAACATATAAACCCCTGTTTCATTGTTATTTTAATACAACACTACCATAAGGTTTAACACCCGACTGCATAAGGTTTTATTGCTTAATGCTTGGTTCCACCTCTTACCCTCAGGGTTTCGTCGTAACCCTTCAATTTTTTATTATAAACATTTTGTTGTGCTCTCGCCACCTTCACATGTTAAAAACAACAGTTCTAACAGAATTGACACTGCTCATTCAAGATTGGAATCTGGATTCTACAAAAACTCACTTTCTCTATATATGAAAGCTGCCATAGGATGAGCGTTAATGGCATTTCAACTTTGCGTTGTGGCCTTGAATATTCCCCTAACAGTTTGTGCTTCTTTCTCTTCTGCATAGTCCAACTCTTTCTTTGTGAGCTCTTCTCCATTGGAACCCCCTCTGGATCCTTGAACTCTCTGTCTATTCTGCTGCCCTGTCTCTGTATTCTTGGTACATATCCTGTCACTGTATTCTCTGTATGTATAGTCTCCTGCTCTTTCAAATGTAAACTCCTGTCACCATATTCTTTGTGTGTATAGTCTGTTGCCCTATCAACTGTAAACAAACTCTCATTCTATCTCTACAAGCCTTATATCTGCTGCTGTAGTGTAAATAACTTTCACTCTGTTCTCCTCATGCTCCCTGCAAATGTTACTACACCATTCACCAAACTGTCTTCTCCTTTGCCTCTGCTGCTGTCCTTTGCCATCAATGACAACACTTCTAACACACAGTTCCTTTCTTTACAAAAGATGGCCAAGGCTACTCCTTGTATTCCTCTAGTGATATTTCCACTTAGCGTAAGTGGCCTATGTATATTACATGACTTATTATTGTTCTTTTTGTTTTTTTGGTCTCTTGGATGAGCCTCGGACATTTTTCATGGGCCAATACATGGAAAAAACATGAAAAATGTGTACTCATTCCATAAAGATAAAAAATATTTGTGTTGTTTTCATGACACTAAGAAATTATGGAACTTAGCTTGGGATCTAGTCATGCCATTATTAGCTCCCATTTATAGGTGGTGTTAGACTCCTATACCAATAGGTGTCATATTTCATGATTAACTTGATGAACTATGTGATATGTTCATACCTTTTCTTGTTGCAAAGGTTTTCCATATTCTCAAAAAATCAAAAAATTTAAAAAATGTAAAGAGGGTATACCCTAAAAGAAAAATCAAAGGGTGAAAAGAATAAAAATGGCCAAAAAGTTAAAGAAAATGAACCCCACCAAAAAGAAAAAGGCCAAGGAAAGTGTGCAAGTCAAAATGCCACTACTTTTTATTCTGATGTAATAACAAATTGTGTGCAATTTGTATTTTGTGCCACAATTTATGAACAGTCAAACAGCTTAAACTTGGCTAGTTCATTTTTCAATTTCATGTTTTAAAGATAGAGAATAAAATCTGACCAAATTGTTTAATCTTGGCAGATAAGTAGATAGGTAGAGTAAATAAAAAGAGCTCAATAACTTAATCTGAGCCCTTGGATGTAATAAGGTTAGATTTAGATAGATTTCCATATGTAAAATAAAAGAAAAGTGTGATAAGGGTTTTCCAGTCTAAGTGCACCCTAATAAAGAACAAAAAATGGTAGGATAAAGTAGATAGGGTAGGTAGATGATGTTGCAGAAGTTACATGTGATGGATGATGACTTTAAATGTGTTAAATCTTTACTTTTATCACAAGTACAAAGGCAGAACACTACATTGGGAGAATTTCAAAGCAAAGCAAAGTCAAAATTATTAACTTCCCTTCTCATTTTTCCCTAAATATTTCACTAATTTCCCCTAAATACTAAGGTATTTGAAAATTAGAGGGGCTCAAGGCATTTCCTTGACTTTTGGAGGGACCGGACCCTCGGCCCAATAATTAGAAAGACCTAAGTACTTGAAATCATCCATCATAACATTCATTCATCTCTCAAAAATCTTTTCCTAAGTAAAATCCCATTTTACTTAGGAAAATCATTCAATATTTCATAAAAACCCCTCAAAATCACTTTTTATTTTAAGTCTAAGTGATGAAGTTATTATAATGCAATTTGCTTTTAAATCTTCACTTTCTTAGTTATATTAATGTATTTTGAGTTTACCTTGTCCCTTTGTCATATTAAATCTAATTTATATATTAACTCCCTATAGAAATCACCTTATCTTATTATAAATAACTCCTTTTATATAATATCCCTAAGAACCCATGTATTATAGCTTTAGCCAAAGAATTTAATCCCCACTTGTTCAAATAAAAAACCCTTTGGCTAAAAAATATCTTTATTTTATTCCCGCCCCCTATGGTAGGTAAATCATTTTGATTTAATTACTATATAATAAAAATATTCGAAAATCTTTTAAACATAATTTATATGTGTTTAAAATAAAAATAACCCGAAGTTTAGTTTAAACTAAAACTTCAGAGAAATAAAACCTGACCCTTCATCGTACAAAAGAATTAATTAATCCTCACGATTAATTAATAGCCTAACTCCGCCAATCGAAATCCCCCCGATGAGATTAATTAACGTTTAATTGCGTCGGGTCCACCATATTAAACCCTCGTCATCTTCTTGTCCTGAACACCGTTCGATCAACCACTCCAAGATCAACGACTATTGACAATATCGTTGGCCATCCTGATTCGAAAGATAACACGTGATGCGTAGGCAGTTTTCTGGATCGTACAGTGCCACGCGTCGTTCATCATATGGAATCGCTCACCCTCCACCCAAAACCGCCCTGTCCCAAAAGCGGTGCGATGGAAACCGCTTACTGCCTGTCCCCCCCTAACGAAGCCTCCGTACCAGCTGACGTCATCAATCAAAACCCGCCAACCTTTTGACTTTGCGAATAAAACAAACAAATCCATGTCATTTTCATTATCCTATGCATGAACCAGTCTCCCAAGCAACCAATTTCGAATTTAACTGTCAAAGTGTGCCGACCATTACCTTGCTGAAGAGAATTGCAGTCGAACACTGCAGAGTTCTTCTGCCTTAACCAGTACCTGTTTAAAACACTATTCATTTCCAGAAAACATGTATTTACCCCAAAATATCACTGAACTCTATAAGAATCATGGTTTTCGTTTTCTTCCACTGAAGCGGGGTTAAAAATTAATTGTTAGTTCATTCCTCAACTCCCAGAATTGCAATTGCATCCCCAAAACCTGTAATTTCGCCCGTTTTTTCATCAGAGGCCGAATTTCCATTTATTAATCCACAAGAACTAGAAATGGAAGTTCCTGTGGCTCTGAATGTCGTGCCCCTCAATGCCCCTCACAGGGACTTGGATTATCTGCCTTTAGCCGATATGGATTTTCAAGTTAAAGACTTGGTTCTTAGTGAGAATCCTCTTCGAATTTTTTGTCGCTGCAGAGACAATTATTTGAATGGTTCTGACATCTTTGGACTTTTGGAATCTAATATTCCCATGTACCTTCTCCCAGCAGTCCATATTTTTCCTGAAATTATCCATTATTGCCATGTAAACTATGATCCCAACCAAAGAGCAGTCTTATCCCCAAGTCAAAATGTCCTTTTCCCAATAACTTCTCAGTCTATAAATGAAATGCTGCAATTTCAACCTGGTCAAGCCCTCACTCCACTGTCCATGGCTGAATTACTTGAGAAATCCACCAAATTATCCCATGAAGAGTTAAACCGTATTTGTCAAACTTTCATGTTACTAGAGCATCAGCCTAAAGGCCCTCCCCCATATGGTTACACCTTTGTTACTGATGTGGTCAAACTTATTCTAAACATGATATCCTCAATAATGGGCTTCAATACTAGTGAATATGTTGACCAATTAACCCTAGTATTATTGTCTATTTTCACCCCTGGGCAGCCTCCTGCTGTCAAGTATGATTTTGCATCTTATATTGCTGACAAAATCCATGATCAGTTCATGACATTAGGGAATGAGAGAGTGTTCAAGTATTCTTCTGTCATATACCACCTCATGATTTACTTTCAATATGAGAGTTTCCCTTTTTATGTTAAAAAACTTGATGCCAAAGGGAATCCTAGGTCAGTCATCTTTTGGTCTGCCATTACTCACAATTCCCCTGATTCCCCTTATTCCTATAATGAGTTTATTGACCTTTTTGTACATCCTGCAACACCTTGTTGATAGGAGTCTCTCCTCCTAGGGTGAATAATGACATCAAGAAAATCCTTCAGCTCTCAAAGCAGTACAAGATAGGTGACTGGTACCTATATCAAAACCACACAGAGATCAGAATATATGGGTGTGAATTATGCCCCTTCAAATTGCCTAGATATGTCTCAATGAGACTCTTTGCATTAGAGTATTTCAGGCATATGAATAATTCAGATATAGTTCATTTCTGCAATGCAAAGAAAAAGGCTCAGCTCAGGATCAAGAGCCAATTAGGTCCCTTCATTTGTAACTCTAGGGAGGCTGGAAAGGAAGCCGAAAGAATTTTAGAAGATTATCTCAGACTACAAAAGAGTTTTTATTGGGTGCCTTATGATCCAAATAAATTTATATGTGATAGAAGAATTGAAAATAAACTATCACCATACATCCATCAAAGAATCCCAAAAATAGAACAATATGCCAATATGGATGAATGGGTGGAAGGGACATTGATTGAACAAGATAGTGATCAGGTCAATGTTGAAAATGTGATGAAAGATCTTGAAAAGATACTTGACCTAGACTCTTTTGGATAGGTGCAGATACTAGGATCTTCTTCAGCCGAGACTTCACAACGAAATTTGCAGGAGATTAGTACAGTGGCAGTAGAATCTAAAGGAAAATAAAAGGAGCCTGATATACAAGTAATTGAAAAATTCACAATGACAGAGTAGCCAGAGACTTCTAAAGAACAGGGACAAGTAGAGATTCCTCCTCAGACCAATGAACCAGAAATTGCAATCTTACAAACTCCTCTTAATGTGGAAAAAGGAAAGAAGAGAGAAGCTGAAGCTTCTACCCCTGTTGGTGGATCTTCAGAACAACATGGTGTTAAAAGGCAGAAATTAAATCCTCTTCCAGAAGTTGAATCAGTTCAAGAAATCCCTGATATCCAGGGAAGAGAGGACAAACAACAAACATGCGCAGGTAGTGGAACATCCACTAATTTTCAAAGAAACGAACTACAGAGGCAACAAAGTGCAGAGATATCTTCTTTCAAACCTCCAGTAAAAGATGCCTGGGACATCAAAAGAACACTCATCAATATAAAAGCCAGGAATGATCCACTGAGACTTCAAGTGTACAACCAATATTTAAAGATGGCTCCAAAGAATCAAGAAAGATTGATGTTAGCCTATGACATCCAGCAGGGTAAGATGTTAATGAGCCACTTCAAGCCCAAGGTGCAGCAGCCTCAGACAGCTGCAGATTACATTAGGACTAATTTTGAAGTCTTAACAAAGGATATCCATCCTTTAGATCAAATTGAGCTACGCAAGCAAACAGGTGAGATGATTTATTCTACTCTGACGGATAAATCAATGATGGCCCATAAGTTGCAGGATTCTTTGGAGAACACTAATACACAGTTGCAGCTTGAAAAAGCCTCCTCTCAGGCTAAGGATAATAGAATCAAAACTTTGGAGGAAATTATCATTGGATTGGGTCATAATCCTAAAGATGTGAAAGGTATTGAAGCTTTGATCAAGAGAAAATATGATGATATTGCAGCTCTGAGAAAACAACTGAAGTTACCAGCCTCAAGACATCCACAGACTACAGAAATCATCAAGAAAAATTCTGAGGAAGAACTAATGGATTTGCTCTTAAAATTGAATGAGCAACTTAATGCAACGGAAAAAGAGCTTGAGAATGCATTGAAAGATAAGCAGGCAAATATTCCAGCATCTACAGCAAGAACAGCTACAGGTACAACAACAACAGGTCAGCCAACATAATTGTCACAGGGCAACACTGCAAATTTGAACACTGATGAATTAACAAAGTCAATGGAAGAAATGAAACTTCAGGCCATAGAGCTCCACAAAACAAAGGAACAATTGGTCACTCTAGAACACAAATATGATCTTTCAAAAATGAGTGTTGCCGATAAAACAAGAGAAGTGAACAAATTAGAAAAAACAGTCAAAGCATTGGAAAAGGATCTCACATTGGAGAAGCCTTTAAGGGAAATAAATGAAATTCTTTGGGACAACATCATCCAATCAATAAAAGATGTTTGGTCCTCAATTCAAATAATGTTTGAACAGAGTGATTTAGTTAAACTGGCTGTGGAAGAAATTCAAAGAGCAAGAGAAGAATTGTGACAAATGCCCGAAGAAGCTGATAGGCTTATACATTTTCTAAATACTCAGAACAAGCAGCAACTTAAAGAATTTGCCATTCAAGACAGGACAGGCGCAATCTTGGAGATTAAAAGAGTTTTTACCAAAAGAACTCTAGTACAGAATCTAGAATGCAGATGCTCTGATATGCAAGAAGAAATTATTTCTTTCAGAGAAAGATTTGGTGTTCTATTGAATAAAGGTTTACCCAGTCCTTTAGTGTCAGAAGATAAAATAATGGACCTTGATAGCTATGTTGAGAAATTGGACAAATATGCTGACAACCAAGCCAATTCCTCAACTAGTTCATCAACATCAACATTGCCTACAGGAAGAAACCTTCATGACAGATTGGAAAACTTGTTTTATCTCGAACATGAGGTAAAGCATCTTTTCCCAATTCAACCTACTTTCTACAGATATACTGAGGCTGATGAAACTCTCAGAAAGCTTCAGAGGACCAGAATACCCGAGCCTCAATGGTGGGATGACATGGTGGAACTTTTGTAAATATTATCCTTGGATGAATTTTTGATTATTTACTACAATAAGTCAGGATAAAAGGATGAATCAAGGTCGAAGTGTATCAGAGAAGTTAAAGAGTATCAGTGAAACGAGACAACCAACATAGAATTACTGAAGAGGATAGTAGCAAGCCAAAACATAGGGCCTGCCTCCAGCACATTCTCAAAAGAAGGAAACAGCACAACATCAGTTATCATTTTTCCTTATCTATGAGACCATCTGTCTATATTTTATTGTAAAATACTTATTAGTCATCCTAGATAATATCTCAAATTGTTATGAGATATTTTGTATAATTTTTTTTGTATAAATACTCCATCAATTGGAGTAGTAGGGGTGGATTCTTATACTTTGTTGTAATATTGACTTTTCTGGAATAAAGTGATGTTGGAGAAATTTCTTTGTGGCTTGCTGGATGATGAATTGATGCAAAAGAATTTTTACAGGATTCATGTGTCAAACTACGGATCAATAAGTCATATTTCTCTTGTGTTTTAAAGTTTTAATATCTGTTTACTATATCACTGTGTTTCATTTTTGAATGATTAATGAAAAGGAGTAAATCAGAAAGTGCTTAAGTGTAATCTGATTTTAATCATTATTATTCTAAATGTTTTCTTCTGAACTGGCTTTAAACAGTGAATTCTTAATTGCTCCTGTTTTTCACTTTAAGAATTTTGATTATTTAGTAAAGAATACTTAATTGCTCTTTATTGATAATCGCTCAATTTCCCTCTTTGAATGTGTTGAAAGATTCTTAATTTCCTTTCATCCATTTTAAATCCATTCCATTCACTTTAGATTTAAAATTGTTCTCTGCTTGATTATCTTGCCCTGTAAAACCATCTTTTGTTTAGAAACTTAATCCAGTGAAGCCATCCTTCTTGACTCCATAGCCCAATGGCCTAAAATACTTAATCTTTCCCTCAGCTATCGAATTCCACCACCCAAATTCAAACAAAACCCCTGGACTTTATAACTAGCCTAATACTTCTCAAAACAAAGTTAAATTTTACAGAGAGAGCCCTCCCTGGGTACAGATTGGCTAGATTCTATACCTAAAAGTTGGTTTGTGGTTGCCTCGGACCCCTTTCCTTTTCCCTACAACTTCAAGGAAAATCTGAGTGATAACAAGTGGCTAGAGAGGTGCTCCTCACTTAGTGAACAAACCCCTCAATAAATCAACACAACAATTATTCTTTGGGCGCGCAATTGGATTCACACCCTATGGGGTATATTATAGAATGTGTTGTTAATTTTTTGGTGGACTTAGCATTTTATGGTGGAGATTAAAAGGGAAGAATATGGTTGAATGTATCTCCACTCTTAGATTTCGAAGTTGTTTTTCAATTACAAAATATGCCTACCTATCAGCGTAAAAACTATGATGGGACAAAAACATTGAGGATAAGTTGGGATGAATTGAGACACTAAGTGGACATTTGGTTTTGAGGTGCATATTTATCGCCACCCATATGCCCTAGGGTTATTTTAGGGGTCTTCTTGATGAAATATCCAGAATCTTCACTAACACCTAAACAAGTGTTGCATGTCTCTTCACACGTTGTGAGGGCTGCCAAAGTTTTTCCATAACATGATAAAAATAAATGTTGTGGATTATGAATCTAGCCCATACTTGTTGTTGGAAACATTCCTACCTACCACACTACATGTGATGATCGAGTCATTCCTAGAGAGTACGAGCAAATCAAATATTCTTATTTTACTTATACCCTGAAGGAACATGAAAGAAAATAAATGTTTGGCTAGCATACAAGTTTCCCATCTCTACAACACATTCGTCAATCAAAACTAAGAAAAAATATACACACAGTTGGTATTTATAAATGTGTTTCTTGTACTACACATTGAATTAACAAATTGGGAAATTGATTTGTGTATGCGCACAAGTAATATTCATACTTCGTGATAAACATGTAACTGCACAGTAATATATTATTATAAAAAAAAAATTGTTGTGCTCTCTTGTCAATATAGATAAAAGGTGAATATATGCTTAAATGTATGTTATAAAGTTATGTTTTTCACCTATGGCGACAAAGTGTGGCTACATTTGCACAAGGAGCGCCTTGTTGGACCCCACCACAAGCTTCACGCGCTTTGATATGGGCCATACACCATCACCAAGGTTATAGGAGACAATGCCTTCGAGCTCAGTATTCCATCATTCCTTGGTTTGCACCCAGTGTTCAATGTGGACTGCCTTCGACCCTACTTTCCACCTCTACTAGACACATCTGACATGGCTGAACAACTCACACCAACATAGTTAATCCCATACTGCATGGAACAAGCCACAACTGATCAGATTATGGACACATAGATCAAGAACACTCGCTAGTAGAGGATCCAACTATATCAAGTTGTTAAAGCAAGCCAACTCCTTCACCAGGGCAAGTGGTTCACCAGGGACAAAGTTCAGTAGAAGTTTCCACATCTCATGGAGGAACTCAACGCAATGGGGACCATTTCTTCCTAAGTGGGAAGGAATGATTCAGGTGGATATTGGTGGCCACTCGCTTATTCCACTTGGACCCCCACCATTGTGTCTTTCAGTTTTTCAGTTTCCTTAATTGTAGTAGAAGTTACTATTTTTGGCAGCTTTTCGGGTCCTGAACTTCTGGAGCCTTTTTGAGGCCCTAAATGATGTTTTTTAGGCATGAAAAGTTCACAAAATATGAGACGGAGACTCGATATTTGTTGTCAGCAATTGTAATCCTTCTATAGATATTTCTAACGATGTATCATGTGCATCAAACAGAGATAGTATGCCAAAGTTACGACCATAGGAAATTGATGCACCAATCTACCCCGACGGGGCCCATAGTCTGTCGTTTCATCTCCTAGGGTTATATTTTTGGATGTTTAGGGTTTTCCATTGTTTTTCAATAATAAATAGGCCTTCGAGCCTCATTATAACATAGTTAAGAGGCATGTAGCCGACACATCTCTTCTCAGAGATAAGCTACCAACGTCTTAGCTAGTTTATTTCCATTATCTCACTTAGCATATTTCAGTTATGAGATATTAATGAAATTAATTCTTGTTTATGTTGCATCTCTGCGTTTATGTGTATTTCTGTATTTTTTTGCGTTCTTGCATAATTCCATATCATCAACACTACAAAACTGAAGAGGGAGGTCCTTGAGACAAAAATTCTTGAGACTATCACTATAATGGAACTGTTGGGAGGTTCCAAAGAGCGCATTCATAAACCAAATCCATCACCATCCTGAGGTCTTGTCCATGTAGATATAAGGAACCCAAAACATGAGGGAGGTAGCATACAAGTCCATTGTTTTCCAAATGTAGATAATGCAACCTCAAAAACTCGTTTGGATCTTGTGATCCATAATTTTCTCATTAATGAGCATACCTTTGTTGTCAGACTGAGAGGCAAAGGTATCCAATCCACTCTACGCAGGACATGCCATCTCCAAGCAGACAGAGTGGAAGGAATTTACAGGAATTATACAACACACAGTGGTTGATGCACTATGTTGTGGAGATTTAATATGCATCAAAGAACTAAGGTGATTACCTCCAAAAAAACAGGAGCTCCTGCTACGCATGTGATCTTCTCCCTCAAGTTTAGTGCTTGTCTCCCTTCTCAAGGGTTGCCACCTTGTTGGCCACACAAGTTTTACACATGTTCATGATTGCAAAAGTTCCTAGATAAACTTTGCATCGGTGTTTGTGACTGGAATTATGCGTCGGATAAACAATTTTTCCGAGAGACACCCCATCGAAAATACCTTATCAATCTCAAACAAAATTTTAAAATACATCATCTTTATCTCTTTACTTTATAAGTACATACTTCTACATTTTTTAAAATCAATAATAAAAAACAAATTTAAAAGAAATACTTTTATATTACTATTTAATATTTAATTTATTTTCCATTGATTTCACTTTACTTAAAAAGCTAAATTGAAAGTTATCCTATCAATCCTCACCCAAATTTTAACATATATCATCTTCATTGGTTTATAACTACATAATTTTCACAAATTCAAAATTTATAATTAATAATCATACAGACATATTTTTAATATTACTATTTATATATTTAATTTATTTTTGATTAATTTCAGTTACTTAAAAAATTAAAAAACTTTTGTATTACTACTTAATATTTAATTTATTTTGCATTAACTTCTCTTTACTTGAGGGTTAAATTGAGAGTTATCCTATCAATCCTCAACCAAATTTTGAAATATATCATCTTCATCTGTTCACTTTATAATTACATAGTTTTCGCAAATTCAGAATCAATAATTAAAAAGAAAGCAGACAGATTTGTAATACTCGTATTTAAATATTTAATTTATTTTCGATTAACTTCACTTCACTTAAAAATAAACGATATTCGGTCTTCTGAATTAAAAATCTTCCACTCTCACGTTAACGAACGCGTTAAGGTGTGACCGACAATAACAAAAAAGGGTAATGGCGTGAGAGTGTAAAGCAACCAATGTAATATATTTCAAATGATGGAGGGAGTTTGATATGAAAAGAGTCAGAGTCAAAGTAGACAGTGGGTTAGGTGGAGTTTTAGATTTTTCTATTTTAACGGACAAAAGTGAAATTGTATTGTTAAAGTGCACAATTGAAATTATAGGGAAGTTACAAAGATGGGTGGAAAAAGGAAATTAAGAATATAAATTTATGGGTGAAAAAAAAAATTAAGAATATAAGTTTATTTTGAATTTATATTTTTTAAATTATATTAATTGAGTTAAGATGTTATTTTATAACTTAGTATGAGGGAATGTGTAAGTTTATATGTTTGTTCTCTTTTAAAATAAAATTAAAAGTTAAAATTATGTTTTAAATAGAAAAATAATGCAGGTTATAATAAAACAAAATAAAAATTGAATATGTTGTAAAGTAATTAGAAGTAAAAAAAAATGTGAGTAAGATGTTTAAATCTTATAATTTTGTTATTGATAAAATATTTTAATACAAATTAATATTGATATAAACTTAAAAGTATGTTAATAATAAAAAATCATTTTAATTTGCATCATAAAATATATATATATATATATATATATATATATATATATTGAGTGGGCCTAATGGTTAAGAGAATGTGTTTCCTCCTAAGAGGTCACAGGTTCAAAACCAAAGGGGGGTAGAGTATGTATGCTTTTGTAGACTTAGCAGTCAAAAGAAGTTTGCACGTGAAGAACTTTGGTCCCTCTCGGCTCATGTTAGATCCGTGCTTAAGATGGATCTATACTAGTAAATATGAGATAGAAGCATTTGAACCATCCAATATGGTTCATCATTAAAAGTAAGATGAGGTCTTATAAGAGCAACAATTAACTAATATAGAGAAAAAGATAAATTAATTCCCAATGGTTCAAACATATTAGTAAAAAATGAATAAATAATACTTTTATTGTACTAAAAGAGAAATTAAATTTTTTTAATAAGCAACAATATGCTAAAAATACAAATATAAAAATTAAAAATTAGTAAAGAACGAGGAAAAAACCACATCATAATTTATATAGAAAGAAAAATAAAAAAGAAACATATTATATATATATATATATATATATATATATATATATATATATATATATATATATATATATATATATATATTTGATAAATTCCTTTGTGTATTTATGATAGCGATAATAATGATGGAACAAACAATTTGGTCAAATTTTTGTAACTATAACAAAGAGATGAGAGAAGCTAGAATACATAAGAGATGATTGTAACTATACCAAAGAGATGAGAGATGCTATAATGCATAAGAGATGATAATTCACTAGGGGAATTTAGAGGTAAAAAATGGACCAAAAAAATGTACTAACAAAATTAACTTTAAAAGAACCAATAGGATACAAGATGATGATGTCAACCTCACGGAGAATATTTTGGAGGACAAACAAAATAATTACTTTTTATATTTGTATTTTCGACTTATCTACTTGTATGTTTACTCAAATGTTGTTGAGTGTAGACATTCGTTGGATGTAGAACTAAATTCCACGTCCAATAAGTACCCAATCTGCATACTTCTGCGTAGTCTTGCATCAGGGAAAATCGAAAATACATTAAAAGAGTGTGTTAAAACAAACTTTTTCCATGTATTTTCTATTTTTTTCAATGCAAGTCTACTTAGAAGTATGCATAATGGGTACATGTGGAATTTAATTTTGCATCCAACTAGTGTCTACAAAGACATTTGAGTAAACCTACAAGGATATAAGTTGAAAATACAATTAAAAAAGTACTTTATTTTCTTTTCCTTTAAAAAATCATAACTCTTATTTTATTATCATAACTCTTATTTTTTTATTTTTTTTATTTTCCTTAGGAGGCCCATTTTAGACCTCAAAATTCCCCTAATGAAAGATGGGAAAAAAAAATTATGAGAAAGAGAGGATGAAATGCATAAGATTCATTGTCATGAAACACATTTGGAATTTATTTACATTCTATTGAATGGCATAAAAACATATGACTATAATTTCCAATAAAGTAACTAGTTGTGTGCTTTATATGAAGTCTTCATTTAAACAACATTTAGCAAACTTTAGATTTTACGAACTTTGAAATAGTGTTGAGGAAAGTCGAGTCTAAGAGTGGCTATACCCCTCAGTAAAAATTGGTTAGGTTAAGAAACATATATTCCCTTCTTCCTCCTAATACCACATTGGAATTCAAATATGACCTAAATGGCTCTATTTCTCCCAGTCTCCATTATGTAAATACTTATAAAATTAATTGCGTAGCAGCTCTATTTCTCTTGGTCTGTATCTTCACTGATAGTTGTTACATTAGCTTTGGACAAGTATACCAAACAACACTATTTCATGATTCCTTGGATATTTTGAATAATTGTATCCACCTATTACTTTATCAAAATTCCCAATCACCTCACTCTTTATTCACATTTCCAAGATTTTAAACATATTGCACATAGAAAAGGAACACCTAAATTAAGGTCTACATGTACCTTAGGGTTGAAGTATTATGTACATTATAAGGTGTTTCCCTTATAGGAGTGTGTGTTTTGACGTAATGGTTCTAACATTGATAGAAATTTAGATGCATTTCACAATACAATTTGGAAACAACATCTTTTTGAAGTTTGGATTTGAATTTTAGTGGATATCATTAAAAACACACATTCAACATAATATTCATACCTCAAATTCCCCAGATTTGGGTGTTTGAATGGAGGTGGGAAGTGGCAGGCCCATTGCATGCCACATGGCCACACATGGGGCCTATCTAGCAGCCTTTAACTACTCCAGCTGCTCGCCTCAAACCACCTTAATTGTCTATGCTCTTAGTCTTACTGCTTGTTCGGAACGTCGCCTTGAGCTCTTCCTAATGGCTCCGCGTCATCCATCGTTGCCATTCACCTTTGGCCACATTTGTCTTTCTGTTGTCTCGGCTCTGATCTCTCGCTCGCCCACAAAGACGCACTGCGACCTCCATTTCAGGCTTGCTCTGACGTCCATTTGCATCTGTTATCATTCCGTCTCGCAGCTTTAACTCGCCGACCCCATCGCTCACTCAGCCTCGTCGCCTCCTCTCGCTAGCCTCCCTCATGCTTCTTCCAGCTCCATCATTCCATGGAGGCATCGAATGCGTTTTCTTCGTGGTATAGGAAGGGGTCAGGCCTCACGATCGCCCTTATCCATCCACTCTGATGGTCGCTTCCCACCTCCTAAACAAAATTCTACCCAGTTCCACTATGGATGTTCCTTGGATAAACCCCGAAGTATAGCCACAATCACAATCAGCTTCCAGGAAGTTCCTTCAAGCTCTGCGGGAACAGGCTCCAGAAAGCAACCACAAAAATCCACAATTTCTCTAGCGCCTCCACAGTTGTCATGGAAATCCGAAGCCTTGCTAGTCAAGCCTGAAACCCACTCCTCTAGCAGCGAAGGCAATGGTCGTGGAAGTCCTGAATGGTCAGGTGGTGATAGGAGAAATGGCAGCACCAACCTTGTACGCACTACTACCACACCAGAACCCGCCGCCCAACACTCAAAGAAAGCTGATGACTCTTCAGATGAATACAGGTGTCTTATCGTTGAGGAACCACCGCCACCGCCGCACGACACCTAGCATGATATTTAGCCACAGAAATGAGAGGTTTCTTCTATGAGTTTTAATTAATTCCTCTGTTATTATGTATTTCCTGAACAATTTGTCAAACTTTTTGTCGTTCCTGGACAATGCTGGTTTCCCCATTTAGGGCAGCGATTTTCAGGCCAGTTTCCCCATCTGGGGCAGTCAGTTTTTTGTTTTTGACGCCTACTCCCCCAAGAATTGGCTAGCATAACAGTTTCGGGGGAAAGTTTCGACCTGTACATTATGTTTTTATTAATAGAATTAGTCCAATTTAGAAAAAAAAATATTCATATCTCAAATTTGTTCAAAGTTATTGAGGTCGATGTCAAGAAACACTAAATATATGCAATTGATTACAATGATAAATGTGGAAATTTAAGATGTCCATGAGATATTCCAATAGAGTCTCCTCCCATCATACATGAGTATATGTTCTACTTTGTTCATGTGTTCTCTATACCTTGCAAATAGGAGGAGATTTATGTAGTTTAATCCTTACATGGATTATATTTGCAATGTGACAAAGTATATAACATGACAAATTATAAAAAAGTGGACAAGTAAGAGAAAAGTGAAAATGTGAAACACAAGTGATATTTGTTATTGTACTCATTCCTATGCACATCGATGAAATTTTCCTCTCACTAGCAACATGCCATTCGAAAGAAACAAAAATGTTGTCAAGAAAAAATCCATCTTTTAAATATGTGTGAGACCTACTTTTACCAAAACTAAAATATGATATCTACACTTTTTTTTTAAAGTAATTTATGAATTGAAACAATATATAATTTGATATAAAATTTATGTTCTTATTTTCTTTTTTAATATTAATATCTTATCATCTCTATATAAAACTTGATTTTTCATCTCTAATATGCTATTTCTCTTTTATTTTATTAACTTTAATAATTCTCAACTTTTTTAGTATCAATATTCTTTTTTTTTTAATCATGCAAAATTAAATTTTATCAACCCCAAACAAAATTTTAAAATACATCATATTTTATCTCTTCATTTTATAATTACATCTACATTTTTAAAATCAATAATTAATACATTTAAAATAATTTTCTTATTATTATTTAATATTAAATTTATTTTCCATTGACTTGACTTTAGTTAAAAGATTTAATTGAAAGTTATATTATCAATGCACAACAAAATTTTAAAATATATCATCTTCATCTGTTCACTTTATAATTACATATTTTTCACAAATTCGAAATCAACAAGGCTACAAGTAGCGACTACCTGCCCCCTAATGTAAATATAGAAATGTTACAATTTGAGTTTGAGTATGTTTATAAGTAATTGTTTTCAGTGCCTTGTCAATTCACTTAGTTAGAACATATGGATAACACTTTAAGATTGGAATCTATCACGTTTAAAATGCTCAATCAGAGATTAACTAATTTACATACAACTTGTTGCAGAAAAAAAATAAAGTTTTATGGTTGATATAGTAATATAAGTACTTTTGATGGGTTATTTTTAAAATTATTTATGGTTTTTATCTTCACATTTCATAGTTAAGGAAAAGGTTAATATTAATGAGTGTAAAAGGTTTTTGTACTTATTAAATTTATTTATTTTTATGTATTTGATGTACTCATCTTCATATTAATTCACATCCATTATATTTATAAAATAGTTTCAAAATTATAAAAATTTCAAGTATAAAAACAAAAAAATTTCTAAATTTATTTTATAATAAGAAAAATGGTTTTTCATTAATACTTCATATATAATTAACTCTAATTTTTTTATTAAAATCTAATTTTAGATATTTATAATTTTGATATATAAATTATAAATTCAAACTTAAACTATAATATAAATTATTTAAAAAATTAAATATTATTAGTCTACCTCAACCAAACCAGTAGTAACTAATAACAATTTTGGACATTGCGGAAGTGAAATGAAAAAAAATCATTGTACCTTAAAATGACATAGCAAAGTCAAAAAGTTTCAATTTTCAAAGTACTACAAGGTCTCTTCATGCATATCGGTTTTATGGCTAATCACAAGATCCTTCGTAGGTTGTGAAGTACGATAAATTGTAATTAAATTTGATTTAGAGATTAAAATTAATCTAATTTGATTAGTTTCATAAAAAAATTGGGTTTGGAGATCCCCTCAGAATTGTCAAAGCCTTTTACTGCAATTGTGAATGATTTGAATTAATCATAGAATTATTTAGCATATTACTGTTTTTAATCAAATTATGAAATAATCCCCTTTACATTTAAAAAAAAACATAAATTGTTTTCCCATAATCTCATATCAATTAATTAATTTGATATTTAATAAAGTGCAAACTCATAATTAATTTGATAAGATATTTATTGTAATTTTATATTTATGTCCATAATGATTTAGGCGTCACAATCCATCCAAAATATTAAAATTCAAATTTAAATAATAAATTGATAAAATTTTAAAATACAGTTGTGAGAATCGGAACCATTGTGAGAAGAATACGCAAAGTGAAGTGGAGTTATATAAACAAACGTGGTGAAACGTTAAGGCGGAACCTGGAGCAACGAGTCAATCGCGGAACCGAGAAGCAGTTTATTAAACAATCACAAGTATTGAATCGGGGGAGTTTTTGGTTATGGCCTGATTGAACTGTTATATGAAGACCGGACCCGATCCTTTTATTGCAGCAGAGTTTATTGCATTCATCGCGTCCGTTCCTAATCGGCAATCGGAACTTTTACGATTGGCCCGTTTGTTTGTTATGTCATGGACCCAATTCGTGTTATGTAGTGGAGTTAAACTTTAGTTTTCGGGTCCGATGGGTCTGAGACAACCTAATGGGTCTGTCTATTAAGCATATTTATAATACTTCAATTTTACTCTTATCCACAATCATCAATTACATTAACAGCTTCACCGGAAGACATTACCTCAATATTAATACGTTGTCTGAAACGGTGGCCACTAGCCAAAATAAGTTGGGTGATAATAAAGGACCAAATCATTGGCCTTTAGCTTATGCCAGTACAATTTCAATATAAAAGTATATATTCATGGTCGATGAGACCGCGTAATGCGTTCCTCTGTTCACCAAATCTAAAAATTTCAATTTTTATTGAGTTTACTAAACAATCTTCAATTACAGGGATAACGTCACCCTGAAAACATCACCTCTGTATTAATACACTGCACGAAGCGGTGGCTCAAGGGCGGCGGCTTGAGGCTTACATTCATTCGTGTACTGTACAAGTTTCCTGCTTTTTGTGCAAGAATCTTTATTAGAATACTCAGCTTACTAATGCGAACTCCCATCACGCCACCTCACCATGGAAACATCACCTCACTTTGTACGAAACAGTGGTGCAGGAATTCAATATAAATTCAATGCAATCCTTCAACGCATTCCCTATAAAACACTGTATTTGGTGTGCGAGACTTTCGATGGTGGCTCTACTCACCTAAAACAAAAGTCATGGCCTGACAGTCCTGTTTACCTTATGCATGGTACTTTTGTACTTTTTAGCACATTTTACAAAGCATTTTCCAATAACATGTTGAAAGTATGGACCAATAAAAACTCAAAAAAATAAATTCAAATAATTCAAATAAATAAACGATAAAAAATTCAATGTTTTACTATGAAAAATTATCAAAAAATTTTGCACATAGCCAAATTAATGTCAACATAAAAAAAACCTTGATGCATAATACCTGTGGGGACAGTTACAATAACTAAAAACAAACCATACATATTTGTAAAACTACTATTTAAATATTTAGATTATTTTCGATTAACTTCACTTTGCTTAAAAATAAACGATATTCGATTTTCTGAATTAAAAATCTTCTACTCGACGACTTTGACCGACAATAATAAAAAAGGTGATGGCCTCAGAGTGGACATCTTATACACTTCTGCAATCAATGTAATTTAGGAGTTTTATAATAAAAGAGTCAAAGCCAATGTAATTTAGGAGTTTTCTTATAAAAGAGTCAAAGCCAAAGTAGATAGTGGGTTAGTTGGAGTTTTACATTTTTCTATTTTAGCGGACAAAAATGAAGTGCACAATTGAAAAATACAGGGAAGTTACAAAGATGCGTGGAAAATGGAAATTAAGAAATATAAGTTTTTTGTTCGATTTTTTTTAACCACTCAATATACAACTGGAGAGTCTTTTAAGCATCACTTAAATAATGTAAAGGAGAAGAGAAAATTAATTCCCGTTCAATCCTGTTATAATAATAATAATAATATTTTTATGGTAATAAAAACCACAACCATCAATTATATATTAAAAATAAAAATAAAAATACAATTTATTAAAATTAATCAAAAATAGAAAAATACTACAACATAATTTATATAAATTAAATAAAAAAATAAATAAACTAAATTATTTAGAAATTATTTAAAAGTTATATATATATATATATATAAGGTAAAAAAAAATAAAAAAAAAATTAAAATAAAGGATAATATGTATTACATATTATATACATGTATATTTTGTCCATAGGCATAGATTGTTATTATTATTATCAAATTTTAAGGTCAGGACTAACTCAGACACTAAATTGGTGTATGAAACTTTCTTGTTTGTGGGACAAGGGACCCACTTTCACGTAGCGATTTGATTGCTAAGTCTACAGAGGCATACATACTCTACCCCCTATGATTTTGAACGTGTGACCTCTGAGGAGGAAACACATGCTTTTAACCATTAGGCCCACGCAAGTTGTAAATATGCAACTACATGTGTTAATTTTTTTTTTAATTGAACGAGCAAGATTAAATCTGAGAAATATGCTCCAAATCTGCTTGGTTTTAGAGCTAAATATGCGACGTAGGTCTGGGGTAAAAGGAAGCGTTCCAATGACAAATATGAGGAGTGTGAAAGGTTACAAATATTTATTAATGAAATTTGAATGGACAAACTCGTTGATTAGTGTGGTCCTCCTCCAGCCGACTGGTCGATTAATGCCCAAGACCCAGTCCTCCATCGAATTGATCGTCCTCCTCCTACGTGTGGTTGAGGACAACCGTTTCATTAATCACTAATGTTGATTGTGTCTCAACGGTTTCATCGATCACCCATATATATGGCCAATGTTAACATGTCGTACAACAATTTCATTAATCACTAACGTCGACTGTGTCTCAACGGTTTCATCAAGCGCCCATCTGTATGGCTAATGTTTCCCTGTCATTCCAGGTTATTCATTGGAGTTTTCTCAAGTAAATTGGCAAAGAAGGCTCAAAAGAGCTTGTGATGCAGCACATGGTAACTCTTTTTCATCAAGTTATTTTATGATATATATTTTGTGATGTAAAAGATTGTTCGTTATGTATTGGTTACCATATTTTTGACCTATTCTATCTGCAATATCTGTTTGCAATCCTGGAATACCTACATTTAGGTTGCATCCCAAAGATAATTCATAAGGATGTCAAGGCAATCGACATCCTTCTAGACTCAAATCTCCATGGAAAACTCTTTGATTTCGGTCTTTCAAGAATGAGAAGCAATGGGGAAGTTTGGCATGTTACCACTACAGTGAAAGGGACCTTAGGATACCTGGATCTAGAGTATATGACATATACAACTTGCATTATTCTTGTTGTTGAATTTAATTATATTAATTGCTAAGCAAAGCACCTTGGTATTTTCTGTAAACTTTTTGATGAGGATGTTTCACATGTATTTTAACACTTAAATGTTGACGGAAAAGAGCGATGTCTATAGTTTCTAACAAATTATGACAAAGAGAGAGAAGAGGAAACACTAAATTGATGAGAGCAACCACACAACAAAATGTTTCATTATGGAGGAATATATAGATTTGATTGACAATTACAACTAACAATCTGTTCAACTAACTTCTAACTAATCCTCTAGAAACTAATTCTTAACTCATGATTAATCTTTAACACTCCCCCTTAATCTTGAGGGTTACATTGTTTTATGCCTAACTTCTGATATTAAAATTCGAAATTAACTTTTCCTAGCGATTTGGTGAAGATATCCGCTAATTGTTTCTTGGAATCACAAAATTTGAGAACACTATCTCCATTCTTGACAAGTTCACGAATGATGAAAAATAGTGTCGATACATTCGCTTTTTTTATGAAAGACATTATTATTCGACAAGGAAATAGCGGAAGTGTTATCACACAAGATTTAAATAAGTTCATTTTTTGTATATCCGAAGTCACAGAGAAGTCTCTTCAGCGACACTGCTTGACATGATGTCGTATTCGCTGCAACATACTCAACCTTTGTTGAAGATAACACAACTATGAGCTGCTTTTTGGATGACCACAAAATCAAATTCTTGCCAAATAGATAAGGATATCTAGAAGTGATTTTCCAATCATCAATACATCTTGCATAATCATTATCTGTATAACCAACAAGCTTACTGTTTGTAGGGGTTGTATACCATAAACCATAAGTAGTTGTACCTGCGATGTATCTTAACACCCTTTTTCCAACTTTCCAATGACTATCTTTAGGAGATTCCATAAACCTGGAAATATAACTAGTTGCAAATGCTATATCAGGTCTAGTAGCAGTTAGATACATAATAATACCAACATGTTGTTTATACAAAGTCAAATTAACATCAGTACCCACATCATTTTTACTTAACTTTGTACCAACCTCAATAGGAGTATCCAATGGTTTACACTTATCCATCTTAAACTTTTTCAAAATATCAGTAGCATACTTTTGTTGACCCATAAATATACCATCATGTGTTTGTTTTACTTCAATACCTAAGAAGTATCTCATTAATCCAAGATCTGTCATTTCAAATTCATTTTTCATTGTAGTTTTTAACTCATCTAACTGCATGCTACTGTTAGGACTCCACTATGTAGCATTTTACTATATACTTTGACACCATCTTATCTTTATAACCATGATTCCATTATCATTTTCATTTACTTTATCCCAAGGTACATAAAATCCTATTCTTTATTATATGTTTAATCTGTTTACATATGATTCCATAATACTCTTATATTTTGTCATTAATCGAAGTGGATTGTTGCTAACATAAGTCTAAAAGATCGCAGATAAGTTATATGCTGTGCTGGAACAATCGGCCAGTGCTGAAACAACCGACTTCGTTGCTGAAACAGCTGACTCAGTTGCTGAAACAGTTGACCTCGTTGCTGAAACAGCCAACAAGCACGCAAATTCCGTCATTCGTAATTTGCGATTCTGGAAGAGTATTTTGTGGAACAATGGCAACAGCATGAAGACGTGGTTACACGGATTATTCTGAAGATAGCATTATTGTTGTATCTGTTGTAACAATATCTTTTTATGGAAGAACAGAATAGTCCTGTTTTAAGAAAGAAGAACAGAATTGGGATAAACGTGGACTTGCTCTCATGTAATTGTAAGACATTAGAGGGGAGTTGGAGTTTGAAAGCTACAGGAGAACATTGTATTTAAGAGACTGGAGCTAGACTCCATCTGTAATGTATCGTTCCTTTTGACAGATGAATAAAATCTTCTTTTGAGCGCTCCAATTTAATTCTTCCCTAGGGAATCTTGTGAGAGGGAAAGGGCCCGCCTTCCTCACAAGATTCACCCTTCTGTCTCTGTAGTTTGTTTAATTTATTTTTGCTGTTTGCACTTTACTTTAATTCTGTTTCTGAGACATCAGTTACACAGTTCTGTAGTTATTGAATATTATGTTTCCTTAACGTTGCATGTGTTCAGTACATTCATTCCTAAGAAGTTGAGGAATCTAGTTCTGTTATATGTTTGAATGTATAATGCTGGGAAGCAGGTGCTGAAGGTTCCTGTGAAAGGGAATAGGGTCCTGCTCCTACTAATTTCCTTTCTCTTCCTGCAGTGTGATTAGAAACAGGAGACAAGTGCTGAAGGTTCCTGTTCATGGGAATAGGGTCTTGGTCTCTTGAGTTATCTTTGCTACAGAGTGATTAGTGTCAGGCAACAGGTGCTGAAGTTCCTAATTAAGGAATAGGGTCCTGTTCCTATTATGGTTTATTGGTTTCCTTTCTTGCAGACTGATTTTCCTTCTATTTAAATTCTAAACTGCAACATAGGAATTACCTCTGCTATAGCATAATTGACTTCAGCTTTGATTAAACAGAGTGTGAATAATTAGATTTGTATGATTGGTAATTGTGTGGCTTTTACTACAACATTGTTCTTGCTTTTGAAATTGAGCATATCCAATGCGTGATTGTCTTTGGAATAAAAAGACTTCCTCGGGTTGACAATTTATGTGGAGCTTGAATTGTGAAAACAATTAAAGCGACCAACATTTTGGCGCCGTTGCCGGGGAAGGCAATTATAGATTTCAAAAGCATTGATTTTTTCTTTTTAAATGTGCAGATTGTATGAGAGGACGCGGAAACCAGAAGAAAACTAACCCTATAGGTGGCAAAGGCAAAGGAAGGGGAGGAAGAAAGACTTTTATTGACGAGATTGTATCAAGGGCTGAATCATCACAGAGATTAAGTTCTCGAAGATCAAAACTTCAGCACTCCCCTCAATCAGATTACAAAACAGAGGAAGTTGTGGGTCCTGAAAATATAGAAGAACCAGTGATTAAGGAACCAGCAGTCAGTGCTGGAGAGTCAGAAGAAAGTGTTAGTAAATCAGCAGAGCACATCGAGGAAATAATAGAGAGTGTTGGACGACCAGTGGAAAACATTGAAGAGCCAGTAGAAGATCTTGACGATCGAGCAAGTGCAGTAGGAGAGCCAACAATGGAAGGAAACAATGATGATTTCTTTGGTGGAGGACGTGTAGATCCTGAAGGAGAAGGAAGGAATGAAAATTCCCTCTCTACCTTGGGATTTCCTATCAGTGATCTCCCTGCAGGAACAACTCCTATGAAAAACATTCCATTGTCTGCTTTACCTAACTTCCATGGGTTATCCTCTAAAGATCCGGATGAATTTCTTTTTGAATTTGATATATTATGCAGAAGTTATGATTATGTTACTAATGATCAAAAGTTGAAACTGTTTCCAGCCACCTTGAAAGGAAATGCTTTAAGATGGTTCATGAGCCTTGGAAGTCAGGTGATCACAACATGGGAGCAGATGAAACAGAAATTTCTGCTTAAATATCAAGACTACTGCCGGACGAGAGAAAAGAAGGATGAACTATTCAATATGGCACAAAAGCCGGACGAGAATCTGGAGGACTATATAGAAAGGCTGCAGTACAATATACAGAGATCTGATCATCCGAATAAAAGTAAGGAAATTCGCAAAACAATATTACTTAGAGGTTTAAGGGATGATTGTTTAGATATGTTAAACATGCTTGGCAAAGGAGATATATCTAAGGAATCATATGATGAGATTGTTGAACTTTCTAAGAGGTGTTCAAGGGGAGCTGCAAGGAATAGAGTAAGTAATAGAGATTCCACCTATTCAAGAGTGCAGAAATCAGCCAGTGGAGGAGCAACAAGAGATGAAATAGGTAATTTACTTGAAGAATTTAAAACTGAGATGTTAAGTTCTTTTGCTTCACAAATTGACACTTTGCAGGTTAAGAAGAAGCAGGCTGAAGCAGAAGCAACTCTGGCTGTCTTTTGCCCGAAGTGCAGAGAAAAACATCCACTAAGGGAATGCCCAATGGATAAAATACCAATTTGCACCCTTTGTGAGAAAGATCATGAAACAAAACAATGTCCATCTCTACCAAGAATAAAGGCAACATTGCAGCCAACGGAAGAAGAAGCTGAAGCAGTTTACCTGCTAACTCAAAGAAGACAATGGCAACCAAAAGGACAAGGTATGAAATCTAGTATGCCATTTAATCGTTGGAACAATTATTCTGCTTTCGGTCAAACAAATTACCCTCCCTTCAATCAAATGCAATACCCACCCTTCAATCAAATGAATTTCCCACCCATGCAGCAATCAAACCCTCCCTTTGTTGATCCTTCAATGTGGACTCCTTGGCCTCCACAGCAGCCATCTTCTTTTAACCCTTGGAATTCAAATTGGAGAAGCCAACAACTCCCATACCCAAATCAATTGCCCCAATTCCAACAACCACTTCCTCTGCCATCAAATGCTCCGCCAAATAACCAAATGAGACCCCAGCTACCTGTGCAACCAAATCCTAACCCCAATAATAAAGTTGTGCAAGTCATTGATATTCAAAATCAGTCCATATTTCCTACTATGCAATGTAATGATATTCATTTAAGATCTGGGAAAATAGTAGAGCCTATTATTGATGATATAACTTCTTCTGATTCTGATAAAGAGGAAACTGAGAAACATAAGAAAGCACAACCACCTTCTAACAAGAGTGTTGAAATAACAGAACCACCATTCCCCGAGCGTTTGGTTTTAACTAGAATGCCTGAAACACCTGCTTTTAATCTTTTAGGGGAATTGCAAATATTGTATGTTAAAATTCCACTTTTACAAGCATTAAGAGATGTACCAATTTATGCCATAACAATAAGGGATATTTGTGTTAAGAAACCTGGTAGGAAAACTAAAGATCCCCTTACAGTACATGTGATGGGTGACTTATCTGCATTAATGTCCGGAAAAACCCCTCCTGTGAAATATGGTGATCCCGACCATTCTACCGTGACAGTTCAGATTGGTAAAACAATGATTCCTCAAGTTCTGGTAGATTTAGGTGCTGCAATAAACATAATGACTCTTGAAACTTCACAATTGTTACAGCTGAATAACACAATCAGAGATACACCCACCATTCTAGAGTTGGTTGATCGTTCTACAATTAAACCTGAAGGAGTTGTTGAGGATCTACTTATTTCAGTTGAATCCTGGAAATACCCAGCCGATTTTGTTGTATTGCAGACTAAAACAAAGCTGGGGGGACATCATTTAATTCTAGGAAGGCCATGGCTGGCCACAGCTGATGCTTTTATCAGTTGTAGATCTGGTTCAATGACAATTTCTAATGGTTATGAAACAAAACATCTTACTCTTTATCCTCATGCTACACCAATAATTAATAATGAAGATTCTATGTGGATGGATTATGATGATAATGTTGTTCAGCCTATTTTAACCATTGGACAAGCTTTAACTCTTAAAGACAATACGGAGGATGAGGTAATTAATAATTTTATTTGTGAACCTTCTTCTGTAATTGCTGAAACACACAATCAATTGACTGCAATTTTTGAAACAGATACCCAAGAAAAGATTGAATCTGAAGACTTATCTCAGACATTAACCACCATCTAATCTAAAAGCATAATAGTTGAAATTGAACCTGGCAAGACATTAAACATAAATCCTGATCTAACAACTGATGAAACACAGCAGTTAATGAAGTTATTGTATGAATATAAGGAAGCATTTGCATGGGATTACACGGATATGAAAGGTATTTCTTCTGAATTATGTACTCATCGAATTTACATTAAAGAGGGATGTCGGCCTGTTTGTCAACCCCAAAGACGAATGAATCCTAATTTACGAGAAATTGTTAAAGAAGAACTTCAGAAATTGCTTAATGCAGGATTTATATACCCTATATCTGACAGTGAATGGGTTTCCCCATTGGTAATTGTCCCTAAGAAAAACGGGAAATGGAGAGTATGTGTTGACTACAGAGCCTTGAACAAAGCTACTCAAAAGGATCACTTTCCTATACCTTTCATTGATCAGGTGTTGGATAGTCTGGCAGGGAAGAAATTATTTTCTTTTCTAGATGGATTTAGTGGGTATAATCAGATTAGAATTGCACCCCAAGACCAAGAAAAAACTACTTTCACTAGCCCTTGAGGAACTTTTTCTTATAGAGTTCTTCCATTTGGGCTATGTAATGCACCAGCAACTTTTCAAAGAGCTATTATAGGAATCTTTTCTGATATGCTGAATGATTCTCTGGAAATATTTATGGATGATTTTACTCCTTATGGTGTGTCATATGAAGATGCATTACAAAACCTTGAGAAAGTACTTAAACGATGTATACAAGCTCACCTCTCCCTAAGTACTGAAAAATGCCATATGATGATGAGTGAAGGAGTAGTGCTTGGACATTTTATTTCATCTCAAGGTATTCAGGTAGATCCATCTAAAATATTGGTCATTCAAAATCTTTCTGTTCCTAAAACACAAACTGATGTGAGAAGTTTTCTAGGACATGCTGGATACTACAGAAGATTTATTAAAGATTTTTCTAAGATAGCTTCTCCATTATTTGTGTTGCTTATGAAAAATGCTGAATTTAAGTGGACTAATTCTTGTCAGAAAGCTTTTGAAGAACTCAAGCATCAGTTGTCTACTGCTCCTATTTTGAGGGGGGCTGATTGGGCCCTCCCTTTTCATATATCTTCTGATGCTTCAGACACTGCAATTGGAGCTGTCTTGGGACAAGAGGTGAATCATCTTCCTTATGCTATCTACTTCATTAGTAAGAATATGACCCCTGCTGAGCTTAATTACACAGTTACCGAAAAGGAATTTCTTGTAGTAATTAATGCCATTAACAAATTTCGACACTATATCATTGGTTATTCTACTTTTGTGCACACTGATCACTCAGCTATTAAGTATTTAATGAAAAAATCTGTTACAAATGCTAGAGTTACCAGATGGCTATTATTACTGCAGGAATTTGATATCACAATTGTAGATCGGCCTGGTAAAGAAAATGTGGTGGCTGATTTCCTTTCACGGTTAAAAACTGACAATGATATTCCAGTAGATGATTCTTTTCCGGATGAGTATTTGTTCGCAGTTTCTGCTCACTCTCCATGGTATGCAGATATTGCTAATTATTTGGTTGCAGGAAAATTACCATCACACCTGTCATACAGAGAAAAGAGAAGGATTGTTCAACAAAGTGCCAGGTATAGCTGGATAAGTGGGTGTATTTTCTACACAGGGCTTGATCAGGAAATCCAAAGATGCATTAGGGAAGATGAAGTGTATGACATACTGAAAGCTTGTCATGATGGCCCTTGTGGAGGACATTTCGCTGATAAAAGAACAGCACACAAAATTTTGAGGATGGGTTACTATTGGCCCTCATTATTTAAGGATGCAAAGAAATATGTAAGGGCTTGTGACAGCTGCCAGAGAATGGGTCAACCCAATCATAGAGACCAAATTCCATTAAACCCCCAGGTAGTTTCTGAACCATTTGAAAGATGGGCCTTGGATTTCATAGGACCCATTAATCCTCCATCCAATCAAAGAACTTATATATTAGTCTGTACAGACTATATGACTAAATGGGTGGAGGCCAAAGCACTTATTAGAGCTAATGAAGAGGCTGTCCTAGCTTTCTTATTTGAAGAAATCTTTACTAGATTTGGAATTCCTAGAGAGCTAGTTACAGATGGAGGACCTCCATTCAATTCTCATGGTTTTAAGTCTACCCTTCAGAAATATCATATCCAACATAGAATGACCACACCATACCACCCCCAGGCCAATGGGCAGGTGGAAAGCACAAACAAAGTATTAGAGGCCATTCTAACTAAAACAGTGAAGGACAACCGGAAGGATTGGTCTCAAAGGCTGCCTGAAGCATTATGGGCTTACAGAACTACTTGGAGAAACACTACAGGTTTTTCTCCCTATGAATTGGTCTATAGTAAAAATGTTGTTTTTCCTATGGAATTTGAAATCAAAACTCTAAGGACTGCTTTAGCTGTTAATCTTGATTTAACTGATGTGCAGGCAGCTAGGTTGCAGCAGCTTCTTGAGTTGGATGAAAAGATATTAGATGCCATTCACCAAACAACCATGATTCAACAACAGAGAATGAAGTGGCATGAAAAAATTATCAAACACAAGCAGTTCCAAAAAGGTAATTGGGCCTTTTTGTATGACTCTCGGTTTGAAAATTTTCAGGGTAAGCTACGAACACGCTGGCTTGGACCATATGAGGTAGATGCTGTTTTTCCTAATGGAACGGTAAGACTTTTAACAATTGATGATTCCAAAACACCTCTACTAGTCAATGGTCATAGGCTCCGTTTATACCAGCGCCCTGTTTCTAAATAGGATTTCAAGACTGCTTGCATGAATGATATTCATTATCTTTTTCTAGGGGAGTCTTCTGCTCCTCACAGCATTTAATTTTCTGCACTATTTTTTTAGTATTAGATTAGATTAGATTTAAGACTAATAATCCCTATCAAGGGTTGGCATATTACAATTCAATTTTGCAGATTCTGGAAAAGCTCACTAAGGAGGACAGATCCATCATGAGAAGATCTGAGGCTTCAATCACAGAAGCTTGTTCCCTTCATTTCAACCCATTTCCTAGCAATATCCCTTCACCCCATTTCTACATTATTTCCCTTTTTCCCATTTTTCCCACTTCTACCATTCCTGAAATATCATCCTCCAACTAGTATTTCCTATCCCTTACTACTGGAATTATCCCTTATCAAACACTTCCCCCACTTGTTCAAACCCAAGTCATTTATCCCATTTTCCTGATTTTTCCCGTTGCTGAAACACCAGTTTCAGCAACGCGTCATTCATTTTTCCGTTGCTGAAACACCACTTTCAGCAACCTGTCATTTATCTTTTCATCATTAAAACATCATTTCTTTCTGCTGCTTTACAAGCTTTTTAGTTCTTCACTTCTACGCTTCAGATCCCTTGGATGAAAATTATTCAAGTACTGAGCAGATCCTGTTACACTCCTGTTCTAAATTTCAGAGAAATCTACGGATTCTTCCATGTATATTAAGCCATTTTTGAAGCACTCTACACTTCGAATTATTAAACCAAAGGTAAAAATGTAAGGTATGTGGTTTTAATGTAATGTAGTTAAATTATATATTAAAGAGAGGATCTTGCTCATAATGGTTGCAATCTCCACACGCCCAATCATCATTGCACCATACGTAGGGGGGGAATTTCGAAAACTGAATAATCATTTCACATTAACCAATCCTCCGTCATTCTTCATATCCACTTCCGTCGTCATTGAGACTCCGCATCCTCTGTTGCAACAATTAGCTTGACCAAAGCCTGTGTTTCTGTCTTCTGTGCCTCTGCATATAACTCAAGCTAGCAGCCATGGGAGGGTCGGCTATCAGACACAAGCCCGGTTCGATGAATCTTCTTCAAATGTTCCCGGAAGCCTATCAAATTTTCCAACAAGCAGGATGGACAACATACTTTGAACGATTAGGAGAATTTGATCAGGAGCAGGTTTTAGAGTTTGCACAAAATCTTCAGGGGAATTTCTCAGTGGTTCAAGGCGTCCGCATTTCAGTTACAGAGGAGGACATAGTTCAAGTTTCAGGTCTGCCGGCTATTGGGACTCGCTGGTTCAGTAGGAAGCAAGTGATTTTAAATGCACAGCAAGATTTTCTTCGTCCAGATGAACCAGTTGAACTTAAAGGCCGCGGTGTAAGTCTGAATTCACTTCCTCGACCATGGCCAACAGTAGAAGAATTCATCAAACATTACTTAACATGCGAAGGGCGTTACCAGGTAGTCTACCAGCACGACTTCATTTTGATGAATCATTTAAGGAATGGTGGATTAGTTAATATTCCCTATTATTTGCTTGGTTGTATCAAAAACATGTCTTATTATTGTAGACGGGCTAAATTCCCATTGTTATCCCTCACCCACCATCGTTTATGCCAATTGTTAATTCAGAGGGGTTTTGCTCAGCAAAACCTCCCTCTGAATAATCCACTCCTTCTTCTCCAGCAGGCTGAAATTCCTCAGCAGGCCCAAATCCCCCAACAAGCTGAAGGCTCCCAAGAAACTCCTGAGATTCCTTATGAAGGGCAACTGGATGATATCCCAGACTCCCCAGTAATTCCATCCTCAGAGCCAGTTGACCCAACCCCAGGTTCATCCCACCCAGTAGTGTCAATTATTCCCACTATCTCTATCCCTAGCGATGACTCTCTAACACCCCCATCCCCACCTACTCGAAAAAGGAAGAAAAGAACCCCAGCAGTCTCTGTCTCAAAACATCGAACAAGGGCCAAATTCCAAATTTTTACTTCTTCCGAAAGCCCTTCTCCCAGAAAAGAATCTTCCCCTGCGAAGAAAAGGAAAGATAGTGATTTCTCTGCTTTCCTACCAAAAAGGAAAAAGAAGATGACTGTTGAAACAGGAGTTACTCCCATTTCCCCTGACCCCGCCACTATTCTGTTAAAACTCCAATCCTCACCCCCATTTCAAATCCCCCAAACCGTCTCGTCCGGTGGCACTGCCACACAAGAACCAGTGCCCCGGGATAATACGACATTGTTTATGGCTCAAACAGTGACTGACACACAAGAACCAGTCACTTACCCAGAGGCTGAAACACAAGAACCAGCCACTGTGGTACAAAAATCATACACCAAGCATGATGATAGAGGGAGACCAGTCGTAGCTACTCCACAAGAACCAGCCACGGCTGTGCATCAGCAGACAACCCCAGCAGAATCAACCAACATACAGGGTTCGTATACTGTGGCATCTCTATTGGAAGAAAATCAGTTTTTGAAGTCTGAGCTAGAAGCCTATAAGAATGAACTAGTCATGGCACGAGAAGCCTTCGATAGAGAATTGAATCTCTATATGCTAGCACACACAGCATCATCACAAAATAGGGAGCCATGCAGGGAATACATGTGCCATGAGTGTGGTAATATTTACCAGCAGGCAGGCTACAAACTAGTCAAAATTCAAGTATCTGAGGCATCTACATTAGTTGCAATAAAAGAAGAATGCCCTACTGCCCCACAAGAACCAGTAGGACTCCCAAAAAGTGTAGAAAAAGAAACCAAACCTCAGATATCTCGCCCTGCGCTATTTAGTGCAGCCACTCAGACAGAAACACAACCACAGATATCTTGTCCTGAGCTAGTCAGCTCAGCCACGCAGACAGTACCACAACCACAGGTATCTTGCCCTGAGTTAGTCAATGCAGCCACTCAAACAATGTCCCAACCCAGCACTTCTAATGCTAGCACACAGACCCTACCATGGAATCAATTAGAACTGATGAACAAATGGAAGAAACAATATGCTGAAGAACAAGATACAATACTACAGCAGCATAAGTTAGCATGGCAGAATCACATGTATGCCAACTGGGATAGTTGGGAACAGATGTTGCAACAACTCAGGGACTCCAAAAAGGAAGTCAAGGAATCTAAGGAAAAGATGGCCTTGATGTTTTCATTAGTACAGAAGTTGATGGCTACCCGCAAACCCTCTGTAAATTACTCTCTCTTTCTTTCTGAACGATTAGTTTATTTTCAATTAAAAGCAATAAAGGATGGAAGACCGCATGAATTACTTACTTCAGAGAAATTTGTTGAGACTTTTACTGAGGCCCCTGAAAGTGACCAGCATTTGCTGTGCGAACTTTACCTTCATAATGAGGCCATTCCCGACAATAGAAGAGTCAATCTTATTCCAATTACAGGTGATATACAAATAAGGGCATTTGTTTCATTTTTTGCCAACCAGCTCACTTGGAAAACTGCGTTTATTGCAAGCAATCATAATGAGGAGAATAGACTCCTTTGGATTAGACCAGAACCTTTAAGTCCAGCCATGTTTATAGCACAATATCACCAATTCTTACAAAAGCCAGGAATGCATAGGTACATGCAACAACTACAGGCTTCAACACTTTTGAAGTGTCAACAGCAAATCAGAGTAAAGGGGACTGCTGCATTGAAGGCCAACACTATGTTTTGGCAGCAGTCATGTAAAGAAAGACAAGATTATAACCCTTTTAACCCTGACAATCTTCAAGCTGCACTTTCCAGGGTACCTAATTACATTGGATGCATTCGACATTGTGGAGTAAACTGGATCGGTTACCATTTTCATTTTCCAATTTTATGGCTGCCTTCAGAGAAATATCAGTGTCACTACCAATTGGCTGGCAGAGATGAAGCTTTAGCATGGCAGCAATTGCAGAACAATAAAGGATTCAGAGCTCCTACAGAGGCCACCTTCTCCAGCTACTACTTGAGCAATTTGCATGCACAGAATCAGTACTCAGACTCTGACTCAGACTAAGGGTTGCCTGAGGACATGCAACATTTTCAGCTGGGGGGGATGTTAGGACTCCACTATGTAGCATTTTACTATATACTTTGACACCATCTTATCTTTATAACCATGATTCCATTATCATTTTCATTTACTTTATCCCAAGGTACATAAAATCCTCTTCTTTATTATATGTTTAATCTGTTTACATATAATTCCATAATACTCTTATATTTTGTCATTAATCGAAGTGGATTGTTGCTAACATAAGTCTAAAAGATCGCAGATAAGTTATATGTTGTGTTGGAACAATTGGACGTTGCTGAAACAGTCAAACTTCGTTGCTGAAACAACCGACTCTGTTGCTGAAACAGTTGACCTCGTTGCTGAAACAGCCAGCAAGCACGCAAATTCCGTCATTCGTAATTTGCGATTCTGGAAGAGTATTTTGTGGAACAATAGCAACAGCATGAAGACGTGGTTACAAGGATTATTCTGAAGATAGCATTCTTGTTGTATCTGTTGTAACAATATCTTTTTATGGAAGAACAGAATAGTCCTGTTTTAAGAAAGAAGAACAGAATTGGGATAAATGCAGACTTGCTTTCATGTAATTGTAAATGATGTCTCCTCTTTAAAAAGAGGAGACATCATCATTAGAAAGGAGTTCGAGTTTGAAAGCTACAGGAGAACATTGTATTTAAGAGACTGGAGCTAGACTCCATCTGTAATGTATCATTTCTTTTGACAGATGAATAAAATCTTCTTTTGAGCGCTCCAATTTAATTCTTTCCCTGGGGAATCTTGTGAGAGGGAAAGGGCCCGCCTTCCTCACAAGATTCACCCTTCTGTCTCTGTAGTTTGTTTAATTTCTTTATGCTGTTTTCACTTTACTTTAATTCTGTTGCTGAGACATCAGTTACACAGTTCTGTAGTTATTGAATATTCTGTTTCCTTAACGCTGCATGTGTTCAGTACATTCATTCCTAAGAAGTTGAGGAATCTATTTCTGTTATATGTTTGAATGTATAATGCTGGGAAGCAGGTGCTGAAGGTTCCTGTGAAAGGGAATAGGGTCCTACTTCTACTAATTGCATTTCTCTTCCTGCAGTGTGATTAGAAACAGGAGACAAGTGCTGAAGGTTCCTATTCATGGGAATAGGGTCTTGGTCTCTTGAGTTATCTTTGCTACAGAGTGATTAGTGTCAGGCAACAGGTGCTGAAGTTCCTAATTAAGGAATAGGGTCCTGTTCCTATTATGGTTGATTGGTTTCCTTTCTTGCAGACTGATTTTCCTTCTATTTAAATTCTAAACTGCAACATAGGAATTACCTCTGCTATAGCATAATTGACTTCAGCTTTGATTAAACAGAGTGTGAATAATTAGATTTGTATGATTGGTAATCACAGGGCTTTTACTACAACATTGTTCTTGCTTTTGAAATTGAGCATATCCAGTGCGTGATTGTCTTTGGAATAAAAAGACTTCCTCGGGTTGACAATTTATGTGGAGCTTGAATTGTGAAAACAATTAAAGCGACCAACAGCTACCTATATAAATTATGTCATCAACATAAAGACATAATATAAGTATATTACCTTGATATACATGGTGGGTTCATGGTCACTCCTTTTGAAACAATTATTTCGAAAGTAATGGTCTATTCGGCTGTACCAAGATCTTGGAGCTTGCTTCAAGCCATACAATGCTTTATTTAACCTGTACACCTTATGTTTTTTTATTTTTGACTTCGAAACTAGGTGGTTGATCAACATACACTTCTTCATTAAATACACCATTTAAAAATGTAGACTTTACATCAACTTGGTAAATTGGCCACTTGTTTTGTGTTGTAATAGCTAATACAAATCGAACAGTATCAATTCTTGCTATAGGTGAAAATGTTTCACCATAATCTATGCGAGGTTTTTGTGAAAAACCTTTGGCAACTAATCTTGCCTTTATGTTTATCAACTTCACCTCTCTCATTTAAATTAGTTTTATAAACCCATTTGACATCTATATAATTTTTATCATTAGGTAGATCAACCAAATCGCAAGTTTGATTTCTTTCAATAACATCGATTTCATTATTCATTGCATCTACCCATTCTTTTTCCTTTATAGCTTCTTCAAAACAAGTAGGTAGAAATTAGAGAAATGAAAAATGTACAATATCATCAACATTGCCTTGTGCATAAATATCACTTAAGCTTCTCATTTTTGGATTATTAGAATCAAAATCAATTAAAGATGATGAACTACTGTTGTTTGATGAACTACTACGGGTTTTGTCTTGAACCTATAATCTTGGCATGCTCGTTGTAGGTCCTTGATGTTCGTCTAACATAATAAAAGGATTAGAACAAGCATTGTTCTCCATTTCATTCCAAGATTTTTCTTCCATAAATATCACGTCCTGACTTACGAAAAATTTCTTACTAATAGGATTAAACAATCAATATGCTATAGATTGGTCACTATACCCTATAAAGATATACTTTTCGCTCCTATCATCAAGCTTCTTTCTTGATTTTTCTGGAACATGAGCGAAAGAAATACAACCAAAGACTCGAAAGTATGGAACAGTTACCTTTTATCCACTCCATGCTTCTTAAGGTACAAGAATTTGAACACTGGAAGTTGGAGATCTATTAAAAATATATACCAAACATTCAACTTCTTCAGCCCATAAATCTTTGGAAAATTTTCATGTTTTGAGTAGACTTCGAACCATATTCATAATTTTCTTATCTTCTTCTGCGAATTCATTCTATTGTGGAGTATAACTGGTTGTGATATGTTTTTTAGTACCATGTTGTTTACGAAAATCAATGAATTCGTTATATTCATACTCACCTCCTTTATCAGATCTGAGAACTTTAATAAACTTTCCACTCTGTTTTTTAGCTTTGGATTTGAACTGCTTTAACTTAGAAAATGTTTCATATTTGTATTTAATGAAATACACCCAAATTTTCCGGCTAAAGTCATCAATAAATGTAATAAAATAGAAATTGCCACCTATTGATTGTGCTTTCATACGACTACATAAATTTGTATGCACTAACTCTAGTAGTTATTTTGCTCTATAAGAGGTTGATGAAAAACTATCTCACTTATTTTTACCCATTATACAACTTGTACAGAAAGAGATATGATCAGACAAATTAGGCAAACCTTTCACTGTAAATTGTCTTTGCAATAGACTTATACTATTAAAAGGTAAATGACTATATCGTAAATTCCACAAGTCAGTGTCATTTGGTGTTGAAACATTATGTGCATACAAATTCTCACTTCTCATTTGTAATTGATACAACTTGTTCTTTTTCATAGGAATATTTGCAACAAGATATTTATGTTGATCATAAATCATTCAAGTAGTGTTGTGAAAGCTAACATCATAACCATGTGCATCCAACTGACCAACACTCAAAAAATTATGCTTGAAATTGGGTACATATTAAACATCATAGATATTCTTCACCACATTTTGTTTGGTTAAGACAGGCACAACACCCTTTCCTAAAGCTTTGACTTAACGATCATCATCGAAAACAATAAAGCAACTTAAAGATGTATCAAGATATGAAACCAAATCACTATGACCAGTCATATGATTACTACATCTATTGTCTACCAACCAAATATCCTTATTAGGTACTTTCATAGTCACTTGGCATGCCAGAAATAAAGCAGATGTTTCACACTCGGTGTTTGTGACATTAGATTTGTTTTTACTTAAAACAAAATGTAACTTTCGACATTCAAACTTATAATGGCCATATTTTTTACAATAGTGACCTTGAATTTTTTTATTTATCTATCCACCTACGACCATGATTAGTTTGAGACTACTTTGAATGTGTTTGAGTTACCTGTGATTTGTCATCTGTCTCAAAATTTCCTCTTCCTTTTCCTTTCCTGTCACAAAAACCTTTGCTTCTACCTCTATCCATAGAAACTTTAGATTTGAAAACATGCTCTAAAGTACTAAGATCTAAATTAATTCTTGCTTCATGAGCCAATAAAGAACCTATTAATTCTTTCACATACAATTTTTTTAATTCCTTCGACTCAAAAACAGTAACTATCATGTAAATTTTTTTTGGTAAACTTCTAAGAACCTTTTCAACAATTCTTTTATCTTCTAGAACTTCTTTAACATTCATCCGAAGTTGATTAACAAGACCCATAAATTTAGTCATGAACTCATCAATTTTTTATTTATTTAGTCATTTTAAGTGTTTCAAATTGAGTTCTGAGAGTTTGTAATTTTACCATCTTTACTTTCTCATTACCTTGATAACCAACTTTATATATATCCCATATTGTTTTAGCAGTCTTTGTTCCAGTGATTCTAGGAAAAGTAGAGTCATACGAATAATTTAAAATACAAGACATAGCTCTACCTTCTTTCTGTTTAAGTTCATCAAATTGTCTTCTTTGAGCATCATTCATAGCAGCTATAACATTTGTATCAGGTTCTATGAACCCTAATTCTATAGTATCCCAATAACCTAAATCTTGTAAGCATGCTTGCATTTTAAGACTCCAAAAATCATAATTCTTCCACTAAATAATGGCATAGGGATTTCAAACTCACTTTTCGAAGCCATGTTTAAAAAAATCAAAATAAATAGGGAAAATATACTTTCGTTGAGGGTGTTTAATATTGCAATATTAGCATTTAGAAGTTAAATTTGAGAAAAATCCAAAATATTTTCACCGAGTTATGCGATCTCATATGCCATTCCCAAAACATAAATTGAAAATCGATATATCCAAGACTGTGTGTGAAATTGTGTGCAAAACCATAAACGTGGTCCAATAACACTTATTAGGAAGGTAATTAGGAACTCTCACGGGATATTCAACTCATTTATCGAAACATATTATCATTTATGAATTTTTTTTATATCCATGCAGGGTGGAATCTCATAAACAAAAGCTAGCAGAAATATGTTTACCATAAGATCTCAAATGAAATACTTATCATATTCCAATGTATGAATGAAGGGCAGAATTTCTTAACCAACAAGTAGTAACAACAAATCTTCAAACAATCGACGACATAATGGGATATCTGCTCGAACACCATAGCAGCAGGGCTCAATCATTCACAGAGAAATGGGTTGAATGCAGCAGTGGCATAATTCAAGGAGAAATGGGTCAAACACAACAGCGATAGGTCCTTTCGGAATGGAGACGAGGTCATTGGGTGTTGTGGATACGGGTTTCAAAACCCTCCACCCTGATCAACCTCAACAGATTCACGCTAGGATCTGTGGGATTCAAAAACCTTCCCGAAGTCTTAGACTGTAACGAGGGCGGTGAAATCAAAAACACCGATCACGCCATGCTACCAAGTTATTTCAAATTACACGTTGTGCCATAGATAATGTACAACGACCTTCACACCAGACTCTTCCCCTAGCTCTGATACCATGACAAATTACGACAAAGAAAGAGAAGAGAAAACACTAAGTTGATGGCAACAACCACACAGAAAAATGTTTCATTATAGAGGAATATATACATTTGATTGACACTTACCACTAACAAAATGTTCAACTAACTTCTAACTTTTTCTCTAGAAACTAATTCTTAACTCATGATTATCTTTAAGAGTTTCAAGGTAGTTTTGATGGAGATCATTTGTGATAGAGAGCACATAAATCCAAAACTATTGAAAGAGGAATTGAACCTTGTTTGATGGGTAAGGAATCTTACGAGTAAATACCATTTTAATCCATTATTAAGATGAGAAAAATAATATTACCATTAATATCATAATATGTTTTCGTCATGTATCACCTTTTTCTACATACTAACAATAACAATTATCCCCATATACCGTAGGTGAAACCACATGTGGAGATGGATGAAATTCCTGGAAAGTGAAACCGTATGTGGAGATGGATGAAATTCCTGAAAAGATAGGGGAAATAATAGACAAGAGATTGGGTGGAAATTACGACATCAAATCCATCCATCACGTTGCCAAATTAGCGATTCGGTGCGTTTAGGTCGAGCCAATGTTTAGGTCGAACATCATTGAGGTGGTAGCAGAGATGAAAGAAGCTATCAAACTTGAGAAGGATAATGCTTCTCTAATTTCAGAGATTGATATCAAATATGAATATTTAGGCACTTTCCCAGTCTGTTTATCTATGGATTCGAGTGGACCCAAGGTAATGGAGTCTGTTGGAAGTAGCTCCAACCTACATATATTATCGCAAGGAGGATATGATGATTTAGGTGTTGGCAGCTCTAGGCTACCTACAATACGTCAATATTGTTGGAATATGTAATTCCTACTTGTCTTTGGTTGTGACTTTCTATGTATAGAGTATGTTCCTATTCCATAGGAGTTAGCTAAATCTAGATTCCTTGTTTGGTGTGTGGTTGAGATATTCTCTCAACCAACCTTATTGTGTGTCCAAGATAGTTTTCTTATCTTAAGACTATACTTGATGTATATATTTGTAATTCTTTTGATTAATATAATACAATGTGCATACCTAGATTTTATCTTGGTATTGGAGCCCATACAGGCCTGGAGCCCCTCCAGAGTTGAGGGAAATAAAAGAAAGTATATTGTGTTTTAGTTTTTTTTTTTTTTTTTGTCCATTCATCTAGGCAGAGGTGTATTGGAGCGCATGGTGGTTGCGTGGAGAGTGCAGCAGCGTAGAGCGTACGTGGGAGTGACAAAATTTTCTTGATGTCATGCGAGTGATGTGATTGCAGAATTCACGTGCCCACCGGAATCCAATCCAGAGGAGTTTTCTTGCAGAGGTTGTTGGGGAAGTCCCCTGACAATATTCATAAGGATGCTACGAGGAGTTTGGACAGGAGGAGATCGTGACTCCAACACTATGAATTACGATCAGAGTTCGTGACTGTAGGACCGAGGGTGCATCCTGAATTATTTGTGGTCACTTCAAGAGCGAAACCTTGTTACACATACGTCTAAGAGAGGTGATATGAGCATGTGAAGGTTCTATTTCCCATTGTGTGGAGGTTCGATAGAATAGTGGTCGACCAGATATTATTGCAGAATAGTTAGTTGTGGACTGGTTGGACAGCGCAACCATTACATATTGTATTTTCTCTCTATTCTTCAAAGGAGAGAAATAGAGAGGTGTATTTGTAGAGGAGGAGCGATGGTCAAGAAGAGCGCGTTGTGTATGTGAAAGGCCGAGAGAGATTTTTCTTGGAAGTATGGTGGCCTGCCCAACTAGGTTGTTGTGTAACCGTTCCCACCAGTGGAGACTGTTGTGTAACCTTGCATTGAGTGTTCCCTGTTGGAGAGCCCAACCGGGTGTGACAGGAGCTGAGACCATCAAAATCATGGTGTGTTGTGGAGAACATAGATCCTTTGACAATCGTTTCTCTCGGATCTAGTTTGATTCATACCATCGACTGAAAATTATTTTTGTGAGTGATTCATTGCAGAGGTCACATAGAAATATGAGGTGAGGTAGCAGTTACATTCCGCTCATGTATCTACATGTCGGGTGTGAGATATATGGACTGTATCTGAAGGAAAATACTGAAGACTCTTACAAAGTCTGTATGCGCTGATTCTCTTCAAATCAGAAAGAATTAGAGTCATTCCATAAATAATATTTTGATAAGTCACAATCCATTGTGTCAGATAGTTTGGAACGGAAGCATGGTGTTGTGGCATGGCTGGAGAACCATACTAAAGATATATTCTCTCTCTTCATTTAGATGTTGAAATATCGGCCTTCTTAGTTCTTTGGGAAATGACTCCTTCAACAGATATTGGTTCTGAGAAACTTACTAGAAGTGTTATCATGCAATGTGCAGAGGATATCGGCAACGACATAAAGCAGTGAAATGTGCAGAAAAAGGGGGCAACGTGCGTGACTAGTGAGATGGTTCAATTTGGCCGACTTGAAGGAGGAGAAGGCTGGAGAGGCTTCAGGAAGCGGAGGTACCATCGAAGTTGATGTTGGGCTTTGTGTTTTTCGTCCTCTCGAGGCATGCTTTTGGTGCCAGAGATGCGGGGTTCCTTATGATAATTGTCGACGGGGCTCGTAGGCCAATCTGAGATTACACGCTGCACATTTGGGATATGGATTGATTCAGGTATTTCATACTTGTAGTACTCTGTATGTATTGAAGAGAAAATACACATTTTTTTTGTGTTTTTTGAAGCCTCTATTTGAAGCATGTTGAGCATGGATAGCTCAATTGAGGAGCCAGGATGTATTATCACAAATAGATTAAGCGATCCAGCATTAAACTAGAAGAATGGTGGAGAAATGATCAATGGAGAAATGAATAATTCTAGTCGATAGGGGGTGCTCACTTGGCAGCCATCTTGCAAGGATTTTTATTTGTCTTTATTGCATTAAAATCTCAGATTGATCTGATGCCTGTTTGATGTAGTATTCTCATCAGAGTGGACTTGGAAACTTGGTACGTTGAATTGTGTGTTGTTGTGTTAGTACGCACAGACTTGGGCCATCGGTGAATGAGATGGTGTTCGAGATGACCGGTTTCATCTGGTAGCAGAGAAGGAAATTCGTCATGCAACGAGATGTAGTTTGACCAAAGTTGAGAAGATTTGTGTCAACTAGGTTGCCGCGTGTAGAGGAGTCAATCCGGGTTGAAGGTTGAATGCATTGTTATCATGGTATCGTGGAGCGGTGAAGTGTGGTTCAACATATTTGTTGCAGTGGCTCAGGGAAGTGTGGTGAGCTTCTTGGACGTGACCCTGTTCCTGTTCGTATACTAGAGCAGCCTCTGATGAGCTGCACAACAGCAACGTGGTGAGTTGTAGCTGATGGCAACGTTTTTTTTGCAGTTTTTGTGGCTAAAGAGGGAGACAGGGTGAAGATGAAACTAAAAGTTCCAACATATTTGCTTTGATGAAACAAATTGTCTTCATGAATTATTTTGTTTTCATGTTGAGCCCGATCAACTTAACATGTAAATGCATTCATGTAAATCTGGTTGAAAATTATTTGTAAGGTTTGTGGTGATATTTAGTGTCTTTGTTGGAACTGGCCATTCCAATAATAGACAAATTTATTTGCAGAAATGATGTACTACCAGATATGATGAAGACACTGACAGTGAAAATGACATCAAAGGATAGTGGTTGGATCTACATAAGGGATTGGAGGAAGATGGACAACCGAGTTTGTGTGAGTTTTTGCAAGCATGTCTAGGATGTTTTTGTAGTGTTCTATGTAGATTATGTACCTAGAAAATCCAAGATTTGGAGTTGTGTTTTAAGCCTTGTAAGGCATGTGTATCCCCATAAAAGTTCGTGGTAATCTCAAAACCACTTTGTAATTATAGGTTCGTGGTCAGCCATAAACCATTTTGCAGTGTCAGTTTGTGGTCAGCCAGAAACCATGTGTAACAGTGAAGTGGGATGAAAACAGGTTTGTTCCAGTGTTTGTCCACTGGTGAAGAGATCTGGTGAAAGGTTGTCGATGAAGAGATCTGCTGAAATGTCACCGATGAAGACATCTGCTAAAAGTTTGCCGAAGTGATCTAAGACAGATCTACTGCCGGTGAGAGTTCACCGATGAAGGAAGAGCATGGTTACGGGTCATCCGATAAAGCCCATGTTGGAGGGGGATTTGTAGATACAGGTACATGTATGCAGTGATAATGGTTGACAAAACCATGTATGTGAAGGACATCTACGAGACTAGCGGTTGCAGCAGTTGGTACCCATGCATTCCAGTGTATGTTTTCTCCTTTATATGGACGTCGACATATCCTTTGTTATGTTTGACCACAACTAGATTTTGCGAAGTGATATTGAGACAAGTAGTCAGGGGTGTGTTGGAATATGTAATTCCTACTTGTCTTCGGTTGTGAATTTCTATGTATAGAGTCTGTTCATATTTTATAGGAGTTAGCTAAATCTAGGTTCCTTGTTTAGTGTGTGGTTGAGATATTCTCTCAAACAACTTATTGTGCGTCCAAGATAGTTTTCCTATCTTGAGACTATACTTGATGTATATATTTGTAATTATTTTGATTAATATAATACAATGTGCATACCTAGATTTTTTCTAATATGGATGATGATAAGTTCACGTGATGGATATCGATAGAGTGTGGACTAGGAAAACCATTCTAAGAGATCGCCACACTAAGTGATTTTAGGATAGTGTAGGTCAGGCCTAGCATGAAATAAACTCTTCATTTTGGAATTTTTTATTTGGATTTAATTTGGTTATATGCTAGCCATATAAAAGACAATATATTATGTGTATCCATATGATGGTCAAGGAGTTTTCTTCCATTCATATTTAGAATATATTTCATTGTTATTAACTTAAATAAATTTATTTGGTTTTCGATTGTAAGAAATCTTAACATCTATATTTTGTTTAAGAATATTTAATTTTCTTGGGTTATGTACTCATATTTAATGTTATGTCTACCAAATGCGCCGATTCATATTATCATATTAAATATACAGTTATAAGTTATAAATATAGAGTTATCAAAATTCCCAATAACCTCACTCTTTATTCACATTTCGAAGCTTTTAAACATATTGCACATAGCAAAGGAACACCTAAATTAACGTTTACATGTAACTTAAGGTTGAAGTATTATGTACATTCAGGAGTATGTGTTTCGATGTAATGGTTATAAAATTGATAGAAATTTAAATGTGTTTCACAATACGATTTGGAAACAACATCCTTTGGATTTGGATTTTAGTGGATTTCATTAAAAACACACATTCAACATAATATTCACACCTCAAATTTATTCAAAGTTATTGAGGTCGATGTCAATAACCACCAAATATATGCAATTGATTATGATGATAAATGTGGAAAAAATGTCCATGAGATATTCCAATGGAGTCTCCTCCCATCATACATGATTATATGTTCTACTTTGTTCATGTGTTTATTGAATTAGGGAATACATTTAAACAGAAAGAAAGAATGAAACTGAATCAATCACACATAGATAAATAAACCAAGGATTTACGTGGTAAAACCTTGACAGGATGTCAAGGAAACCTTCACGGGGCAAGGGGTTGGAAACTATATTAATCAACAATGATTCTCCTCTTCTTACAAGCCTCTCGGGCCATCCAATTTAACCTGGGCTATTTCGTTATTCTAACTTCATTTCGTTATATAACCAATTAACAGGTAATAAGTAAATTTGCCCAAAATTACATTATTTACATTTTTTGTCATATTTTAACAAACTCCACCTTGACAACAATTTTCCTAATCCCTTGCCCATGCCCATTCATCATATTTTCTGCAATCTAAGAGAAGCGAGACACCATCTCACCTTCTCTACTGTAATTGGCTTCGTGAATATATCTGCATGATTTTCTTGTATATAGACCTTCTTGAGAACTACTTTTCCGCCTTCGATTACATGTCTCACAAAGTGATACCTTACATCGATGTGCTTGGTCTTGCTATGATAGGATGGATTTGTAGCCAAATGAATAACACTCTGACTGTCACAGAATACATTCAATTTCTCCTGCATCCTTCCAATCTCATCAAGCATACCTTTTAATCAGATTGCCTCTTTACAGGAATCTGAAGCAGCTATATACTCTACTTCAGTAGTGGACAAAGCAATTGTCTCGTAAAGCTTTGACATCCAACTGATTGCTCCACCTGTAAGAGTAAAAACATAACTAGTAGTAGACCTCCTTTTGTCCAAATCACCTGCATAATCAACATCCACATATCCGCAGACTGAACCTTCATGACCATCAAAGCTGATGCAATGGTCACTTGTGCCTCTCAAATACCAAAGCACCCATTTACTACTTGCCAATGTTCTTCTCCTGATATGCCATGAACCTACTGAAAACTCCAACTGCATGTGAAATGTCAGGTCTTGTAGATACCATCACATACATTAAGTTTCCTACCGCATTTGCATATGGTACACGAGACATATACTTATTTTCTTCATTAGTTCTAGGACTTAAATCTGAAGAAAGCTTAAAATGGGAAGCTAATGGAACAGTAGCAGGTTTCACATTGTTCATACTGAACTTTTTAAGTACTCCCTCCACATACTTCTGTTGTGATAACCAAAACTTACCATTCTTCTTATCTTTGTGTATCTCCATGCCCAAGATATGTTTTGCCGCTCCAAGATTCTTCATATCAAATGTCCTAGAAAGTTGAACCTTTAACTATTGATTTCTTCCATGCTTTTGCTTGCAATAAGCATATAATCAACATACACCACCAAGATAATGAATATGCCATAGAAATTTTTTAAGAATACACAATGATCATACTCACTTCTGATAAAATTTTGGCTCACCATGAAGGAATCAAACTTCTTGTACCATTGCCTGGGTGACTGCCTCAGGCCATACAATGATTTCCTGAGCTTGCAAACTAATATTCTACTGCGACCTTGTAAAAAACCTTCTGGCTGATCCATATATATCTCTTCATCCAAATAACCATGAAGAAAGGTTGTTTTAATATCGAACTTTTCTAACTCAAGATCAAGTAATGCAGTTAATGCTAACACAATACGAATAGAAAAAAGTTTAACGACTAGTGAAAAAATCTGATGAAAATCAATACCTTCAACCTGAGAATATCCTTTTGCAACCAGCCTCACCTTATACCTCTCAATACTTCCACCAACTTTTCTCTTCAACTTGAAGACCCATTTGCACCCAACAATGCTTCTCCCTTCAAGAATTTCTAAAAGATCCCAGGTATTGTTCTTGGCTAAGGAATCCATTTCTTCTTCCACAGCCTTTTTCCAAATCTCGCTATCTACATCATCTATTGCTTCCTGTTAACAAGAAGGTTCCCCATCTTCAGTAATAAATGAAAAAGATGAAGCATAATCTTCATACATTTTGGGTGTTTTTCTTTCCCTTGTAGACCTTCTTAGAGTGACTGGTAGCTGAATTGGTTCTAGAATTTCTCCAGTTTCCTTTAATTCTCCACCTTTTTCATTAGAAGTCTCTACTTCCTTTCAACTTTCTGGAAAAGGCTTAGTCTCCAATTGAATCTATTGATTTGGCAATACCTGTTCCTGTTCAAATTTTCCAACTTCTTGTTTTAGAATAGAAGATTCATCAAATGTTACATCTCTACTAATGACTATCTTTCGTGAAGAAGGATCCCACAACCTATATCCTTTCACTGCATAATCATACCCAAAAAAGACACAACATTTCGATTTTGGATCTATTTTGAATGCTGATTTCTAAGAATAAGAGCATAGGTATCACAACCAAAAATATTCAAACAAGAATAATCATAAGACTGACCTGACCAAACTTCTTCAGGAATTTTACAGTTTATGGCAACTGAAGGTGATCTATTAACTAAGTAACAAGTAGTAGATACTGCTTCTACCCACAACTCCTTTGGCAAGTTAGCATTGTTATTATGCTTCTGGCTCTTTCAATAAGAGTTTGATTCATCCATTCAACAATGCCATTTTGTTGAGGAGTATAAACAACAGTTTTATGTCTAAAAATCCCTTCATCCTTACAGAATTATTCAAATTCTAAAGAAGTAAATTCACCGCCATTTTCAATTCTTAAACATTTAATTGATTTGTCTGTTTTCTTTTCAACCATTGCTTTAAATTGTTTAAAAAAATTAAATACATCAGTTTTTTTTTTCAACATATAGACCCAAACTTTCCGAGAGAAATCATCAATAAGTGTTAAGAAATATAATGCACCTCCATAAGACACAGTAGGAGATGGTCCCCATTGATCAGAATGAATGTAGTCTAAAATATGTTTACTATTATGATTACCAATCTTGAACCTTTGTTTACATTGTTTTCCAAACACGTAATGTTTACAAAAATCAAACTTCAAGGATTTCAAATCAGGAAGCAACTTGTAGTTCATTAGTACTTGAAGACCTTTCTCGCTCATGTGACCCAACTGCTGATGCCATAGACGAGAACCATCTTCTTATTTTTTTGATACAATCGCTGCTTCATTAACTTGAGTGCTTCCTTTGAGTCTGTACAGATTTCCGACCTTTTCAGCCTTCATAACCACCAAGGATCCTTTTGAGATTTTAGCACTCCATTATGACCTGTAAATATATACCCATTCGAATCCAAAACTCTTAAAGAAATCCAATTTTTCTTTAGTTCAGGTACATGCCTAACATCAGATAATATTTTAACTATATCATCATACATTTTAATTTTTACATTTCCCATCCCAACAGTCTGACAAGATGCATTATTTCCCATGAATACATAACTACCATTTACTGCTTCATATGAAGTAAACCAACTTCGGTGCGGACTCATGTGATGAGAAGCACCAGATTCTAATAGCCAATTTTCAGCATCTTGAGAGACATTACAAATAGGGAGAGCTTCAGCAGTTGTTGGCGAGAAAACAAGTCTCGCAGGCAAGACCCAGGTTCGGGGATTGGGGCCAACAAAGGAGTCTATTGTATTCTATAACCACGCTGGCATTTTCACCCTACTCCGGAGAGCAGAGAGTCTCACCGGAGGCGTGTCGCGACCACATGCAGAAGGGGAACAGACTGGTAGTGGCGGATGGATCCGCAACTCGAAGTTAACATAGAATCATTTGCATACATAACATCATACATAGAAGATCTTCTCAGAACATTATGCAGATACTAAGCAAATAAAATTTTAAGGTACCACAGACATCATGCATGCATGTAACTCATATAAAAAGACAACAACCTCCAAGTATATTAATAACCTTCAGTTGGATCCATAGTTACATCGCTTATCAGGAAGAGCTTACAGTTCTATTAGAGACGTCCCACAGGACAGAGAGATAGATAATACAGCCATGATAGATCAATAGAAGCCTAGGAACTACAAGGATATCGTGCTTAGGACAGAGCTCTCATGCAGCATCTGCTCGATCCTCTTCAATCCCTCTGCATCCATGCATGATCTCCTTTTCAACTGGGTGATGGCATATTTATTCACCCGCCAATGCAACTGCTAGTTCCTCTTGTGTTCTTCTTCAGCTGCTTTCGGCTTCTTTCTGTTGCCTATGAGTTCCGCTATCTGTTCTCTGCCATATCTTCTCTTCATATGCACTTATCTGTGTCAGCCTCATTAGCTACCTCCTGTTCTTCCGCAACCTCGGCAGCTCCGCTACCTACCGTTGTTGCGCCTGCCATGTGTCGATCCGCAACCCAAAATATGTTCCTTATTCAAAATTCAAAACAAGGGCCCCAACAGGCCCCTAACATAGTTTCTTGACTCATCTCGAGTCAATCACAAATCACTGTCTCCACCTCCATAGCTCTGCTGGACCTTGTGCCCTGTTCTTGCTGTGCACCTTCATTTTGCTACCCAAACAAGGGCCCCAACTCCGGGACCTTGCTCAACACTGAAACCTTAAGCTTGTTGAAGGTTTGCACAGCCTGTTGCCACCCCTGTAATAATATGTCTGTCTCCGTGGAGATCTTAGTGACAGCTTCCTCCCCGACGGTCGCTGGTACAGTGTCGAATACCGTGCTGCTTTGGGTTCCGGCCTCGGCGGATAACTGTTGCATTGTCCAGGCATTGATCTGTAGGGGCTGGAAAAGCTCTCAAATTTACTGCTTGGCCATTGTCGAACTGGCCTCTATCTACTAGATCTGAACCTCCAAAGCGTCCACCTGGGCGTACAGCTGGTCTAGCTGCGAGGGGTCTGTGGCATCCTGAATTTCTTTTGAGAGTTGTTGCAGCTGCGTTGAAATTGGCTGAGTCTTTACTGTAAGGGCCGTCGAGCATTCCTGTAGACCTTTCAGGAGGTTATAGGCATCTCAAGCTGCAGTACTGAGAGCTTCCTGCATCTTGGTGACCTAGCCCTATTTCTTCGTAATCTGTGCTATGTAGACTGCCGCTGGGTTGGGCAGTGTTGGTCGTGCTGCTAACGCTGCCTGTAGCTTTGCATTTTCTTGGTGGAGGTCGGTAAACGCCACCCTGAGGTGGATTTCTCACTATAATACATCCGTTTCTAACACATCCACGGGCATCAGAGTGTAGTGAGCCGTTACTGCAGGCCATAGTCCCGCGAACACCATGGCCACTTTGTTCATCTGATCCTGGAGCTACCCATGTGTTGTTGTGAGCTGCTCGCGCTGTTCAATAAGCGCGATTATCTACTGCTGTTGTTGCTCACACCTCTGTTGCAGCTTAGAGTGGAGCCTTTCTGCCTGCTGGGCTGCTCTCTGAATGAAGTGGTACAGCTGAGCCGTGCCCCACGTCTCCATGTTGTCGGCCCCTAAAGTACTTTGATCCGGTCACCGCTCCTGCAGTGGTTGCCCACTGGCAACTGATCTGGTGGAGTGTTCTTGAGGGGACGGCGGCGGAGTTGGGTGGGGTGCAGATTCCACCATATTTAGGTCCGACCACTCCCCCTTATCTTTTTGGACGGTCTGCTGAAATGGAGTAGGCTCAGGCTGTGTCCCAGCCGTGTCTGCAACGATTTTCACCATCTGTGTGATTAAATCAGAAAAAGTGATCTGGGGGTCCCTAGTGGGGTTAACCGGTGGTATTACTGTTGTGCTTGAGTCGGCCTTGGTCCCGTGGTCCCCATTAATTAGATCCGGGATTACTGGGTCTGATACGGTGGCAGATGAGTTGGATGGTGTGGATGAAGTGGTAGGTGGAAGTGGGTCAGTACGGATGTTTATGAAGTCAGAGGGGTCAATGGGAGGTTGAGGTAGAATCCCACCTATTGCCCCTGTCTCGATGAGTGGTTCTTCCTAGATGGGTACCCCTAGGCTCAGTGGCCAGGGTGGATCCTCCTCAGTGAGGTCAACCACCGGACTTGACTCTATGGTTTTGGCACTCTTGGCCTTGGGAGCCTCTAGGGGGTTTGTGGACTTACTCTTTTCCCCAGCGGGGTGGTCATTGGACTTGGTGAAGTAAAAAAAACATTAGGAATGGGGGAGGTGATGGAGGTCGTGCGGAGAAGTGGGTTGGACTGAGAAAGCTGAAATTCAGAAAAAACAGGGAAAGGAGTGGCACCGTTTGAGACTACTTGGACCACTTTGTTGAGTCTTCATACCTTTGTGTTTAGTTGGCAAATGAGTGGGAAGAGCTACAATTTGGAGACCCTTTGTCCCACCTCCACTCCCGATTCGCCAGGCAGTTGCTGTGGTAGCATTTTGTTGAAATTGTATGTGCATACCCCGCTTTGGACTTCCATCGCGACCCCCGGCCATGAAAAAACTTCTTTGTGGAAGGCTGCGTCGTCGAGTTGGAATTTCAGCGGCCTCATCTAAAATGTCTCTTCCGGCACGCAAGTAGGTCGGAGGAAGGTGTGCTTGTGGCTGACCCCGAACCAGACTTGCTCGTTGTATCTGTCCAGCAGATTCCTGGGAATCCTCTGTTGGCTTGTCACCACATCAGTCATTAAACCATACCAACTCTGGAAGGCCTCTCCATTGACCTCTTTGGTGTTGGGATCCCCCAACACCTTCCATGGGATGAATTTCATTGCCAGAGGCTGACCCTCCACTATTTCTGCCGGCAGCCTGACGAGGGGAGCATGCCACTTCCACATGGCTAGCGTGACTATCAAGTATCCATAGATGAAGCTCGTGGCCCTCTTGTAATTATCCTCGCATGCGTCGAACAACTCCTTCAGCAGGATGGAGCACTAGTTCAGCTTGGCCCCATGGACGTAGTGCTTTGCAATGGAAATGGTATCCAAGGTACATTCCCCCTTGGTCTAGTGCCTCATTGTTTTACTAGCAATGAGGTAACACGCGAACTTGACTTTGGGCTTGTTGATGAGTTCCATTTTCGCTCCCTTTCCTCCCCGTCGAGTGCCGTATTTTTCATAGTAATCCACGTCTCCCAACTTCTTTTCTCTTTTGGAGGTGGTCTGTCACGCGGAGGACACATCCAGGCCTTCCTGTGAAAGCCCTGTGAGCCAGTGAATATCCTCGGCATGGATTGGAATTTCTTTGCCCAACCACAAGGACCCGTTCTAAATTCGACTGAGTAAGAACTTGGTACATTGCATGGCTTCTCCTGTCGTCATAAATACTGGCAGATTCCTCAAATGCAGAATGGAGGACTGTTGGATGCCTCGAAACTCAGGAAAAATCCTTGTTGCTTCTCGCTTTGCTTCTGTGGTATAGCTCTCCATATACATCTGGCGTCTAAGCGCTGGGAACTCAAAAGAGTCTGTGAGGTCTGCATCAATGAGGGCAGCACTATCATACTTCCCGACGAGGGACTCCATTTTATGAATCTGACTGTCGAGCTGCTGTTCTACTACTGTTGGATTGGCTCTTGTCATCTTTGCACGACTTTGATACACTTTTAGAATAGTTCTCGGCCCCTTCTCTTGGCTCTTTACTTCAGGACACCTCTGCTGCTCTGGTTCTGCTCCAATTTCCTTTGCATATTCAGAAATTTCTAACTCTAACTTAAATCTCTCAAGCATTCTCACGCTTTTCTTCATGCAGGCTATGTAATTAACCGGCACGAGTGAGGTTGATGAGACCCCATAACGATTTAATTCCTACTGGCATCCTCCATGGTGATAATCATGTGATGAGTCACCTGCTCAGGTGTGTTTTGAAATTTGCTGACGGTGTTATGGGGAAATGGGCGGACGCGACGGCTGAGGTTACTTTGAATTATGGAAAAATGATTACTGCAAGGTGACTTCTAATTATGGCAATTTATGTTGCAAATCATAGCGATCCTACGGACTGACACAAGTACTAAATGAAATGATAGGGACTGACACTGGACATGTTTGATTATCCTACGGGGATGACACACTGGACGCGCCCCTCCTCGACCACAATCAGTTGAGGTACGGTCCCCGCAACCTAGCGGTTATTGACGACTTATGCATGGACAACGATCACTACCTATGCTCATCTCGGTTTCGGGAGAGTTATTCAACTACGCTACTCTACGGACTTCTCTCAGGTGCGAGAGTTATTAACAGAAAGCGAAAGAAACTTATTCATGGTAGGGCTTTAGGCGTGCGCCATTCACCTACCCAGGTAAAACAGTATCGTCCATTTGAGCCAACCGAACAGCTCCGGAATCCTTAATTTTGACGACAAAGTAGGGTCCCAACCAGTGCATCTGCAGTTTTCCCGGAAACTTCTGAAACCTGCTATCGTATAGGAGAACCTTACCTCCAACCTGGAATTTTTTTCTCTTGATGTCGCGTTCATGCCATGCCTTCTGCCTGTCTTTCTGAACCTTTTGATGAAACTCGGCAAGGAACCTAGCCTCGTCAAGTTCTTGTAATTCGTGTAGGCATTCCTATAGTGATTCCTCCTCTGAGAACTTTAGGGAGGTGGTGATCAGAAGACTCAGTATGGTGAACTCGGCGGGAATCACAGCTTCATGGCGATACACTAGTTGGAAAGGTGTTTGATTAGTCAAACGCTTCAACGTTATTCTGTAGGCCCATAGTGTGGCTGGCAACTGTTCGTCCCAATCATCCCGCTTGGCATTGCAGATCTTCATCAAACCCTTTTCGAGGATTTTGTCAAACGCTTCAACAGTGCCATTGGCCTGCGGGTGGTACGGGGTGCTTTTGTGATGTTGGATCATGAAGGTGTCCAGCAGCGATTTGATCATTTTATTAATGAAGTGTGTACCTTGATCATTGGTTAAGCTCCGTGGGCAGCCAAACCTGTTGATGATGTATTCAAAGATGAACTTGGCTACTGTATCTGTCGTACAGTCCTGTACCACTACTACCTCGGCCCATCGGGTGAGGTATTCTGTGGCGGTGATGATGTACCAAGCATTGGAATTCCTGGCTACAGGGGCTATGGGGCCTATGAAGTCAACAACCCACTTATCAAATGGGCGCAACACATTCACCGGGTGGAGTGGTAGATCGTCTCTGTGAGAGGGCCTCCCTGTTCTCTGACAAACATCGCATTTCTTGACAAATTATTTACTATCTGCATGGACCGTCGGCCACCATAGTCCACCTTGTAGCACTTTCCTAACGGTGGGTTTCGCCCCCATGTGTCCTCCCGCAATGCCACTATGGCACTCCCACAGCACGACTTTGCGTTCATGGTCGAGTACACACCTTTGTAGAATCTCATCAAGGCCCAATTTATACAACTACCCTGCAATCAGTTGATAGTCAGCGGGGCGGACGACCAAGTGCTATTTATGGATCAGAGTATAGTGCTGAGGGCACTACCGCGTGGTTAGGTAAGTTGCGATGTCGGCCAAATAATCTGGGATGAATTCTACCCGGAAAAGATCAGCATCAGGCAGCTGATCATCGAGAGAGCCCTCATTCTCACCCGTCTCCAACCTAGATAAGTGATCGGGCACAACATTCAACCTCCCGGGCTTGACAATCACTTCGAAGGTGAATTCTTGAAAGAGTAGGAGCCATCAGCATATCCTTCCTTCCAAAACGGGCTTATTGACTAGGTACTTCAATGCGGAGTGATCAGTAAAGAACTTAAAATTACCTCCTAGGAGATAGTGGCGAAACTTCTGGAGCGAGTACACCATTGCGAGGGCCTCCCTCTCTATGGTGGTGTAATTCCGCTCCGCATTAGACAGTTTGCAGCTGGAAAATTAGACAGGGCGGTCAACTGTCGTCTCCCCTGGTTGCACCAAGACAGCCCCAAGTGCAATACCGGAAGCATCGATATGCACATGGAACTGCTTATCCCAATCTAGATGGACTAGAATGGGTGCCATTGCCAGCTTCTCCTTTAGAGTGTCAAGGGCCAACTTGCAGTCATCCGTCCGCTGGAACACCTCTGAATTCCATAGTAACTTTTCCAAAGGAGCAGTGATCTTCGCATAGTTCCTGATGAACCGTCTGTAATAACCCATGTGCCCCAGTAGTGACCTCAACTGCTTCACCGTTTCCGGGGCTTCCATGTGGACAATCACTGCTACCTTGGCGGGGTCGACGCAGACCCCTTGCCTGCACACCACATGTCCTAGGAGCGTTCTGAATGGAACCGCAAAGATGCATTTCTTCAGTTTCAAGGAATTTTTCAATTGTCGACATTGATCAAACATTATGCGTAGCAGGGTAGCGTGATATTTCAACAAACTGTAGACAATCCAATCGTCCATGTAGACTTCTAGGAACTTATGAATGTATTCTCGAAAAGCAGCTATGACAATCCTGGAAAACACAGTAGGGGCGTTCTTCAACCCGAACGGCATCACGTGATATGCAAAAGACCCCCACTCGGTGGTGAACGTATTTTTCGTCTTGTCCTCTTCCGCAATGCGCACCTAATGGTAGCCTAAGAACCCATCAATGAAGCAGTAGGCCTCATTTCCCGCGACGTTGTCCAATACTTCATCACTGAATGGGGTGGGAAATGGGTCATGGATGCAGGCATTGTTCAAAATTCGGTAATCCATGCAGACGCAGATTTCTGACTTGTCCTTCTTATTTTGAATGATGATGGGGCTCACCCACTCTGCTTCTTCCATAGAGAAGATTAGACCTGCCTTCAGCATTTTATCGATCTCCAACTTGACTTTCTCCTTGATCCACGGGTTCAGCCGGTAAGGGCGATGCTCCACTGGCCTGGCGTCCAGTTTCAACACAATTCGCATTTCTCCGAGGTCCCCTTTGATGCCTTTTAAATCCACAACCAATGAAGGGAATAGGTCTTCATATTCCTGGAGGAGACTGAAAGTTTCCTTTGTCGTCTCCTCATCCCAGTAGTCCCCAACTGTAGCCAGTTTGGGTTTTTCCTCCATGCCGATGTTTAGTTTCTTTGTCTTCAGCGGAAGTAGATGGACTCCTTCAGTGGTAGGCTCTTCTTTAATGTTCCGCTCTCCTTTTGTCTCTTCAAAGTATAGGTGCCTCAAGTCCTCCAAATTGTCATCGTCTGGCTTGCTATCAATCCATTGGCAAGCCAACTTACATCTGCCATCAGGATTTAGTACTAATGGCCTCCTGTCGGTGCCCGAATCGTGGAAAAATAGTACCCCTTTTATGGCCGTAATGCTTGGGACACCAGCTCTGTCTTCCCCTCGAATGAAAAGCACTGAAAAAAATTGTTCACAACCTCCTGCCAAGAACTGGTCCCTCTCTTTCTTTCTTCTTCTAAGTACTAGGCATGTGGGATGGTATCTAGGGAGTGGACAAACCAATGTACCCACAGCTCCTCCGGGTAACCTACACTTTGCCACTGCTCTTGACAGGTTTTCAGGTGGTCTCTCAAATCAGAAGTTCCTTGGTACCTTTGCTTGCTTCTAGGTCCTTTGTCTTCCTTGAACCGCGCCCTTAAAGCCTCCGCCACACAACTCCACCACGACAGGGAGTTGCGGTGATTTTTCCACCACGTGGCTGACGTGGACTGGAGTGCTACGTCTAGGAGTGGTATCCTGTTTTCCTCCGGTACCTTGTCTTCCACTTTTGACATGAAGATATTTACTGCTTGCATGTTGGACAAGGTGGAGTACTCCCTTATCTCAGCTGTAATCCAATGGACTCTGGCAATATTGGCACATCTCCTCGTGCTGGTATCATACCCCCCTTGCTTCTAGTCCTCCCAAGCTAGTTTCAACCCCAGCTCCGAGCTCTGGACACTGCGCCAGCTTACGGAGCCGGTTGTTGTCGGGTTAATATAATCCTCCCACTTCCCAGCTGTCATCTGATAGAGGTTTCCCAATATCTGAGCATCCTCCTGATTATCCATAGTTTCTGTATATCTCGAACCTTGATATGGGTCGAGAGGCTGAGTGACTCAGACCTCTCCGTCTTCAAAAATCATCAGCTCGTTTTTGAGGTCGATGATGGCATAGTTTTCAAAAGCTCAGTCGATTCCTAGCAATGTAGGGTAGGGATATTTGTCTCCCATAACATCGATGACCTCAAAATCTGTGTAAGTCTTTACCCCTGCGATGTCAACCTCAACATCTTCGAGTCTGCCGATCGGCACAATGAAGTACTCGTTCGCCATCCTAAGCTGGATTGGCGAGTAAGTCAGTCATGGCTACCCAAGAGCCTCCCACGTCTTCCGAGGCAGATTATTGACGTCGGATCCCAAGTCGAGCATGGTGTCTCTGATCTGAAATCTCGCGACCTGTGTGTTTAGCTGTAACTCTTTTCCCATTCCTCTTTTGTTTCGCTTGACCCGCTATACATACTGGGGTGCTGTGTTCGAGGATTCCCTCGTTTCTGTATTCCCCTACAATACGTCCTCCAGGGTATGCTTGAGCTGTTCCCACATTGAAGCATTGTCAACAATTTTGAGGAATAGGTGGAGCCATTCCTCAATCAGATCCCCCGTAGCGCTCTGTTCTCCGATGTCGTGCTTCACGGGTACCTCAATACCTTTGTCTCTCCCCAGCTGGGCAAAACTCTCTACCACCTCCTGGAAATACTTCTTCTGCATTTTTGGCCTGATTAGTTGTTTCGGGGATGTGGGCCCAATCACCTGTATCGGCTCCTTTTCACGCGCATCCTCTCCCATTTTCTTCCCTCCTCACATCACTATGGCTATGTTCTGCATGACCGGAGTCGTTGTCCCTTGAGGTTTTTCATTTACCAGATTCGCACCCCTCTGCCTTGCTCGTTCCTCCCACTTTTTGATAAGTTCAGGGTAGTCCTCTATTGCGTGGGTGTTCACGTGGCACTGGGAACACCATGATCTTCTGGATAGGGGGCATTCACGGGCCACGTGACCCTCCTAATCACATTTGTACCATTTCAGCAGACCCCATCCCCCTGTGCGCCCCCCGCGCATACCGCCTCCTCTGCCTCTGGGAGCCTTATTCACCCTGTAGGAGGGCCGGTCTAATCAGTTCGCCAGTGCGTTTAGAGCTCTACAATGTTCAGTGTTGTGAGTTGTAGAAGCATAGAACTCATAGTGTACTTTGTTTGGAACATTGGATTACTTCTGCAAAATCGGACACATCCGAGGTTGATGACCCACCATCCGGAAAATTTCGCAATACTCTGTTGCGGCTTGGGTTGGTTGATGTGGGAACCCTACATACGGTTGTTGCGGTGGATAGACCCCTTTTGGGTTTATCGGTGTGCCACCCCCAATAGGTGGAGTCCCCTGTACTGCTGCGATTGAGGGCCCCACTCTCGGGCTATGCAATCGAGGACACTTAGTTGCCACGTGCCCTTCTACCAGGTAGTGCGTGCACCAGACATTTGGCCTGGTTGGTCTAATAGGCTGCATATCCTTAATTTTTTTGGTCAGATTGGCAATCTGATGTTGCAATCCTAGTAGGGATGGGTCTTGTAGGGCCGGCCCTCCCCTATATTCCTAAGGGTAGCTCGCCATTGCCTCTATCTTCATAGCCTATTCCAAAGCATCCTGCAAGTTGTCGATATTTTGCTGGGTGAGGGGGGTTCGTATCAAGGGAAGTAGAGCCTTGATGAACCAGTCCCTCTGATGGTTTGGGTCGATCGGGTAGCTGAGTTTCCTGATCGCATCTTTGAACCTACGCATCAGCTCCCACGCAGTCTCTCCTTCTCTTTTCTTGATCTCCCATAGTTCGGATAGACCTTGTTGGTCTGTTTGGGGAAGCTTAAATTCTCGGAAAAAATCTCGCTTGACGTCTGCAATTGCTGTATTCGGGTGGGCCTCTGACTACTTTATGAGCCAGCACAATTCCCTTTCTCTTAGCGCGGTTTGGAATTCTATTAGCTTTCCTGCATCTAGCGTCTGCTGAGCCCTCCATATGGCTTCATAGAGGTACCAGTGTTGTTCCACATCGTCGTTATCTCGCCCAGAAAATTATGGGTACCAGGTGAATGACCCTGCCATATTCACTTGAGGAGGTGTGACTAGAATGAACCCTCAGGGTCCTCGTTGCGTAATTATACCACTAGTAATTGCTTTACTACCAGTAATGCTACTATTAGCATGCGTCGCTGCTGACAATGGACTGCTATGCAATTGACTCAACTCTTGTAACTTAACGAAAATATCACTTAAAGGTTTATAGAGTACCAGGGGAAGGTAGGGATCCTTGCCATTCAAACTTTGGGAAGTAGGAATACCTGGAGATATGAATGTTGTCCTTTCTTGGAATAACCATTGCATCGCGACGTACCACTCGCCATCGAAACCTTCTTCGAGCCGCATATCTGCATCTCCTTCATCAGACATCATCTCCCTCTTCCTCCTGGCTGAGCTCCCATGCACCCACTGCACTCCCAAAACGGTCCCTTCTATCTCCTGGGGACCCACCTGGCCTTCCATATCTACTATCCTCTGAGGCGCCTCCTCTTTATCCTTCAGACTACTCCCTCGCCGTTTTATCTCCTGCATCACCCTTTCTCGCCACCTGTTGGAGATCTGCGCCCTCCGATGTGCCCGTCGCTCCCTCAACCTCCTTGTGGTCTCAGCATCCATTCCCCCACTCCCCCGCTTCACATTTCACGTAGCATTTGTCCCTCAGTCCCTTCCCCCAGCACTAGAGGTTTACGCTTCCATGCTCGATTTATGGAATTCCATCAGCCCTTCGTCCACCATCAGGGCCTTAATCCACAATGGAATTTCCTTAAGAAGCTTCCCTCTTAGCCTGGATCGGAAGATAGCCTCAGCTCTGGAGAAGGACTAGTAGCACTCTGCGGCAAACTCCACAATATACCCATCCAAGGTAGACTCTACCCAGAAATCTACAGCGTGGGTCAACCCAGTATCCAGCCGATGTAGGGCCACCAGATCTCTGTGCACCCACTTGCGGTTGATCTTCTGCGATTCGTCCTTAATTAACTTGGGTTGCAACCTCCGCAACCAATTATAGAGGTCGCTAGGGAATTTTCCCCAGAGGATCTCGTAGGTATCACTGGCGGAATCTGAGAAAAGGACTAGATCCTTGAGCACCTTCTCCTTTTGATTCGTTAGCTCCGCTTGTTGAGCTATAAACTGGTCCAGGTGTTTATCCCACCATCTTCGTATTTCTTCCTCGAAGATCCTTGATACCATGATCTAGTTCCCCTAATGAATTTTAGGGTCCCGGAAACGGAACCATTTGTTGGCGAGAAAACAGGTCTCGCAGGCAAGACCCAGGTTCAGGGATTGGGGCCAACAAAGGAGTCTGATGTAGTCTAGAACCACGTCGGCATTTTCACCCTACTCTGAAGAGCAGAGAGTCTCACCTGAGGTATGCCGCGACCACATGCAGAAGGGGAATAGACCGGTAGTGGCGGATGGATCCGCAACTCGAAGTTAACATAGAATCATTTGCATACATAACATCATACATAGAAGATATTCTTAGAAGATTATGCAGATACTAAGAAAATAAAATTTTAAGGTACCACTGACATCATACATGCATGTAACTCATATAACAAGACAACAACCTCCAAGTATATTAATAACCTTCAGCTGGATCCACAATTACATCGCTCATCAGGAAGAGATTACTGTTCTATTACAGACGTCCCACAGGATAAAGAGATATATAATACAACCATGATAGATCAATAGAAGCCTAGGAACTACAAGGATATTGTGCTTAGGACAGAGCTCTTCTGCAGCGTCTGCTCAATCCTCTTCAATCCCTCTGCATCCATGCATGATCTCCTTTTTGGCTAGGTGACGACCTATTTATTCACCCGCTAGCGCAACTGCTAGTTCCTCTTGTGTTCTTCTTCAACTGCTTTCAGCTTCTTTCTGTTGCCTATGAGTTTCACTATCTTTTCTCTGTCGTATCTTCTCTTCGTCTGCACTTATCTGCGTCAGCCTCATCAGCTACCTCATGTTCTTCCGCAACCTCGGCAGCTTCGCTACCTACCGTTGTTGCACCTGCCATGTGTCGATCCGCAACCCAAAATTTGTTCCTTATTCAAAATTCAAAACAAGGGCCCCAATAGAAGTTAAAAATTCATCAATCATACCTGAATCAACTTGATTTGCTTCCTTATTCTAGTTTTCTGACTCCTTCCATTTCCAACAATCTTTCTTGAGGTGTCCCATTTTGTTGCAGTACCAACACTTGGCTTTACACTTCTTGCTACCCTTTGATTTTGATCTAGAAGAGCCCCTTGCTTTCTCCCCTCTTTCCTTTGACCGACCCTCTGGCTACCATGGATTATGGTGCAGATGTCTCAATAATAGATTTCCTTCGTACTTCTTCAAATAAGAGAGCACCCACGACTGATTCAAATTTCAAAGAATCAACAGTGCTCAAACTGATTGAAGTTACGAAGTGGTCCCATGACTCGGACAAAGAACACAACAAAGTTATAGCCTTGTCTTCTTCCTGCATTTTAACTTCCTAAATCATTTGACAACTGGAAAATAAGTGTACTAATTTTTTTTAAATATTATGCAACTTTTGTACCCTCCTTCATCTGAATACTATACAATTGTCTTTTCAAATAAATTCTATTTGTCAATGATTTAGTCATATACAAGATTTCCAATTTTCCCCACAAACCTTCACTTGTACTCTCTTCAAAAATATTAAAGAGAACTTCATCTGCCAAGCATAACCTAATGGAACTAAGGGCTCGGGCATCCAAGTCCTCCTAGTCCGAATCTGTAATGCTTGCAGTTTTTTCTTTACCCCGTCTAATGCTTTGTGCAACCCTTGTTGCACCAGCAAATCCCTAACTTTCAGTTTCCACAATGCGAAATTGTTCTTCCTGGTGAACTTATCCACCTCGAACTTCGCATTTTTCATTTTGGCCATTCTTCCTACTATGGATTTCTGGTTTTTCCTTCTTTCCAACTAGGGTTTTTAAAAAAAAACTTTCCTCCTTTCAGCTAGTTAGGGTTTTTTATTTCCCTTCTTCTGCTAGATTCAATTTTCTCTCTTTAAAGTTACTTCTTCAGAAATATGAGCCCTTTTTAATAAACAATTTCCTTTACAAAAAAAATTTTGACTTCTTTCAATATTGTCTGCCCAAAATAAAATATATATTCTTCCCCTTATTTTATTTATTTTTTTATGCCCTAAAATTCTTTTCTGTCTGCACTAAAAAAAAATCTGTTTTGGCTGCCTTAAAAAATCTCTGTTTACCTTAAAAAACCTTTATGTCTACCTTAAAACTCTATTATATATATATATATATAGTCTTCTCTTTTCTTTTTATTTTTTTATTTGAAATATTAAAAAACAAATACCAGTTTGTATTCTCTGGCAGGACCTGAATTCGTCTCAGACAGTCGAACTTATCAGACTTCCTCTGCACAGTCAGTGAGAATTCTTTTTCTATCTCTTATCCGACATCATGCGACTTCTCCCTTTTCGATGGCAGGGTAATCTCTTAACACGACATCCCCTTCTCTCCGGTAGTGGACAAAACAGGGTTCTTCGTTCTCACAGCAACCTCTACGGCAACAACAATATTCAAAAAACAGCGGGCTCGATTTATCTTGAGAATGACAACTCTTCTATCAGCGACTCGATTTCTCTTGAGAATGGCGGCTCTTCTATTAGTGGCTTGATCTCACAATATTCTCTCAAAAGAAGCAACACTTCTATCAGAAGAATGTTCCCTTCTAAACAGGCAGACATGGAAGTATTCTTACCACAACCCTCATAACTATCTGGTGCTTTGACACCACTTATTGAACCGAGAAATACATTTAAACAGAAAGAAAGAATGAAACTGAATGACACTGAATCAATCACACATAGATAAATAAACAAAGGATTTACATGGTAAAACCTTAACAGGGTGCCAAGGAAACCTCCGCAGGGCAAGGGATTGGAAACTCTATTAATCAACAATGATTCTCCTCTTCTTACAAGCCTCTCGGGCGATCCAATTTAACTTGGGGTATTTCTTTATTCTAACTTCATTTCGTTATACAACCAACTAACAGGTAATAAGTAAATTTGCCCAAAATTACATTATTTACATTTGTTGTCATATTTTAACAATGTTCTCTATAGCTTGCAAATGGGAGTAGATTTATGTAGTTTAATCCTTGCATGGATTGTATTTGCAATGTGTTAAAGTGTATAACATGGAAAATTATAGAAAAGTGGACAAGTAAGAGACAAGTGAAAATGTGAAACACAAGCGGTATTTGTTATTGTACTTGTTTCTATGTACATTGATGAAATTTGCCTCCCACTAGGAACATGCCATTAGAGGGAGACAAAAGTGTTGTCAAGAAAAGATCATGTTTTAAGCATGTGTGAGATCTACTTTCACCAAAACTAAAATATGATATCTACATTTTTTTTAAAGCAAGTTATGAATAGGAACAATATATAATTTGATATAAAGTTTATGTTCTTAATTTAAGTAGTTTACATTTATGTATATAATTATTTTCTTTTTCAATATTAATATCTTATCATATGGGTAAAAAACTTGATTTTTCATCTCTAATATCTACTCTCTCCTTTATTTTATTAACTTTAATAATCCTCAATTTTTTTTATTAACAATATTTACTTTTTAAAAAAAAAAAAATTTAAAATTATTATGCAAAATTAAACTGAAAATTTTATCAATCCCAAACAAAATTCTAAAATACATCATTTTTTCTCCTCATTTTATAGTTACATACTTCTACATTTTTTAAATCAATAATTAATACATTAAAAAAATTGTTCTTATTACTATTTAATATTGAATTTATTAAAAAAATCTTTCTTGATGATGATGATGATGATGATGGTTAACGTCCACTCAGACCAATCTTTGGTCTATCGGACCTAAAGAAAAGAGTTATTTAGTTTGATTTAAGATTTTATTCCTATACTCAAAAGCTTGGAGAGAAGCCTCCCGAGCTCACTATAATTTTGGCATCTTAAAAGGCTAGGAAGGTTAGTATTGTAACAAAGATTATGAAATTGAGCTCTAATGTGGTTCTACTCAGGGCACTCTAAGAGGAAGTGATTTTCATCCTCGATGTTCATATTCTCACAGAGATGGCAGATCCTTTCCATCCATGGTGTTTTAGGAACTGTCCAACGACCTGTTTCACTATGGAGCTCATGAGAGTTCGTTCTAATCTTAGCTATATTAATTTTCTTCTTTGAGCTAGTTAAAACAAAGAGATACTTTTGATCTTCTAGGGTGGGGTTGATGACCTCCTTATAATATCTTAATTTTCTTTTAGCTGCTAGATCTTTCTCACACCACATTTTTTCTTTGAACTTAGAAGTAACAATTTTTTAATGTTATTAATGTTTTGCAATGCAACATTCTCATCGATCTCCCAATGGTTTAACCAGGCCCTGGTGTCTTTATACCAACCTCGTTTAAGCCTTAGGTGGTTTTGGCTGGAATTTAAAGCTAGCTTAGGAAGTCTATGGTCTCCTATGTTATTGAGCTTGTGCTTGTACAACAGAAGCCTAGTCATAGCTAGGTTCTCGATAGGGGAAAGACCCACTTCTATAAGGAGAATATGATAGGGTGTATTTCTTTTAATTTTGAGGTTATAAGTTATAAAACACTTCTGGATTTGCTCAATATTTCTCCAGGATTCTCTAGAGATGCTACAACCCCAAACCACACATCCATATAAGATAACATGAGTGACTAAATTTTCAAAGAGGAACTTCTTTCTATCCCACATTAAAAGGTTTGTCGTTTTACAATTATTTTCAAGACCAAAATAAGATTTCCACCCCACATTTATCCTTTTCTGAATGCTATAGTTCCAGTTGAGCTTGTGATGAATATCAATTCTTAAGTACTTGTAAGAAGACACTTCCTCCAAATTACTATTTTCATACATAAAATTAGCATAAGTGTCCTTCTTGGATTTGATAATCATAATTTTTGTTTTGTCAGTGTTAACAGACATACCCATGGTAGAGCAGAAATCCTTAAGAAGTCTAAGTTGTTTATCAAGATCAGATGGGCACCTTGCGAGAAGAACAATATCGTCAGCATAGAGAAGAAGGATGATGACTATCTTATTACTATTTAATATTAAATTTATTTTCCATTGACTTGACTTTACTTAAAAGATTTAATTGAAAGCTATCCTATCAATGCACAACCAAATTTTAACATATATCATTTTTATCTATTCAATTTATAATTATATATTTTTCACAAATTTGAAATCAATAATTAAAAACAAACCAGACATAATTTTAATACTACTATTTAAATATTTAGTTTATTTTCGATTAACTTCACTTCGATTAAAAATAAACAATATTTGATCTTCAGAAATACAAATATTCTACTCCACCTTAACGAATGCATTAAGGTGTTATTATAGAGGAGGGCTTTGATCGACAATAATAAAAAAGGTGATGGCCTCATAGTGGAAATCTTATACACTAACGCAACCAATTTAATTTACTACAAACCATAGAGGGGTTTTATATTGAACGAGTCAAAGTCAAAGTAGGTAGTGGGTTAGGTGGAGTTTTACATTTTTCAATTTTAACTGACAAAAGTGAAACTGTTTTTTTTCAGAAGAAAAAAACGTTGAATATATTAGAATATAAGCAGTACATTTTCAAGATTACATTCTCAACTGAAGAAATAGTGAGAAAAACAACATTGCATAGCCAAAGTAATGAGATGCTCATTCAAAGAATGAATAAGCAAATGAGCGATAGACCAACTACCACAATTACGGGAGGAGTTACCCATCCCTATCATAATGAAATCTGTCATACCTGGTAGACATGAAAGACTGAAAAGGATGATTAGAACTATTAATATGCCATAGTAGCATACAAAAAAGGCAAATTTTGAAATGATAGCAGAGAAAAAGGATAAGAGTAGCCTTCAACATAGGGGATGGATATTGCCCATATGAAAGAACATCCCTCCCTAGTAAGTATTGACCAATCATGTAGAAAATTGTGCATAGCAGGCTTGCTTGATAGAATTCTGATATAGGCTCGCTTGTGGAGGTGCAGGGCAAACCCGCTTGCATGACATATCAAAACCAGGCTCGCTTGGAAAGGTCATACTGAGATCTGAATAAGATAAGAGACAACATAACAGGCACGTGTGACAGAATAATAATAGTGGGCTCGCTTGAGAACTGTTGACCAGTAACACTTGACAAAAAGGTTGGGAAGTCCGAGAAACTAAAGCTTTAAGTGATGAAATCAAAACAGAGAGTAACTGCCTTGAGATATAGGAAGATGACTTCAAATTAAAAAACATAAACATAAGATCAGTACCAAAAAACCTGTAACCAGCCATATAAAGATGAAATTCCCAAAAAACAGAGAAATAAGAGTGGAAATCGAGAAACTCAAGGAATGGGAATGGAAGACTCCCATATCTGCGAACCATCTCTGAAGTGAATGATCTTCATAATCCCAAAGTCAGCCAATATACCCTTCTTAGACAGGCCATATGCACGAGTGTTATTCTCACGATATATATGATTGATAGCGGGGCAATTCAACCTCCTCCAAAGTCTCTGTGTTCTATCAATCCATCCTTGAAGACTCGGGGACAACATGAGAAAACTGTTGGAAACCCAACCAATGAAAAGTTCTAAATCCCCACATATGTTGATGTTCTAAATTTTAAGATTAGAAGTAGCCAAAAGCCCCCCCCAAAGAGCCATGATCTATGCTTTGTTATTAGACCCGGGGCCACCATTCCAAAAAATGTGAATCCATTCATGATTGGAGAGCTTGAGCCATACACCACATCTAGTGATACCCTCCGCCAAGGCACCATTGAAGAAGACTGCAGGGATGGCGATATCATGTGGTCTTATACGATGAGAACCATCCATCATAGTGGGAACATGTTGTGGACGATCATCCAACCAGCATTTAATGGCCAGACAGACACGGTGAATCTGAAAGGGTATGTTCTCAAAAATCAATTGATTTCTAGCCAGCCAGATCTCCCAAATGAGAAAAAAAGGAAGCGAATTGTGACTAGACTTCAACTTTTCCCAATCATATGCAGCAGAAATGAAGTCCATCGGAGACCATGACAGATTCATAAAAAAAGAGCTAAATAAATTCCACACTCTGGTTGTGATATGACAGGAAAAAAATAAATGAGAAATGGATTCTTCACCCATGCAGAAGATAGCACAATGACTGGGACCCTGGAGGCCTCTCTTCATAAGGTTTTCCCATGTAAGGATCTTCCCCCGCCAAACCAACCACCCAAAGATAGTGATTTTTGTGGGAATTTTCCAATGCCAAAATGGAAAAAAAATTATGGTTGCTTGACCCTGTTGAGATAGGGAAATGATATTACGATAAATATCCTGCACAACGACCATATTATCCTTGAGAGGACCATTCCATACAATCTGATCACCACCTGTAGCATAGAAAAAACCAGCGCCCCTCAAATGATCACGAAGCTGATCCCACTTGACAGCAACAGTGTCAACCAGACCCAATTGAATAGCTGTTTTGAAAATAGGAGCAGCAAAATACCATGTATAAATAGTTTGAGATAGATACATATAACCTCTTTGAGCCAAAGTGTGGACAAGGCAAAGAGATGGGGCGGACATTAAAGACAGAGAGAGAATGCTGAGGGATCCAATCAGAATGCGACCCCCATCATGAAATAGCCATGTTAGCTGGGGGGCCACGTGGGTCAAGATTTTTTGAAACTGCCCCAGATGCAGGAAATGCTCAGAGGAAAAGATAATGCATGACAGCTAAGTAAATAAGGAATATCACCATCAATATATTTAGCCCTAATGATGGCATTCCAAATGCCAGATCCATTAATGGCTCGCCAGAAGGATTTAATCAGAAGGGCACAATTGAAAACATGGGTATTCAAAATACCCCATCCATCCATATCCTTGGGCCTGCATAAAGATGCAAGACAAAAAAGATGATATTTCCTATCCATATTAGCCCCACCCCAAAGAAATCGAGAGATGATACTATTGATTTTGTTAACAATATCAACCGGCAAGAAGAAAAGATGACCCCAGTATACCATCATCTGGGACAGTACTGCCTGTATCATGATAAGACGCCCCCCCATGGACAACCAACGATGAGTTCATCTGCAAATCCAAGCTCTGAACCTATCAACAATCCAAATCCAATCTCTGATTTTGTAGCCACATGGTTTAATTATACAACCAAGATATTTAAAGCCCAAAGACGCCAACCTATATTCGACTCCCAAAAACTCCGCAATGAACCTGAACTCTTGAGTGTCACCAAAATCATAAATGAGAAAAGATTTACTGCTATTGATAGCTAGACCTGTTGCATATTCAAAATGCATGAACATAATATGAATGTAGAACCAGTGATTTCAAACCAAATAGCCAAAGAGTAAAATGTCATCAACAAATAGGGAGTGCGATGTGGATACAAAGTTTGAAAAGGAAAAACCCTTAATGAATCCCTTCTGCTCGGCATAATGCATGATCTTACTAAACGCGTCCATTATGAGGATGAAAAATAAGCGGGGATAATGCGCATCCCTGTCGCAAACCACGACCAGCCTCAAAAAACTTAGTTGGAATGCCATTGACAATGACAACGTATCTGACCGAGGATATACAGGACATTATCCATCGGATAATCTGGATGGGAAGACCAATCTTGAGCAGAACAATTCTGATGTATGACCAGTCCACTGAATCATAAGCCTTATGTAAATCCACCTTCATAACCAGGGCCTCTTTTTTATCCTGGTGCATAGAGTGAAGAACCTCCTGAGCTATGGCAATAGCATCATGAATTGACCACCCCTTAAGAAAACGAAATTGTTCCTTAGAAATATGATCAGATAAAACAGCTTTAATTCGATTTTCTATTATCTTTGAGGTGACCTTATAAATGAGATTACAAAGGGCAATGGGCCGGAAATCTGAAAAATATTGTGGATCAGCAACTTTCAGAATTAGGGTAATGAACGCTGAGTTCAGATTAGCTGGCATAAAACCCTGTGTACGAAAACACTCCATCAAGTCAGTGAGTTCAGCACCGAGTAATTCAAAAAAGAAAATGAAAAATTCCACAGGCCACCCATCTGGCCCCGGACATTTATCATTAGGAAAATATTTCAGGACCGTAAGAACCGCATTCCCTGTGATGCGCTGATCAATCAAAGCAATGGCCTCTTCATCAAAGAATATTTTTATATGTTCCAAAACCCAGGACTGATTCTCAACGCTAATCGATTGATCTTTCATATAAAAAGATGAGAAATAGGAGAAAGCTTCATTTTGGATTTCAGAAGTAGGATAAGCATAGCTATCATCATCCCTTCTAATACGCCAAATAACATTACAATTTCTCCTATCATCAGCAGATTTATGAAAGAAATGTGTATTAATATCACCTTCTTTCAACCATAAAATTCTACTTTTTAACTTCCAGGTAACCTCCTCAATTCTTAATATCTCCCGCTTCCTGGAACCAAGATCATTCAATAATTGCAATATAGAATCATCAGGCGCAGAAACAAAAAAAAGAAGCATATAAATCTGCCATCTGTCTAGAGATCTCCCGCAGCTCATATTTGAGTGCCTTTTTTTTCCTAATCTCCCACTCCTTCGACACCTTCTTAAGCTTCTGGAGCTTACAATGAAAATGATTCCAACCCCTGAGATCCTCATACTCCCCATCATTTTGCCAAATATGGTAAATCATACTTGAATATTCCTCATCCTCAAGCCATATTCTGTTAAATTTGAAAGGCCTACCCTTAGTCTCAGCAATTCCTAAAGTGCGCAATTGAAAACTGTATTGCTAAAGTGCGCAATTGAAAACTATCGAGAAATTACAAAGATTCCTGGAAAATGGAAATTATGAAATATAAGCCTTTTGTTCGACGTTTTCTTGAACCACTTTATATTGTTCATTATTACAACAAAGATGGAGAGTCTTTTGAGCAAAAATTAAATAATGTAAAGAAGAGAAAATTAATTTCCAACCATTAAATCATATCTATATAATAATAATAATAATATTTTTATTGTATCAAAAGAGAAACTAAAGAGTTTTAATAAGTATTACATATTATATATATGTATATTTTGTTCATAGACATTATTATTATTATTATTTAATTTTAAGGTTATGGTTAGGTAAAACACTAATTTGGTTTATGAGATTTTCTTGTTTGTGAGACAAGGGACTCACTTTCGCACATCTAAGGCATCTATATTCTACCTCTATGATTTTGAATATGTAACTTTTTAGAAGGAAACACATGGTCTTAACCATTAGACCCACTCAAGTTGTAAATATGCAATTACATGTATTAATTTTTTTTATTTTTTTAAATGAACGAACCAGATTAAATTTTGGGAATGGACGACATAGGTCTGGGGTAAAAGGAAGTGTTCCATGAAAAATATGAAGAGTGTGAAGGGTTACAAATATTTATTAATGAAATTTGAATGGACATCCGCTCGTTGATTAGCGTGGTCCTCCTCCTCTAGCCGACTCGTTAATTAACGCCCAACACCCACCTCTTCCAACGAATTGATCTTCCTCCTCTTGCGTGTGGTTGAGGAAAATCGTTTCATTAATCACTAACGTCGATTGTGTCTCGATGGTTTCATCGATCACCCATCTTTATGGGTAAGGTTTCCCTGTCGTACAACTGTTTCATTAATCACTAACGTCGATTGTGTCTCAACATTTTCATCGATCGCCCATCGCTATGGATAATGTTTCCATGTTATTCTAGGTCATTCAGCGGAGTTTCTCAAGTAAATTGGAAAAACAAGCTCAAAATAGCTTGTGATGTAGCACATGGTAACTCTTTTTCATCAATTTATTTCATGATATATATTTTGTGATCTAAAATATTGTTCGTTATGTATTGGTTACCATATTTTTAATCTATTCCATCTGAAATATCTATTTGCAGGCCTGGAATACTTGCATGTAGGTTGCATCCCAATGATAATTCACAAGGATGTCAAGACAACCAACATCCTTCTAGACTGAAATCTCCATGGAAAACTCTTTGATTTCGGTCTTTCAAGAATGAGAATTGATGGGGAAGTTTCTCTTGTTACCACTACAGTGAAAGGGACCTTAGGATACTTGGATCCAGAGTATATGACATATACAACTTGCACTAGTCTTGTTGTTGAAGTAATTAGATTAATTGCTAAGTAAAACACCTTGGTATTTTCTCTAAAATTTTTGGCAAGGATGTTTCACATGTATTTTAACACTCAAATGTTGACAGAAAAGAGAGATGTATATAGTTTCTAACAAATTACAACAGAGAGAGAGAGAAGAGAAAACACTAAATTGATGAGAGGAACCACAGAGAAAAATGTTTCATTATGGAGGAATATATATATATATATATATATATATATGATTGACAATTACAACTAACAAAATGTTCAACTAACTTCTAACTAATCCTCTACAAACTAATTCTTAACTCATGATTAATCTTTAACACCCCCCCTTAATCTTGAGGGTTACATTGTTTTATGCCTAACTTTTGACATTGAAATTCAAAATTAACTTTTCCTAGCAGTTTGGTGAAGATATCTACTAATTGTTCCTTGGAATCACAAATCTTCAGAACAATATCACCATTCTTGACAAGTTTACGAATGAAGTGAAAACGAGTGTCGATATTTTTTCTTTTTTTATGAAAGACATTGTTCTTCGACAAGGAAATAGCAGAAGTGTTGTCACAAAATATTGAAATAGGTTCATTTTTTGTATATCCGAAGTCAGAGACAAGTCTCTTCAACCACACTTCTTGACATGATGTCATATTCATTGCAACGTACTTGGCCTCTATTGAAGATAACACAACTATGGGTTGTTTTTTTGATAACCACGAAATAAAATTCTTGCCAAACAAAAAATCATACCCAGAAGTGCTTTTCCGATCATCAACACATCCTGCATAATCACTGTCTGTATAACCAACAAGCTTACTGTCTGTAGAGGTTGTATACCATAAACCATAAGTAGTTGTACGTACAATGTATCTTAACACCCTTTTTCCAGCTTTCCAATGACAGTCTTTAGGAGATTCCATAAACCTGGAAATATAACTAGCTCCAAATGCTATATCAGGTCTAGTAGTAGTTAGATACATAATACTACCAACAATTTGTTTATACAAAGTCGAATTAACAATAGTACCCACATCATTTTACTTAACTTTGTACCAACCTCAATATGAGTATCCACTGGTTTACACATGTCCGTCTTAAAATTTTTCAAAATATTAGTAGCATACTTCTCTTGACCCATAAATATACCATCATGTGTTTGTTTTACGTTAATACCTCATTAATCAAAGATCTATCATTTCAAATTCATTTTTTATTTTAGTTTTAAATTCATCTAACTGCATGTCACGTGTATAAATTATGTCATCAACATAAAGACATAGTATAAGTGTACCTTGATGATCATCCTTGATATACAAGGTGGGTTCATGGTCTCTCCTTCTGAAACCATTATTTATCAAGTAATGGTCTATTCAATTGTACCAAGCTCTTGGAGCTTGCTTCAAGCCATACAATGATTTCTTCAACTTGTACACGTTATGTTTTTTATTTTTTATTTCAAAACCAAGTGGCTGATCAAAATGCAGTTCTTCATTCAATACACCATTTAAAAATGTAGACTTTACATCCATTTGGTAATTTGGCCACTTGTTTTGTGCTGCAATAGATAATATAAATTGAACAACAGCAATTCTTACTACAAGTGCAAATGTTTCACCATAAACTAGGTTGGGTTGTTGTGAAAAACCTTTGGCAACTAATCTTGCTTTATGTTTATCAAATTCACCTCCCTCATTTAACTTAGTTTTATAAACCAATTTGACACCTATAGAATTTTTATCATTAGGTAGATCAACCAAATACCAAGTTTGATTTTTTCATAACATAGATTTCATTAGTCATTGCATCTACCCATTCTTTTTCCTTTATAGCTTCTTCAAAATGATTAGGTTGAGATGAGAGAAATGCAAAATGTACAATATCATCAACATCATCTTGTGCATAAATATCACTTAAGCTTCTCATTTTTGAATTACCATAATCAGACTCACTTAAAGATGATACACCAGAACACGATATCAGGAGCATCCGATATCGGTTTTGAGTGAAATGAGTTGTGTTGGAATCAGAGTGATAAAATTTTCGTTTTGGCATTGGTTTTGATCCATTCTGAGAAATTTGAATTTTGAGCATTAAACTGATCCATTGGATCAAGTAAATAGTGAGTTTAATTTCTTGGCTCTCTCCTTGCTGTCATCACATTTATTAATTATTAGTCCTTAGCTTGCTAGGGACTATAGCACTTGCCTCATGGTCAAATTGTGTTAACTATGCATTAATTTTTAATTTATATAATTAAACTTGTATACTTGTTATATTGATCTCTATATATGAAAACAAGGCAACTACTCTTTGTTTTAACCCACATTGTTTGCTAAAAACAAAAACACCCTTACCTAATCTAGATATGACCTTTAGTTACTCTTCTTTTGGCTTCTTCAATGCTCAAGTCTAATTGCAAACCAAATAAAAAAATTAATAATGAGCCTTACCATCTCCTTTATCTTTTCCATGACCATGAATGGGAATATACAAGATGTTAAGTGGATTTGGCCAAATTTAAAATGGATTATATGATTCTTATACTTATTTGATTGTAAATTTGTGTTATTAAAAGTTGAGAAATAATTAGTAGCAAAATTAGTTTATCTATTTAATTTTACTTTAATTATAAAATTAGTATTCATATTTTTATTAAAAAAAATTAAATATTTTGAAAATATAAAAGAGAGACAAAAATGTATTCATTGCCATGTGCATCATAAATTGGTAGAGAAATTGTTAGTAGGGAAGGCCAAATTTAAATTGATCATATGGCTATTCTTATTTTATTATTTAATTGTTAATTTGGGTTATTGGAAAATTAGTTGTTTTTGGTGAGACTTTTTGGAAGTTTTTTTCTGGTGGCTTTTTCTTGTTTAATTTATCTAAAATCCAACAGGAATTTATTGAAATTACAAGTTTGATTGGTAACCCCTGCACAATAAAAATTCCATAGAGATTCTTCATGATGCTAAATCCATATATACAAGCAAAAAGAATAGTTTAAATAATACAATACAAGATTTCACCTCAAATTTCAAAAAGTCCAAAAAAATTACACTGAAGACATCTCCATAAAAATTTAAAAAATAAAACAATCTAATTAAAATTTTCAATTCATTTGACTATAGTTTAATTACACAATTTTTAATACATTTAAAAATAATAATTTATAACACATTTTCAACAGGGAAAAATATAATACCAACCATTTAACTTCATAGTTAAATTTCCGAAAATATTAAAAACACTCGGATCAATTATACGAGGGTCCATAAAGTCAAGAAATATCTTTTAAGAGCGCCCAATGACCCAATTGTATGACGCTCTCGAACGTTTGGATGACCCAAATCTCCAATTAAGATAAGTGTTCAGGTGGAGAGGGTAAGGCAATCCGATAGGCACCTACACATATGCCAATGCTCTGTTCTTGAAAAATCAGGTTAAAGGGCTTCATGATGCTTGTTCTATGTGACATAGTCTAGTTGGTGTTCTTTTCTAGGTAATTCTTTTTTAAAATCATTTTGGTTAAATGTTAGTAGGAATGGAACTTTAGGATTCAAATATGTAAGTTGGAAAATGAGTGTTTCAGGTATTTTCTACTGTTAATTTATTTATGCACATAATAAGATTAAATTTATACAAATATTTTGTAGATTGAAAAAATTATTTTTGAAATATCTAATTTAATATATATGTTTAAGCTTTTTTTATGTTAGCAAATAGTTATTTTTTAATCTTAATTTTTATCTTAAGATTAGATATTAATTCTTTTATATTTTAAAATTATATTTATCTTTTTACATTTATCTAATACAATTATAAAATTATCATACAAATTATCAAATAACAAATAATATATTAAAATTATTATACAAATTATCAAATAATAAATAACATATTAAAATTATCATACAGACTATCAAATAACAAATAATATATTATAGAAAAAAAATGTGTAGATATATTAAAGACAATTATTAATATAATTATATTAATTTGAATTTTATTAATATAATTATATTAATTTTACAAATTAATAGAAAATAATAAATAACAAAACAATATATAACAAAAGATGATAATGGTCTAGCTGAAAAATATAATTTCTTTACATGAAAGTAATAAAAATCTGTTTTTTAATGATTGAAAAAAAGAGAAATGATTTAAAAAATTATAAATTCAAAGAATAATAAGCAAATTCTTACCTAATGTTATTCATACACAATTACTTAAAATTGCAATAAGATTCATAATAAAAATTGCAATCTGATTCATAATAACAATAAATATAACAATGAGGTTTACCAGACATTCATAATAGCAATAACCATGAAGGTTCGTAGAGATTTAAAATAAAAAAATCACAATGGCATCCTGACTAAGGAATGAATATTCTAAATCGTAATGCCACATAAAAAAATGATACCAAACGATAGGACAAAGCGTATTGCAATAAATTGTTTTTGAACTGATTGCGATTCTGCCCATTCTGAATTCAAATCTAAATTTAGGTCGTAGAATGTGCCAAAAGCCAGGATTGAGTTCAAGTTTGCATTATTGTGAAGTTTATAATTCTGTTATTCACATATTAACGCAGATTTAACTGTTATAACAGTAAACGAATTAATATTATTACACATTATGCAATCTCTGTGTCTCTCAGTGCACTTAATGTCACAACATTGAAATATGTATCATCATATTTAAACCCAAAGAGAATGCAAAACACGCGTTACCCGGTTACCAAATCTGTAATGGAAACATCGGCGTTGGACTTTGGAGCGTGAAATGAAGTAGATGACGCAGAAGAAATGCTGGCAGATTGTGAAACCCCAGAGCCACAACTTGTGGACTTGCTGTTTTGGGAAACATAAGCACTCACAAAAGCAAGTTGGGTGGGATCGGGCAATGTCACAGAATGAAATGAAAGCATCAAAGTGATTAGAGACATTGATGGACGAAGGAATGACTCAGCTTGTGTACATAAAAGTCCGATATGAATGCATCTCAATGCTTCAGATCAATGCTTCCTCCACGTTGCACATTTCAATTTTGGTTGGATCAATAATATCCACAATATTTCCCTTTTGTATAATCTCCACGCCTGCATCATCATAATGGATAGTCATTATGATATCTAACATGGCTTAGATAGTGTACCTTTGTTCATTTGGAAATAAAGTGGGAATAGTATTAGAGTATTTCACCCATGCTATGTTCATTTGGAGATAAAGTGAGAATAGTATTATAGTATCTCACCCATGCTTGAAGCAATTGCATTTCAAGTGATTGATTAAAATCACTATTCTTTTTTTCTGTAATAAGTTCAAGGGGAAGGATACCAAAGCTATAGACATCAACTTTTACAGATAATTGTCTATCTATAGCATACTCTGGTGCCATATACCCATTGCATCTAAATTACAAATTACAAAGTCAAAGATTATATGGGATGGAAATTTTAGGAATTGAGTAACGATAAAGTGCAAGCTATTTGCAAAGAAAACTGTGTTTCTACAAAATTAAAACATAATCAATAAGATATTCCTGGATCCTGGAAAATTAAAACAAAACCAAGGTAAATATGCAGAAAAATTTACAATACTTTTAATTCTCTTGAAGTAGACATCACAAAAGTAAAACATATACATCTCCAAATGTTAATAGTTTTTGACAGTGTGTAAGGATGATGATTGTTTCGAAATCTTACTAAGTTCCAGCAACTCTTGTGCTGACATGAGTCTCATCTTCAGGAAAGAGTCCTGCCAAGCCGAAATCTGCTATCTTAGCATTCAGATTTTCGTCCAACAAAATATTGCTTGCTTTAATATCTCGATGAATAATCTGCAGTTGAGAATCCTTGTGCAAATAGAGAAGTCCACGAGCTACTCCCACTATTATGTTGTAGCGTTTCTGCCAATCAAGCTGGTTGCGTTTGTTTGTATCTGTATCCATGGATACAGTACACTGATCAATTATATATTATGCCAGAATTATATATATCAAAATAAAATGCAAATAACTCACCGAATAAGATTTTATCGAGACTCTTATTCGGTAAGAACTCATAAACAAGCAACCTTTCCGATCCCTCTATGAAACAGCCTAGTAGGTTCACAAGATTTCTATGTCGAATTTTGGCCACAAGTTTAACTTCATTCTAGTAGGTCCTGTTAGCCTCCTATATCAATAGGTTTCATCTTTCATGATTGTCTTGATGGAAGTGTAGAATATGTTCAAACCTTCTTACTTGAGCAAAAGTGTTCCATATTCTTGAAAAACCAAAAAATCAAAAAATTTAAAAAATGTAAAGAGGGTATACCCTAAAAGAAAGATCAAAGGGTAAAAAGAATAAAAATGGTCAAAAAAGTGAAAGAAATGAACCCCAAGCAAAAATAGACCAAGGAAAGTGTGCAAGTCTAAATGCCACTACCTTTTTCATCTATTGTAATAAAATAATTGTGTGCAGCTTGTGAAACTTTTGCCACAATTCATGAATAAGTCAAACTGTTTAAACTTGGCTTAGTCATATTTCAATTTCATGTTTTAGATTAGAGAATAAATATCTAGCCAAATAGTTTAATCTTGGCAGATAAGTAGCTAGGTAGAGTGAATAAAAGGTGCTCAACAGTTTAATCTGAGCCCTTGGATGTAATAAGGGTAGAAATAGATAGATTCATCATGTAAAAAGAAAAATATTGAAAAGGGTTTGCAAGTCTAAATGCACCCTAATAAAGAAGAGAAAATGGTAGTGTTAAGTAGATAGGGTAGGTAGATGGTGCTGCAAAGTGTTATCTGATGAATGATGCTGCTACATGCTTTCTGATCCTTTACTTTCATCACAAGTACTAAAGCAGAAAATACACTGGAAAAGCACAGCAAGAAAAAGTCAAATTCATTAACTTCCCTTATCATTTTCCCCTCAAAAGTTTTACTAATTTTCCCCAAAAGTACTAAGGTAATTGGAGATCAAAGGGGCTCAAGGCATTTCCTTGACTTCTGGAGGGACCGGACCCTCGGCCTAATGATCAAAAAAGACCTAAGCACTTCAAATAATTCATCATTGTTATCTTCCATCTTTAACTTTTCCTAAAGTAAAATCCTATTTTACTTAGGAAACTGATGCAACATTCCATAAAATTCCTCAAAACAACTTGTTATTCTAAGTTTAAGTGTTGAAGATAAAATGTGCAATTTACTTCATAAGTTTCACTTTCTTAGATGTACAAAGGTGTATTGATTTTCCTTGTCCTTTTTTCATATTAACACCTAACTCTATTATATTAAATCCCTAGTGAAATCCCTTTTCCTATGCATATAACTCCATTTTCTAAATAAATATCCCCAAAACCCTCTTATTATAATGTTTTACCAAGGTATATATAGTCCCGCACATTTAAAATAAATATCCCACTTTATAAAGCCCTTTGGTAAAACTATAACCTTATATATACATTCCGCCCCTATGATGAATTAATTATATTAATTTATTCATCGAATAATAAAATATATATAGAAAAGCGTTAGACACGTAACATATGTGTTTAACACCAAAAACAAGAATAAACTACGACGGAATCCTGCGCCACCATACTCAGCATTCCACATGGCCAAACCCCGCCGCAATTCATTTTATAAATTCACGGGGTTAATTAGTCATTTGGACTAATTAACAACCATTCCAGCCTATTAGCTTCTCCCCGGGGTGATTAGATTACATGTCAAAACTTGTTTAAACCCCGACGGGCCCACTTTCGAAACCGCACAAGTTTCCCTTTCCTCCAGCCGTCAGATCATTCCTCCGTTGATCAACGGTCCCGATCAATCCCGCTGCCCATCGCGTGTGAGTTTTTTAGCCAGCAGGGAGTGGGCGGGTTTGACTATTCAGCATTCCACGTGGCAAGCATCCTGTGGAATCGCTGCCATTGCGATTTTTACCGCCTTCCTCCATAAGCGGTGCGGGCGCACCGCTTACCGCTTATCGAATACCGCCGGTCCCACTCCCTTACGTCACCCCGTACGTCGAATGACGTCATCACCTCGAAAACGACAAAAACCCTTTTGACTTGTTTTAAAGCCATTTTTCGCGTTTTTTTAGTTATTTTGGTTTTCGAAAGAGATTAAGCTCCCGCTGCAAATTTCAAAATTCACTGCAAATACACCAAATTACTCAGAAATTCCGCTGCGCCCGTGTTGAAGAACGTTCCTGCCATTGTCCATTACCTGTTGAAGAACCAGTTTCCATTAAAAAACAGGTATTTATCATTCCGCACCCCGACCGCAAGTTAAGCTTAGTTTCTTGTGTTTTTCTCTGAAAAAGTGGTTAAAAATCCTCTCTGAGTCCTCATTGAAGAGTTAAAACCTGTGAATTTACTTCCCAAACCTGCAATTTGTCCCAATTTCTTCTTTTGTCCGATATCCCGTCCGGTCTTCAAGAAAAACTGAAACCTCCATTTTGAATCCACAAGAACCAAAATGGAGGCCCCTACTGCTCTAAACGTCACTCCTTTGAATGCTCCTCACCGAGATCTAGACTACTTGCCTCTCATAGATTAAGATTTCCAAATAAAAGACCTGCATTTCGATGAAAGTCCCCGTTTGAGTTTCTGTCGCTGCAGAGACGAATACTCAAAGGGGCAAGATCTTATAGGGTTGTGGGAATCCAATCTCCCAAGGTATTTCATTCCTACAGTTCACGTTTTCCCCGAAATCATTCATTATTGTCATGCAAATTATGATCCCATACAAAGAGCTGTATTAGCTCCTGATCAAAGTGTTTTGTTCCCTATAACACCTCAGGCTATCAATGCTATGTTACAATTTGAGCCAGAACAAGAATTAGCACCTCTATCCATGGAAGGGCTAATTGAGAAAACCAGACTGTTAACTCCAGAGAAATTGAAAGCAATGTGTCAGTACTTTATGTTACCTGAGCATCAGCCAAAAGGGACTCCCCCCTATGGTTTTTACTTTTTCAATCAATTGGGAAGGCTTATTGTGAATGTAATATCCTTTGTCTTAGGATTCAATACCAGTGAGTATGTAGATGAGATAACTCTGGCTTTGCTATCTATCTTTACCCCTGGGCAGCCTCCTGAGATTAAGTATGATCATGCTTCCTTCATTGCCAACAAAATCCATGATCAATTTTTAAGGCTAGATGATGAAAAGGTTTTCAAGTACTCCTCAGTTATCTATCATCTCATAATTTTCTATCACTCAGACAGATTCCCTTTCCCTGTTCAGAAACTTGATGCTAAAGGTAATCCCAGGTCTGTTATTTTTTGGTCCCCCATGATTCATTTGTCCTCTGATTCTCCCTACTCTTATTCAGAATTCATTGATCAGTTTGTACATCCTGCTACAACCTTGTTAACAGGAGTTTCTCCCCCCAGGCTTAGTACTGAGATTAGAAAGACCCTGCAATTGTCAAAGAGTTACAAAGTTGGGGATTGGTACCTGTACCAAAACCATACAGTCATCAGGATTTATGGATGTGAATTACATCCATTCAAGTTACCCAGATATGTACCAATGAGAATTTTTGCTTTGGAATACTTTAGATAGATGAACAACTCAGATGTAATCCATTTCTGCAATGTAAAGAAGAAAGCACAGTTAAGGATCAAAAGCCAGTTAGGTCCTTTCATTTGCAATTCTAGGGAAGCTGAAAGAGATGCTGAACTTATATTAGAGAAAAAATTCCATACATCTTTCCGTTGGGTCCCTTATGACCCCTTTGGTTTCATTTGTGAAAGAAGGTTAAAAAATAAGTCATCTCCTTATATACATCACAGAATTCCTGACATAGAACAGTATGAAAATCAAGATGAATGGGTTAAAGGAACACTTGTTGAAGAGGGAAGTGGAGTTGACAAATTGAATAAACTTATGAAAGATGCTGAGAAGAAATTTGACCTAGAAACATATGATCAAATGCAGGTACCCTATATTGGCACATCTTCAACAGCCACTCTACAACAAGCTCTACAGGAAGACAGCCCATCAGTAGCAGCAGAGCCTAAAGGTAAAGGAAAAGAACCTATAGTTCAGGTAATTGAAACCTTAGTCATGGCAGAAAAATCACAGAGTTCCAAAGCACCAGAACCATCTCAGGCTTCTCCTGCACCAGCAAAGCAAATCCAAGTTCCACAGATGCAAACTCCACTGAATGTGGAAATAGGGAAAAAGAGGCCAGCTCCAGATACCACACCTTCAAAATGAGCCCCACAAGTTTATCAAGCCAAAAAACACAAGTCTGATCCACCTCCAGATGTAGAGATTATAGATGAGGTATTTGATGATGGTAGGGAGGATAGTCAGCAAACAGGTACAGCAAGTGAGACAAACATAAGCCAGAAAGGGATACAAAAGCAGTTGACCACTGAAGTATATTCTTTCAGACCGCCAAAGACAGATACTGGAGACATTAAGAAAACCTTCATTAATATCAAAACAAGGAATGAACCATTGAAAATGAAGGTCTACGATCAGTATATGAAAATGGCTCCTCACAATCAGCAAAGGTTGATGTCAGCATTTGATCTTTCACAAGGTAAAATGAAAATGAGCCACTTCAAAGCTAAGGTGCCAAAGCCAACTTCAGCAACAGATTACATCAGAACAAATTTTGAAGTGATAGCAAAGGATATCCATCCCTTGGATCAGATAGAGCTTCATAGACAAACAGGGGAAATGGTTTATTCTACTCTCACCAACAAAGCCATGGCAGCTTTAACGCTGCAAGATTCCTTGAATAATACCACTGCAACATTGAAGATTGAAAGGGCCTCCTCACATGCCAAGGACAATAGAATAAAGTCTCTAGAAGAGATCATCATTGGTTTGGGTCACAATCCCAAAGACACTAAAGGTATTGAGGCACTGATAAAAAAGAAAGAGGATGATATAGCTGCACTCAGAAAACAGTTGAAAATACCAGCCTCAAGGCACCCCCAGACACAGGAAATAATAAAAGGAAATTCACAAGAAGAAATGATGGAGTTGCTCTTAAACTTGACAGAGCGACTAAATGAAACCGAGAAGGAGCCGGAAAAGGCATTGCAGGAACAGGAAATTCTCAAACAGGCTTCAGCAGCAGGTACTACAGGACAACAGGAACAATCATCTCAGGTGAATATTTCTAATTTGAATTCTGATGATTTGACTAAACAGATGGAGAGTTTGCAGCTAAAGGTCACAGAACTCCAAGAAGCAAAATTACAATTAACAAAATTGGAGGGAAAATATGACACATCCAAAAAGACAGTTGCTGACAATCTCAGAGAAATAAAAAGGTTGGAAAAATTGGTTGAGGCTTTGCAAAAAGATCTTACACTGGAAAAGCCTCTGAATGAAATAAATGATATTCTTTGGGACAACATCATTAATTTAATAAGAGATATTTTGCCTTCCATTCAAGCTATTTTTGAGCAGAATGAGTTAGTCAAGATAGCCCAAGAGGAAATAAACAAAACTAGACATGAATTAAGAGGCAAGCCAGAGCTAGCCCAGCAGCTCATTCAGTTTTTGAATTCCAGAACAAAACAACAGCTAGCATTGCTAGGAATTGATGACAGAACAGGTGTAGTTTTGGAAGAAAAGAGAATTTTCACAAAGAGAACTTTCATGCAAAATCTAGAAAGAAAGTGTACTGATATTTTGGTCGACATCAACGTTTTCAGAGAAAAGTTTCAAGCTCTGCTCGACAGTGAAATGCCAAGTCCCATGCTCACAGAGGATCAAATAGTGGACTTGGAAACTTATGAGAAAAGAATCAAAGCTCACGCTAAACATACAGCTATAGGTTCTACTAGTGTAGGTTCTACTAGCTCATCAGAACCTGCAGTACCAACTGGGAAGAGTATTTATGAAAAAGTGAAGAATCTGTTTCACCTGGAGCATGAGTTAAAATATCTATTTCCAAACGAGCCCACTTTTTATAAACTTACTGAAGCCGATGAAACTTTAAGGAAGCTCAGAAGAACAATGATACCAGATGATCAGTGGTGGAAGGAAATGCTGGAAATTTTGTAAAACAATGTTGTCAGGATAAAAGTTTATCTTTACTATTGAGTAAATGGTAAAAAAAAGAAATGCAGATGAAAGAGTATCAGATGAAAGATTAAAGAGTATCCGTGAGAAGAAAAAGTATTCAACAAGTCAAAGGAATATGCAAAGGACAGCACAGAGCCCTATTTTGAGCACTTATCCTTAGCACGTCCATGAAAAAAGGAACAGCACATCAGCCGTTACTCGTTATTCTATTTTCGAGACCATGTGTCTCTTGTTTGTTGTAAATATGCTTTAAGTCAGCCTAAATTATTGGCTAGGATAGAGTAAGATTTTTAGGATTATTTTTGTATAAATAAATCCCCAAAGAAAGCATTTGGTGGATTCTATTACTCTGCTGTAACATTGAGGTTTTCGGAATAAAAAGCTTTTGGACAAATTTACTTGTGGCTTACTGGATGACGTTTTGAAGCACTGGACTTGTTGCAAGATTCATGTGTTGGACTTCAGTTCAATAAGTTTTCCAACCCTTGTGTTTAAATTTTATATTAGTTTATGCTATCATCATATCCATTTCTGAATAGTTTACATAAAGGATTGAAACAGAATTTGCTTAATTGTACTCTGTTTTCAAATGTGATTATTGTCGATGTTTTCTTCTGGATTAGTTATAAGCATGAATTCTTAATTGCTCATGTTTTGCTGATTCAATATTGTTGATTACTGTAACAAAGAATCCTTCATTGCTCTTTGCTTGTAATCATTTCTCTTCTTCCTCTTGAATATGGTGAAAGATTCTTAGTTGCCTTTCATCCCTTCAAGACCATCCATCCACTTTAAATTTTAAGGATTGTTCTCCGTCTAGCTATCTTGCCCTGTAATACCATCTTGTGTTCAGAAAAGAAATCCAGTAAAGCCATCCTTAGACTCCATAGCCCAATGGACTGAAAGCCCTCAACCTTGCCCTTAGTTTGTGGATTCCACCATTTTCCCAAAACAAACTTCGCATCTATAACTAGCCTAAAATCATTCAAAAACAAAGATAAATCATAAAGAGAGAGCCCTCTCTGGATGCAGATTGGCTAGATTCTGCATCTAAAAGATTGGTTTGTGGTTACCTCGGGTATACTTTCCTCTTATACAACTTCTAGGAAAACCTGAGTGATACCATAGTGGCGACCATACTGGGGAACTGAATCATTTTATTGATACTATTGTTTGATTTATAATCTACAGACAGAGTCTGAAAATCAGCCAGGAAGCCTTTGAAATTGCTTTTGCTATGCAATTGCAAAAGTAAATAAATGTTGTTTCAAGTCTATCTCTGATTTAGCTTATAAGTTGAATCTTAGTTTCAAATTTTTCAATCAAATTCTCTAGTTTAAACAGATCTTTGAGGAAATCTTAATCACATATCATTATTTCTTAAAGAATTTGTAGAAGTTGTATTTATTTTTCAAATAAAACCCAAAATTCAAAAACACATATTCTAAGAAAACTGGCTTCAGAAAGGATTCGACATACTAGGTCAAACCCTGACCCAAATCCACCACCAATTTTTGAAAATCCAAATCTGATCCCTAGGATTCTTAGAAGACGAGGAAGTCAAGAAAGTTCTGAAAGAGGAAGTCAGGAAAGTACAGGTAGTTCTAGACCACTCTCTAGATCTGCATCTTGTCCTGTGAAAATTATTTATATTGATGACGTTCCTTTTGATGCGAGATTTGAAACTTCTTTGTTTGTAAATTTTTTTGAGACTGAATTATCTAGGTTGATTCCAGATCCTTGGTTCATTGAAGAATTGCAATATAGATTTGTTTCGCATCATCTTGACAGAGAATTTCATAACTCCATTCAATCTGAGCAAGCCTTTGAAGAAAGCTCAAACATTTCTGTAATAACCGAAGCATCTCCGAACTCAGCCACTTTTCAAACACCTGTCAGACCTCCATCTCCACCTGTCAGACCTCCATCTCCTCCTACTAGACCGGCTACTCTTGTTACTCCACTTTATCTTCCAATGGCCAATCGATATGCCCCTTTAATATTACCAGCCCACCCTCCAGCTTTACCACCAGACTACCAAAGTAAGATCACACCTTTTGACGGATCAGGTACCTACACAGCTCAACAACACACCAAAAGGATGACAGATTACTTTGATTTTTATGAGATTGATACTGATGATATCCGTATGAGAATTTTTGTACAAAGTCTTACTGGAGAAGTTAGAACTTGGTTTAGGGCTCTCACCCCAAACAGTATTGCTGACCTAGAAGCTTTGTATAGGGCATTTTTGAACAGATGGGAGAAAAAGAAAGATCCTCTCCAGATCTTATCAGAATTTGAAAAATTAAGAAGAAGACCAAATGAAACCGTACCAGATTACATCATTAGATTTAATGAATCATATCATGCAGTTCCTCTGAATCTAAGACCCCCACCCAATAACGTGTTGGTCAAATTCCCAGACGGTTTTGACTCTGAAATAGCTTATTCTCTTAGGGAAAGAGCTCCACAAACACTAGAGGAAATGCAGAGCATAGTGGTGAGCGTAGAAGCAAATCTGATAGAAAAACGAGTCAGAGATAGGGCAGAGAGAAGAATGCCTATGAAGGAAGAACCTTCAGCTTTTGAAAAGAAGCTGGTTGTAATCATTAAAGGTATGGAAAGATTAGGTGATAGAGTGGAAACCATTGAAAGAAAGTCTGCTACTGATAACCAGAATGTTGCAAGAAACCCAAACTTCAGGAGGAATCTGAACCAAAATATTGGAAAGAATGTCCCTGATCAAAACATTAGACCACCTTTCCAAGAAAACTTTGTTGAAGGTTCGACCTCAGAAGGACCTACAGAAGATGTAGAAATAAACAATGTCAATGAGGACAAAGATGAATCAGAAATCTTCCTATCTCAGGATGATCAAGAGAATCATATCCGTGAAACATTCCACACTCATTCAGGTGAGACTTTTGATTTCAAAGAAGGCTATGACACAGCAATCTACGAGGTTCATAAGCAGTACAACTTGAGAAGTAGACTGATAGATGTACCAGAGAAAAATAAACAGAAAACCACAAAACAAAATGTCAAAGGAAAACAAAACATTCCCCCTGTACAAAATACTTCCCCTGTACAAAACATTCCCCAAATACAAATTTTGCCTAGGATAACTCCTAGTTTTTCAAATCCAATAATTGAAGATGTCTCTGACAACCAACCAATTGACAAACAGCGATCTAATACATCTCCTCAAGTAGGAACTGTAGAAGAAACAGTAGAAGTTAGTCCCGAAACATCTTCAAAGCAAAACTTCATTCATGAAAAAGAGAAAAACATTGAAGATCCAGTAAACCGAGAAAATCCAACTGTGCAAAACGCTAAAGCTCAAACAGAAAAACCCTTTAATCTAGAAGCTGAAATAGGCAAACTCAAGATAGCTGTTCCTTTATCAGAATTGGCTAAACATGATGTCTATAGGAATCAAATTTCCAAGTCTTTAAACATTAACATTACTGGATTGGATGATTCAGTAAATATTCTTGATGATCAACCCAAACTTCTTTTTGGCCCTGAGGTTAATGGCAAACCAGAAAGTGGGGGAACTCCTCCATTTTATGTAAGCCTGAATGTTCATTACAAGATACTCCATAATGCAATGCTTGATTCTGGAGCATCTCACAATTTGATGCCAAAAGCAGTAATGGAAAGATTGAATCTGGATATTACTAGACCATACAAAGATTTGTTTTCATTTGATTCCAGTCAGGTAAAATGTTTAGGTTTAATTAAAGATCTGTGTGTCACTTTGGTCCAATACCCTGCTAAGTCTGTTTTAATGGACATAGTAGTTGCCGATATTCCACCCAAATATGGTATGTTATTGTCTAGGTCTTGGGGTGCTAAACTTGGAGGATCTATTCAATTAGACATGTCTTATGCAACTATTTCAGTATTTGGTCAGCCTAAAAGATTATATAGAGAAACTTTGATGAAGTACTTAGTGAGTAACCATGAGAAGCCTGAAAACTTCCCTGTTTATTCTGTACATTCTGACATGGATTCTTTTATTTTATACAATGCTGAGTCAGATCTTCCTACTGAAATAGGAGCTCCTGAAAAGAAAATCATAAACAAAACCACTGTCAAAATTGAAGAAATATCTGAAAACAAAGAAACACCAGATGACCAAGAAAAACCTGAAACAACTAAACAACTAGCTCTTGTCAGAAAATCTATTAAAACAATTGATGAAGATTACGAACATGAAATTCTATGGCATTTAGAGTTCGATGGCTCAGTAAACAGACTAGGTGCAGGAGCTGGAATTTGGTTACACAATGTAGAGAACAATCATGCAGAGGGTCATGCTTATAGGTTAAATTTCAAATGCACTAAAAACATGGCAGAGTATGAAGCTCTTTTATTGGGGCTTAAACATGTCAAGAAGTTAGGAGGCATTAGGGTATCAATCATAGGTGACTCTGAACTAATCATCCAACAGATTAAAGGAGAATGTGCAACAAAGGACATGAGACTGAAACAATACCGAGAGACAGTTGTAGAGATTCTCAACACATTTCTACAAGCCCAACTTGCCAAGATTCCCAGAAAACAAAACTTGCATGCTCACAGTTTAGCAATGTTTGCTAGTACATGTAAGTTGCCTTTTGATCCTAATCATCAGTTTTCAGCTGAGATAAGACACAGGCCTGCAATACCCGACAATGTTTTGAATTGGCAAGTATTTGTGAATAACCATCAAATCAATAGTTTTTTGACACTTCAGAATGAGTTCTCTAACTGTAATATAGATGAATACATGACTGCTGATAAATTTGATCAAGAAAAAGAAAAAAAAATGGAAATTTCAAGAGAAAATGCAATTCATATGCTGCATCCAACCACATTCACTGAAAAAGACATGCAAAATTTGAAACAAATGGAATTTGATGAGATCATAGATGAGACATAAATCATCAATTTAAAAGATAATCAATTACCCAAAGGATTAACACCTTTGGAAGATCTATTCGACTCAAATGATATTCCATTCAGACCTAAAATGGAACCTGTTAAAGCCGATATGGAGGAATGCAACTTAGGAACCCCTGAACATCCTAAAATTGTTAAGTTGTCCAAATATCTCCCAAAAGAACAAAAGGTGAAATATGTTGAACTATTAAAAGAATTCCAGGATGTTTTTGCCTGGAGTTATGAAGACCTCAAATCTTATGATACATCCATCATTCAACATACTATACCTTTGAAACCAGACCATAAACCTTTTAAACAAAAACTTAGGAGAATTAATCCTGTTTTACTACCCTCAATTGAAAAGGAAATCAAAAGAATGTATGAAGCAGGGATTATAGCCCCTATCAGATTTTCAGAATGGGTTTCTAACCTAGTACCAACCAGAAAAAAGACAGGAGAAATCAGACTGTGTGTTGATTTAAGGAATTTGAATAAAGTTTCTTTAAAAGACAACTATCCTCTGCCGAAAATGGACCACATTCTGCAAAGGGTAGTGGGATCTTCAAGAATATCACTACTGGATGGATTTTCAGGGTACAACCAGATTCTGGTTCATCCTGATGATCAGGATAAAACAACATTTACCACACCATGGGGTACGTTTAAATATGTCAAAATGCCATTTGGACTCAAGAATGCAGGAGCTACCTTTCAAAGAGCGATGGACATTGCTTTTGCTAAAGAGATACATGATTTTCTGGTTATTTACTTAGATGATTTGACTGTTTTCTCTAAAACAGATCAAGAACATTTAGATCACCTAAAGCAAGTATTTATAAAGTGCAGAAAATATGGAATTTCTTTAAACCCTAAGAAGTCATTGTTTGGTTTGGAAGAAGGAAAGCTTTTAGGACATATCATTTCTAAAGATGGCATTAGGATTGATCCTGAAAGAATTCAAGCAATTTTGCAAATACCCCGCCCCAGAAACATAAAAGAATTGCAAGCATTTATAGGAAAAATCAACTTCTTGAGAAGATTTATTTCTAGTCTAGCAGAGTTACTTAGATTACTGACTAACATGTTGAGGAAAGATTCAAGCATTGACCGGACTGTAGAAGCCAAACAATCATTCGAGGAAATTAAAATGGCTTTAACAAGGACACCAGTTCTGACCAGTCCTAAATTTGATAGAGACTTTATTATTTTTTCATTTACTTCTGAACATACTGTTGCAGCTGTTTTACTTCAAAAAGATGACCAAGGGTGTGAAAAGCCAATAGCATTTTTTAGTAAAGCACTGAGGGATGCACCTCTAAAGTACAATATTATGGAAAAAAAGGCTTTTGCATTGGTAAAAGCAATCAAAGATTTTAGAGTTTACATATTATATTCTCATGTGATAGCATATGTGCCCAATGCAGTAGTTAAAGATATTTTGACTCAAGATGGCATTGAAGGTAAACGAGGTAAGTGGATAGCTACCATTTTGGAATATGATATTGAAATCAAGCCAACCAAACTGATAAAAGGCCAAGGCTTAGCACAACTCATGACAGAAACCAATTGCCAAGCCTTAGATATCAATGAACTGGATAACGATCAGGAGATGGCGACTCCTCAGATCAGTCAAGCTTTTTTAGATTCACCCTGGTATTCTGATATAATTCATGTTTTATTAAACCTGCAAGCTCCTCCAGGGTTGTCCAGAACTAAGCAAAGATTTTTAAAGATGACATCTTTGAAATATTGTATTTTAGATAGCACTTTATTTTGGAAGAATCATGAAGGAATTTTATTGAATTGTCTCTTAAAAGATGAAGCTGATAAAGTGCTTAATGAATTTCATGCAGGGGATTGTGGAGGACATCTCTACTGAAAATCTACTGCAGACAAAATCTTAAGGGCTGGTTTTTACTGGCCAACATTATTTTCTGATGTAAAGAAATTTGTAACAAGCTGTCACAAATGTCAGATATTTGAGGGTAAAAGAAAGTTGTTACCTCCGCCTTTAAAACCAGTTTCCACAGAAAGACCCTTTCAACAATGGGGTTTAGATTTTATTGGAGAGATTCACCCCCCTTCTTCAGGACAACATAGATGGATTTTACTGCTACAGACTATTTCACCAAATGGATTGAAGCCATCCCATGTAGACAGTCCAATGATTCTGTAATCATAGGGTTTCTTGAAACCAACATACTTTCAAGATTCGGATGTCCAGAAAAGATTATAACAGACAATGCTGCTGCATTTAAATCAAAGAAAATGATAAATTTCTGCCATAAATATCATATTACTTTAGGCCATTCAACAACCTATTACCCCCAAGGTAATGGACTAGCAGAATCCTCCAATAAGAGTTTGATCAATATCATTAAGAAATTGTTGGAAGAAAATAAAAAGAACTGGCACAAGAAAATGACCTATGCATTATGGGCAGACAGACTCACAACCAAGAAATCCATTGGGACTAGTCCATATGAGTTAGTTTATGGTCTGGAAGCAAGATTCCCTTCATCTTTAGGAATCCCTGTCATGAAATTACTTCAGGAGGCTCAAGTGGAGCCAAATGACATTCAAAGAAGAATTAATCAAACAATCCACTTACAACAAACCAGAGAAGAGGTGTACCAAAGATCACAAGTCTTACAGGAAAAGCTAAAGAAAATGTTTGATAAAAGGACTAAAGCAGAGGATTTTCAATTAGGAGACAAGGTCCTAAGATGGGATTCTAGAAGAGAAGAAAAAGGAAAACATGGGAAGTTTGATTTCTTGTGGAAAGGGCCTTATATCATCCATGCCTTGCAGGGAAACAATACTTATTTTTCGAAGGACTTGGACAATTCAGAAGTTGAAGAAGGACCAGTCAATGGTCGAATGCTTAAGCATTATTTTGATCCAATTTACTAGAATGTTTAAATGTTCCTAACTTGTACATAATATATTGTTTGCTTGTTTTATTTTTGTTACTGCAGTTTGGATTGGATGGTGACTTCTTCGAATTGAAGCCCGAAGTGAAGGCCCTAAGTTCCAAAAAGTTTTACTATCATATGTAAATAAAGCTACCAGAAGAAGGAAAATTCCTTACTTTCAGTTTGAAGACATTCTGAGGCATCTGATCTACTGTTCTTGACTTTCCACAAGGAAAAGCCATCCCCAAGTGGAGCCAGTGTTAGCCTCCTATATCAATAGGTTTCATCTTTCATGATTGTCTTGATGGAAGTGTAGAATATGTTCAAACCTTCTTACTTGAGCAAAAGTGTTCCATATTCTTGAAAAACCAAAAAATCAAAAAATTTAAAAAATGTAAAGAGGGTATACCCTAAAAGAAAGATCAAAGGGTAAAAAGAATAAAAATGGTCAAAAAAGAGAAAGAAAGGAACCCCAAGCAAAAAATAGACCAAGGAAAGTGTGCAAATCCAAATGCCACTACTTTTTCATCTGTTGTAATAAATCAATTGTGTGCAGCTGGTGAACTTTTGCCACAATTCATGAATAAGTCAAACTGTTTAAACTTGGCTTAGTCATATTTCAATTTCATGTTTTAGATTAGAGAATAAATATCTAGCCAAACAGTTTAATCTTGGCAGATAAGTAGCTAGGTAGAGTGAATAAAAGGTGCTCAACAGTTTAATCTGAGCCCTTGGATGTAATAAGGGTAGAAACAGATAGATTCATCATGTAAAAAGAAAAGATTGAAAAGGGTTTGCAAGTCTAAATGCACCCTAATAAAGAAGACAACATGGTAGTGTTAAGTAGATAGGGTAGGTAGATGTTGCTGCAAAGTGTTATCTGATGAATGGTGCTGCTACATGTTGGTTAATCATTTACTTTCATCACAAGTACTAAAGCAGGAAATACACTGGAAAATCACAGCAAGCAAAGTCAAATTCATTAACCTCCCTCATCATTTTTCCCCTCAAGAGTTTTACTAATTTCCCCAAAAGTACTAAGGTAATTTGAGATCAAAGGGGCTCAAGGCATTTCCTTGACTTCTGGAGGGACCGGACCCTCGGCCTAATGATCAAAAAAGACCTAAGCACTTCAAATAATTCATCATTGTTATCTTCCATCTTTAACTTTTCCTAAGTAAAATCCTATTTTACTTAGGAAACTCATGCAACATTCCATAAAATTCCTCAAAACAACTTGTTATTCTAAGTTTAAGTGTTGAAGATAAAATGTGCAATTTACTTCATAAGTTTCACTTTCTTAGATGTAAAAAGGTGTATTGATTTTCCTTGTCCTTTTTTCATATTAACACCTAACTCTATTATATTAAATCCCTCGTGAAATCCCTTTTCCTATGCATATAACTCCCTTTTCTAAATAAATATCCCCAAAACCCTCTTATTATAATGTTTTACCAAGGTATATATAGTCCCGCACATTTAAAATAAATATCCCACTTTATAAAGCCCTTTGGTAAAACTATAACCTTATATATACAGTCCGCCCCTATGATGAATTAATTATATTAATTTATTCATCGTATAATAAAATATATATAGAAAAGCGTTAGACACGTAACATATGTGTTTAACACCAAAAACAAGAATAAACTACGACGGAATCCTGCGCCACCATACTCAGCATTCCACGTGCCATTCCACATGGCCAAACCCCGCCGCAATTCATTTTATAAATTCACGGGGTTAATTAGTCATTTGGACTAATTAACAACCATTCCCGCCTATTAGCTTCTCCCCGGGGTGATTAGATTACATTGTCAAAACTTGTTTAAACCCCGATGGGCCCGCTTTCGAAACCGCACAAGTTTCCCTTTCCTCCAGCCGTCAGATCATTCCTCCGTTGATCAACGGTCCCGATCAATCCCGCTGCCCATCGCGTGTGAGTTTTTTAGCCAGCGGGGAGTGGGCGGGTTTGACTATTCAGCATTCCACGTGGCAAGCATCCTGTGGAATCGCTCCCATTGCGATTTTTACCGCCTTCCTCCATAAGCGGTGCGGGCTTACCGCTTACCGCCTACCACATACCGCCGGCCCCACTCCCTTACGTCACCCCGTACGTCGAATGACGTCATCACCTCGAAAACGACAAAAACCCTTTTGACTTGTTTTTAAGCCATTTTTCGCGTTTTTTTCAGTTATTTTGGTTTTCGAAAGAGACTAAGCTCCCGCTGCAAATTTCAAAATTCGCTGCAAATACATCAAATTACTCAGAAATTCCGCTATGCCCGTGTTGAAGAACGTCCCTGCCATTGTCCATTACCTGTTAAAGAACCAGTTTCCATCCAAAAACAGGTATTTATCATTCCGCGCCCCGACTGCAAGTTAAGCTTGGTTTCTTGTGTTTTTCTCTGAAAAAGTGTTTGAAAGTCCTCTCTGAGTCCTCATTGAAGAGTTGAAACCTGTAAATTTGCTTCCCAAACCTGCAATTTGTTCCAATTTCTTCTTTTGTCAGATATCCCGTCCGGTCTGCAAGAAAAACTGAAACCTTCATTTTGAATCCACAAGAACCAAAATGGAGGCCCCAACTGCTCTAAATGTCACTCCTTTGAATGCTCCTCACCGAGATTTAGACTACTTGCCTCTCATAGATGAAGATTTCCAAATAAGAGACCTGCATTTCGATGAAAGTCCCCGTTTGAGTTTCTGTCGCTGCAGAGACGAATACTCAAAGGGGCAAGATCTTATAGGGTTGTGGGAATCCAATCTCCCAAGGTATTTCATTCCTACAGTCCACGTTTTCCCTGAAATCATTCATTACTGTCATGCAAATTATGATCCCACACAAAGAGCTGTATTAGCTCCTGATCAAAGTGTTTTGTTCCCTATAACACCTCAGGCTATCAATGCTATGTTACAATTTGAGCCATAACAAGAATTAGCACCTCTATCCATGGAAGGGCTAATTGAGAAAACCAGACTGTTAACTCCAGAGAAATTGAAAGCAATGTGTCAGTACTTCATGTTACTTGAGCATCAGCCAAAAGGGACTCCCCCCTATGGTTTTTGTTTTTTCAATCAATTGGGAAGGCTTATTGTGAATGTAATATCCTTTGTCTTAGGATTCAATACCAGTGAGTATGTTGACGAGATAACTCTGGCTTTGCTATCTATCTTCACCCCTGGACAGCCTCCTGAGATTAAGTATGACTATGCTTCCTTCATTGCTAACAAAATCCATGATCAATTTTTAAGGCTAGATGATGAAAAAATTTTCAAGTACTCCTCAGTTATCTATCACCTCATAATTTTCTATCACTCAGACAAATTCCCTTTCCCTGTTCAGAAACTTGATGCTAAAGGTAATCCCAGGTCTGTTATTTTTTGGTCCCCCATCATTCATTTGTCCTCTGATTCTCCCTACTCTTATTCAGAATTCATTGATCAGTTTGTACATCCTGCTACAACCTTGTTAACAGGAGTTTCTCCCCCCAGGCTTAGCACTGAGATAAGAAAGACCCTGCAATTGTCAAAGAGTTACAAAGTTGGGGATTGGCACTTGTACCAAAACCATACAGTCATCAGGATTTATGGATGTGAATTACATCCATTCAAGTTACCCAGATATGTACCAATGAGAATTTTTGCTTTGGAATACTTTAGACAGATGAATAACTCAGATGTAATCCATTTCTGCAATGTAAAGAAGAAAGCACAATTAAGGATCAAAAGCCAGTTAGGTCCTTTCATTTGCAATTCTAGAGAAGCTGAGAGAGATGCAGAACTTATATTAGAGAGAAAATTCCAGACATCTTTCCGTTGGGTCCCTTATGACCCCTTTGGTTTCATTTGTGAAAGAAGGTTAAAAATAAGTCATCTCCTTATATACATCACAGAATTCCTGACATAGAACAGTATGCAAATCAAGATGAATGGGTTAAAGGAACACTTGTTGAAGAGGGAAGTGGAGCTGACAAATTGAATAAACTTATGAAAGATGCTGAGAAGAAATTTGACCTAGAAACATATGATCAAATGCAGGTACCCTATATTGGTACATCTTCAACAGCCACTCTACAACAAGCTATACAGGAAGACAGCCCATCAGTAGCAGCAGAGCCTAAAGGTAAAGGAAAAGAACCTATAGTTCAGGTCATTGAAACCCTGGTCATGGCAGAAAAATCACAGAGTTCCAAAACACCAGAACAATCTAAAGCTTCTCAAATACCAGCAAAGCAAATCCAAGCTCCAGAGATGCAAACTCCACTGAATGTGGAAATAGGGAAAAAGAGGTCAGCTCCAGATACCACACCTTCAAAAGGAGCCCCACAAGTCTATCAAGCTAAAAAACACAAGTCTGAATCTACCTCCAGATGTAGAGATCATAGATGAAATATTTGATGATGGCAGGGAAGATAGTCAGCAAACAGGTACAGCAAGTGAAACAAACATAAGCCAGAAAGGGATACAAAAGCAACTGAGCACTGAAGTATCTTCTTTCAGACCGCCCAAGACAGATACTGGAGACATAAAGAAAACCTTCATTGATATCAAAACAAGGAATGAACCATTAAAAATGAAGGTCTACGATCAGTATATGAAGATGGCTCCTCACAATCAACAAAGGTTGATGTCAGCATTTGATCTTTCACAAGGTAAAATGCAAATGAGCCACTTCAAAGCTAAAGTGCCAAAGCCAACTTCAGCAACAGATTACATCAAAACAAATTTTGAAGTGTTAGCAAAGGATATCCATCCCTTGGATCAGATAGAGCTTCATAGGCAAACAGGGGAAATGGTTTATTCTACTCTCACCAACAAAGCCATGGCAGCTTTAACACTACAAGATTCCTTGAATAATACCGCTGCAACATTGAAAATTGAAAGGGCCTCCTCACAGGCCAAGGACAATAGAATAAAGTCTCTAGAAGAGATCATTATTGGTTTGGGTCACAATCCCAAAGACACTAAAGGTATTGAGGCACTGATAAAAAAGAAAGAGGATGATATAGCTCAACTGAGAAAACAGTTGAAAATACCAGCCTCAAGGCACCCCCAGACACAGGAAGTAATAAAAGGAAATTCACAAGAAGAAATGATGGAGTTGCTCTTAAACTTGAAAGAGCGACTAAATGAAACCGAGAAGGAGCTGGAAAAGGCATTGCAGGAACAGGAAATTCTCAAACAGGCTTCAGCAGCAGGTACTACAGGACAACAGGAACAATCATCTCAGGTGAATATTTCTAATTTGAATTCTGATGATTTGATTAAACATATGGAGAGTTTGCAGCTAAAGGTCACAGAACTCCAAGAAGCAAAATTACAATTAACAAAATTGGAGGGAAAATATGACACATCCAAAAAGACAGCTGCTGACAACCTCAGAGAAATAAAAAGGTTGGAAAAATTGGTTGAGGCTTTGCAAAAGGATCTTACATTGGAAAAGCCTCTGAATGAAATAAATGATATTCTTTGGGACAACATCATTAATTTAATAAGAGATATTTGGCCTTCCATTCAAGCTATTTTTGAGCAGAATGAGTTAGTCAAGATAGCCCAAGAGGAAATAAACAAAACTAGACAGGAATTAAGAGGCAAGCCAGAGCTAGCCCAGCAGCTCATTCAGTTTTTGAATTCCAGAACAAAACAACAGCTAGCATTGCTAGGAATTGATGACAGAACAGGTGTAGTTTTGGAAGCAAAGAGAATTTTCACAAAGAGAACTTTCATGCAAAATCTAGAAAGAAAGTGTACTGATATTTTGGCCGACATCAACGTTTTCAGAGAAAAGTTTCAAGCTCTGCTCGACAGTGAAATGCCAAGTCCCATGCTCACAGAGGATCAAATAGTAGACTTGGAAACTTATGAGAAAAGAATCAAAGCTCATGCTAAACATACAGCTATAGGTTCTACTAATATAGGTTCTACTAGCTCATCAGAACCTGCAGTACCAACTGGGAAGAGTATTTATGAAAAAGTGAGGAATCTATTTCATCTGGAACATGAGTTAAAGTATCTATTTCCAAACGAGCCCACTTTTTATAAACTTACTGAAGCCGATGAAACTTTAAGGAAGCTCAGAAGAACAATGATACCAGATGATCAGTGGTGGAAGGAAATGCTGGAAATTTTGTAAAAAATGTTGTCAGGATAAAAGTTTATCTTTACTATTGGGTAAATGGTAAAAAACAGAAATGCAGATGAAAGAGTATCAGATGAAAGATTAAAGAGTATCCGTGAGAAGAAAAAGTATTCAACAAGTCAAAGGAATACGCAAAGGACAGCACAGAGCCCTATTTTGAGCACTTATCCTTAGCACGTCCATGAAGAAAGGAACAGCACATCAACCGTTACTCATTATTCTATTTTCGAGACCATGTGTCTCTTGTTTGTTGTAAATACGCTTTAAGTCAGCCTGAATTATTGGCTAGGATAGAGTAAGATTGTTAAGATTATTTTTGTATAAATAAGCCTTCAAAGAAAGTTTTGAGGGTGGATTCTATTACTCTGCTGTAACATTTGAGGTTTTCGGAATAAAAAGCTTTTGGACAAATTTACTTGTGGCTTACTGGATGACGTTTTGAAGCACTGGACTTGTTGCAGGATTCATGTGTTGGACTTCAGTTCAATAAGTTTTCCAACCCTTGTGTTTAAATTTTACATTAGTTTATGCTATCATCATATCCGTTTCTGAATAGTTTACATAAAGGATTGAAACAGAATTTGCTTAATTGTACTCTGTTTTCAAATGTGATTATTCTCGATGTTTTCTTCGGGATTAGTTATAAGCATGAATTCTTAATTGCTCATGTTTTGCTGATTCAATATTGTTGATTACTGTAACAAAGAATCCTTCATTGCTCTTTGCTTGTAATCATTTCTCTTCTTCTTTTTGAATATGGTGAAAGATTCTTAGTTACCTTTCATCCCTTCAAGACCATCCATCCACTTTAAATTTTAAGGATTGTTCTCTGTCTAGCTATCTTGCCCTGTAATACCATCTTGTGTTCAGAAAAGAAATCCAGTAAAGCCATCCTTAGACTCCATAGCCCAATGGACCGAAAGCCCTCAACCTTGCCCTTAGTTTGTGGATTCCACCATTTTCCCAAAACAAACTTTGCATCTATAACTAGCCTAAAATCATTCAAAAACAAAGATAAATCATAAAGAGAGAGCCCTCTCTGGATGCAGATTGGCTAGATTCTGCATCTAAAAGATTGGTTTGTGGTTACCTCGGGTATACTTTCCTCTTACACAACTTCTAGGAAAACCTGAGTGATAACAGGTCCACAAGATTTCTATGTTGAATTTTGGCCACAAGTTTAACTTCATTTAGAAATTCTTTCTTTCCCTGCAGAGATCTTAGGGACAACTTATTCATAGCAATTTCTTTTCCTTTTTCAGCAGTTCCCTAAAAATATTCAGACAAAATTATATGCATGAATATATTGTCTAATACGATAATTCATGATTTTATAAACTAGTAGAATATTTGTTCATCACTATTACCTTGTATACTGCGCCAAATCCACCTTCTCCAAGCTTATTACTATCATGAAAGTTTTCTATAGCAGCTATCAATGTTTCCATGGTAAACACAATTTGCCGATCCTGATCGATTAATGTGTCCTCCTCGACTTGCCCATGACCTAGACAACCAAAAATAAATAGTTAAAGGGGCAAAAATTGAATGTGTCTAACTTACTCTTGCAATCATTTGGCAGTTTTTCTTGAAGAATATTTTCATGAAAAAACTTGTTCGAAAACTAAACTTTAACAATAGTCCAACAGAGCAAATAATGTTGAGAATAATGCTTAAATATTTCCATGTAATTGCTGACATTAGCGAGCAGATTTTATGATTCTCCGTTATTGAAAATTAGTGAAGCTAATTATTAGGATGGCCAGTGCCCAGAATCATTGGCAGTGGTCGGAATGAATAATTAGTAGTTGATAAATCATAGAATTAGTAATAGGTTTATTATATAAGAATGTATAAACATACATGATTCAATGTGAGATTTACAAGTTGAGCAGTGATATGATCTGTGTGTGTGTGTTTTTTTTTTTTTTTTTAAATGTCTTTCATTGTTTTTTTATATGTCATAATTATTCTGCTTTATTAGTTGGCTTCAAGAGAAGGGGCCATTTCATATTCTACAATTGGTATCAGAGCTAGTAAAATTGTTTTAGGTTAAATTTTTATTGTTGGAATTTTTTCAAAGTTAAAATGTCGAATTCTAACATGCCTGTTCCAGAATTTGATGGAAACAATTATGATTATTGGTGCATTAATATGCTGACCTTTTTGATTGGAAAATATTTGTGGGAGATTGTTGAATCAGGTTATGATGAGACAGATGACTTGAATGCCCTTACAGCCAATGAAAAAACAACAAGAAAGGAAGCAAGGAAGAAGAATGCTCAAGCTTTGTTTCACATTTATATATCTCTTGATAAGAACTTATTTCCACGAATATCAGGAGCAAAAACTGCCAAAGATGCCTGGAAGACTCTACAAGAAGCTTACTAAGGTAGTGATCAAGTTAAGGTGGTCAAGCTTCAAACATTGAAGAGAGAGTTCGAGAATCTGAAGATGCAAGAAGCTAAAAGTATAAGTGACTACTGTGTGAGAGTCAAAGATGTGGTCAATAAAATGGCTACACTTGGGGAAACTGTAAGTAATGAAGTTTTAATAAAAAAGGTATTGAGATCTTTAACACCTAGATAGAATAATGTTGCCATAATATTAGAAGAAAGCAAGGATTTGAAACAATTAAATTTTGATCAATTGGTTGGTCTCTCATGTCTCGTGAAGAAAGATTGAAAGACACTTTTGAAGTTGTAGAGAAAGCTTTTTCCTCTAAATTACAAATTACATAGAATGAAGATGCAAGGAGCAGTAGTGCCAAAACCAATCAAGATCGAGGTAAATGGAAAAGCCAAATTTTTTCTAGAGGTAGAGGTAGAGGTGGCTCAAGAGTAGGAGGTACTTCCATAGGAAGAGGTAGAGGTGGATTTGATAAGAGAAATGTTCAATGTTACTATTGTAACAAGTATGGCCACTTTAAAAGAGAATGCAGATTGAAAGAAGGTAAAAATGCTAATTATTCTCAAGAAAGTAATGAGTATCCTCCAGATCACTTATTTTTATCTTATGCCAAAGCTGGAAATACTAGTAAAGATGATTGGTACATAGATTATGGATGCTCTAACCATATGACAGGGAATGAGAAATTATTTTCAGACAAGGATGGAAGTTTTAAATCCAAGGTCAAGCTTGGTGATGATAAACATTTAGAGGTTTCTTCCAAAGGAGCTATGGAGATCCAAACAAAAGAAGGTATAAAGAGTATTCATGATATTTATTATACTCCACAATTGAAGCACAATTTGTTAAGTGTTGGATAGCTATGTGAGAAAAATTATAAAGTAGTCTCTGAAAATAAGACATGTACTATCTATGATAAGAATAAGGGAAATGGGGTGATTATTGTTGTTCCTATGACAAGAAATAGGATGTTTCCCTTGAGGTTTGATGAACATAGCAACAACCTTGCGAATATGGCTTATGAGGATTCAAAGTTGGCTATGGCATCTCAGGTATGGGCATTTAAATTTTCATAGTTTGAAGTTTCTAACCTCAAATGCATTAGTTTTTGGTTTGCCCAAGGTAGATGGGCATAAGGAGGTTTGCAAAGGATGTGCTAAAGGAAAGCATGCAAGGGAAAGGTTCCCAAAGGGAAATGCATGGAGAGCTCATCACCCACTTCAACTTGTTCATTCAGACATATGTGGTCCTATGTAGACTAATAGTTTGGGTAAGTCATCATATTTCATCACTTTTATTGATGATTACTCAAAAAAATGTTGGGTATATTTTTTGAAGGCCAAAATTGAAGCCCTAGATACATTCAAGAAGTTCAAAGCACTTGTAGAAAATGAGAAAGGCTACAAGATCAAATGATTTCGGACTGACCGTGGAGGATAATTTTGCTCAAAAGATTTCCAAATTTTTTGGGATATGAATGGTATTCGAAGGCAACATACTACAACATACACACCCCAAAAAAACAGTGTAGCTGAAAGGAAGAATCGCACTGTGGTTGAAATGGCAAGGTGCATGTTACAAACTAAGGGATTGAGCAATTCTTATTGGGGAGATGCAGTTGCTATAGCAGTGTACATCCTCAATTGTAGCCCCACAAGTGCACTAGAGAAGATGACTCCTTTTGAAGCTTGGTATGGAAAAAAGCCTAATGTTAATCATTTCAAAGCTTTTGGTTGTTTGGCTTATCTGCATGCACCTGATCAAATAGAAAAAAGTTAGATGCAAAGAGTGAGTTATGCATTTTCATTGGGTATAGTGAGACAAGAAAGGATTATAAATTGTATAATCCCCTCACTAACAAGCTTATTGTATCAAGAGATGTAATTTTTGATGAAGGGGGAGTTTATGGTCATCAAAAAGGCCATGTTGAGAAGACAAAATTTGTTTTGAATGATGATATAATTGTTGATATTGAGCAACAAACTAATGCTTCTGTATCTAATGGTTTAACTCCACCAAGCAGCCCTTCAATTTCTTCAACATCAAATTCAAGTCTAGCTTATTCTCCAAGTTCTACAAGGAAGGTAAGGAGATTGAGTGATATATATATCATAGGACTGCAAATCAAGCACATGAAGAAAACCCAATAGGTGAGACAGTGAATTTTGATTTATTATCCAAGGCTGATTTTGAACCATCATGTTTTGAAGATGCATGTACTAATGAGGTTTGGGTGCAATCTATGCAAGAAGATATGGATTCCATTCACAGGAATGACACTTGGGAATTGACAGAGCTTCCGCATCAAAAGAAAAATATTGGCACCAAAGGGGTCTACAAGACAAAATTTAATAGTGATGGGAGTGTTGAAAGATACAAGGCAAGATTCGTTGCCAAAGGATTCACACAAAAGTATGGAATTGATTATGAAGAGACATTTGCACCAGTAGCAAGACAGGAGACTGTTAGGATGCTAATTTCATTAGCAGCTTAGAAAAGGTGGAGCATACATCATATGGACGTGAAAAGTGCCTTCTTGAATGGGTACTTAGAAGAGGAAGTATATGTGGAGTAGCCACAAGGTTTTGAAATGGAAGGAAAAGAGAATAATGTCTACAAGTTGAAGAAGGCTTTGTATGGTCTCAATCAAGCACCAAGAGCATGGTATGCTAGGATTGATGGATACTTTCAGGAAAAAGGCTTCCAGAGAAGTAAGAATGATCCTACCCTTTACTACAAACAAGAAGGTATTGATATTTTGATCATAAGTTTGTATGTTGATGATCTATTGTATGTGGGTAGTAGTTCCAAATGAATCATGAGTTCAAAGTTTCTATGATGAATGAATTTGAGATGAAAGATCTAGATCTCATGAAATATTTTCTAGGAATGGAGGTTTATCAAACTAAGGATGAAATTTTTATTTACCAGACAAAATAGGCACATGATACTTTGAAGAAATTTGATATGCTTGATTGTAATGGTTCCCCTACTCCAAGTGATCATGGAGTTGTATTATGTAGAGATGATGGTGTTGATTTAGTTGATGAGACAAATTACGGAAGTATTGTGGGGAGCTTGATGTTTCTAACCCACACAAGACCTGATATTGCATTTTCAGTTTCACTTGTTTCAAGGTATATGACAAATCCATCTTAAATACATATGAAAGCAGCCAAGATAATTTTAAGGTATGTGAAAGACACTCTAAATTTTGGTATTCATTACTACTCTGCTGAAAAGTTCAATCTTGTTGGATTTAGTGATTCAGATTGGGGAGGTAGTGTGGATGACCGTAAGTCCACATCTAGAAATTGTTTCTCTTCTGGTTCTGATTTGATTACTTGGAGCTCAAGAAAACAAACCATTGTTTCCCTCTCATCCACAGAAGCGGAGTATGTTACAATTACTTCAGCAGGTACATAAGCTCTTTGGCTTAGAAAAATTTTGGAAGAAATTGGGGAGAAGCAAATTCAGCCTACAGTCATTTATTGTGATAATGTAAGTGCCATCAAGTTAGCAAAGAATTAAGTTCATCACAGCAATACAAAGAATTTTGACATGAAATATCACTTCATTTGGGATTTGGTGCGGAAGAATGATGTTGAATTAAAGCACATAAATACTAAGCATCAACTAGCATATATCTTCACCAAAGAAGTTGCAAAAGATCAATTTTTGACACTAAGAGATAAGCTAGTAAGCCCTCATTAAGCATTAAGGGGGAGTGTTGAGAATAATGCTTAAATATTTCCATGTAATTGCTAATATTAGCGAGCAGATTTTATGATTCTCCGTTATTAAAAATTAGTGCAACAAATTATTAGGATGGCCAGTGCTTAGAATCATTGGCAATGGTTAGAATGAATAATTAGTAGTTGATAAATCATAGAATTAGTAATAGGTTTATTATATAAGCATGTATAAACATACATGATTCAATGTGAGATTTACAAGTTGAGCAGTGATCTGATCTGTGTGTGTGTGTGTTTTTAATTGTCTTTCATTTTTTTTTATATGTCATAATTATTTTGGTTTATTAGTTGGCTTCAAGAGTAGTGGCCATTTCAGATTCTACAAATAAAGTGTAACTCTGATGATCCATCATATCAGATTTTGACAGTGATATAAGAGGACACATTCTACCATGTGTGCATAAAGACTTGGGGGATTTAAATGTACTAAATTTAAAATAGATAAAATCAAAACCCAGCGATTTTTTTTTTTCAATACCTTCAGATCTACTTCCAACTGCAGACTTCAATCTTCTCCAAGTTGTAAATACGCATACCAATAACACTAGAAGCAAGCCACTAGCAACAACTAAAATTATGGGTAATTTGTTTGAAGACTTGTTGTTATGTAAACTATGACTCGATGGTGTGATCTGATTCAATGGTGTATCAGGCACCGGTGTATTAGATGGCGCTTTTGCAGGGGGTGGAGACGAAATCAAATTAAGGAATGGATACATTTCATAGCGAACTATGCAGTTTGCCATTAGACCCTGAGCTCCTTTACTTCCAGCATATTGTTGAAAAATATATGTGATTTTTTGTGACAGACATGTTGTGAAATTGTCAATAGATTTATCTCTAGTGCACTGGACCAAAGCGTAAATCTTTTGAACCAAGGAATCATTATTCATTCCAAAAGCATATAATTTAGATCCAGATGCTGCTTCAGCTGACAAGTTGTTGAATAGGTTAGAAAGAGCTTGATCAAAGAGATCTGGGCTAGGTGACACATTATGTGTATTCCCAAGATACAATTCATCAACATCCAATTGTCCCATGAAATTATAATTATCATAATGTAAAAATCAGAAATCAAACCAAATTAAACCACTGGCGGCATTCCCACAACTTTTTCGAAGAGTAGTGTTTGCTTGTTGTGAACAACAGTAGCACTGGTCGAGTGTTGTATCTCCCTGACATTGTAGGAGGCCATATATTTGGTTAGGACTTCGGCCAGACTCAGAAGTGTTAAACCTTTTTTTGGGCGTATATTTAATGAGCCTATTCATCACTGTATTCATATTTTCCTTGAACTTACTGCCTTTTGTATAGTTGACACTGTGGTGGCATGTAGAATAATTTTGTGCCTTGAAAATCTGTGACTGAAGAGTAATGATCATCATGAGAACTGCCATTCCATGGGATAGTTTAATAGTTTTGCTTATGAAAGTGGAGCTTGAAACTCTCCCATGGAGGATTGTCATGGCCAATGGAGAATGGAGAACCTACAGCGCAAGGATTCACCAATAATATAAGTGCTTCTCAAAATTTTAATTTACTCTGCACAAGTATTGTACGCCACTTAATCAACAGATGCATAGACCATGTTCACAAGTTTCCAATGGATTTAATGTGGTTAGTATGCGGAAATAACGTATAGGGACTGCCCTGAAATCGTGTAAGAAAGTAGAAAATTAAAACAAATAAATGGATGGAAACTATATTAACTGTGATGCATTGGAAGATTCATGAAAACTAGTGGAAACCATACCTGTGTTACTTCACGAAATTTCATGGAAACTGATACCTGTGTTGCTTATAGCCGGATTCAAGAATGGCTCCCCCAAAATGACGCTTTCTGAGTGCCTATTGTCAAGCTCTGTACCCCGTGGTATCCTAGAATTGAAAACTATTATAAACTGTTCAATTTTCGAAGCTCGTCATCTTTATCATGTGATAGGACACGACTCTGAATAATTAGTAAAGTCCAAGTCCAAGTCTCTGCAGTCATAGAAAATAAATATGGAAGGGCAAGGTCCGTACTGTTAGGGTCCTATAAATATAGGATTCATAATTTTGAATTGAATTTTGATATTCTTGTAAAATATGTACATACCTTGCTTTCTGCAAGTTGTTTTCCCATATTTTGAAAAAAAATAAAAAATAAAAAAATCATCAAAAAAAGAGGGTAAAAAGTCCTAAAAGAAAGATCAAAAGACTTAAAAATATATAGACCCCTAAAGAAAAAGATGAAAATAAGACATGAAAGTGTGCAAGTCCAAATGCCACTACTTTTTACTTTTTGCAAATGATTATGGCAGAGTGTCAATAAATGCCATAATCCATGATGAGTTAAACTGTTTAAACTTGACTTGTCATGTTTTCAATTTCCATGTTTTTATAGTGAATAAAGACTTGTCAGACAGTTTAATGCTGACAAATCAATAGATAGGTAGAGAATAAGGAGGATTTCAGTAGTTTAATCTGAGCCCTTGGATGAAATAAGGTAGAATTATATAGTTTTTGCTTTTAAAATAATAAATATTTCAAGGTTGCAAGCTTAAATGCACCTGCCAAAAGGAAGAAAAAATGTTAAAGTAATGTTGGGTAGGTAGAAAGAAGTGGGAAAAAACATGTAATATTCATCACCGGGAAAAACAATCACTAATTTCCCATTCCCTGTAAGTATTTAGTATTTTAGACTATCAGTCAAATAGGCTCAGAGCATTTCTCTGACTTTTGTTAGGACCGGACCCAAAGCTCGATGATTGGTTAGTTGAAAATGTTAAATTCTTATGTTAAATCCCCATTTGTCATTATTTATCCCTTATTTATACATTTTAACTCATTTTCATAAGTAAAGACTCATTCTTACTTAATGAAACATAAAACCTCATTTGATTAACTTCCTTCACTAAGAAACAAACAAAAACCCTAAAAATGCTTTATCCTAAGTAAATGGGTGAAATGATGAAAATATAAGCTTTGCTTTACTTATTCACTTTACTTAGTCATATTGTGCATTTTGTCTGCATTCCATTCCCCTTGTCATATTAACTTTTAACTTAGTTTATTAAATCTTTAAATAAAACCTTATCCTATTTATCTAATTCCCTATATATAAATAGCCCAAAAAACCCACTATTACAAAGTTTTTAGACCAAAGTTAGTACCCACATGTTAAATTAAAACCCAAATAAAATGCCCTTTGGTCTAAAACTAACTCTAAATAAATATCCCGCCTCCTATAGTTATTAAATAATTCAAAAGATTTAATACTATATAATAAAATGAAAATTGCACCAATGAGTTTTATTTGAACATATCCTATGTATTTTGAAAAGAAATATATTACCCCGCTCATCAGCAGTTTAGCCTAAGTTTTGGATAATATTTTATCATTTTATAAAGGTTAAAAATCTTGGAAGCACCACCATGCTAAACCCTGCCCATATCCATATTTGCCACGATATATAAAGTCTCATACTTAATAACCCGTCATATAAAGCATCATGTCACATATACATTTAACCTCCATTATATTCCTTTAACCATTCTTATATCTGCATCCATATCAAAACCTTGATTAAAGTCATGTTGCATAAAATTTTTGAACTTTCAAACACCCGCTTAACTTTATCTCGGTCCCACCTTTGATTTCTCGCAGCTCTCAAACAAATATTGATCCTTTGCTTCCGATCAAAAGATCCAACGGCTCTAATATGATATCACGCACAAAAACTAATCGTCCACCCAAATGAAAAATGGACGCGAAATGGGTGGTTTTGCCCATTCAGCCCCCCGCGACGTGCCAGTATTATATTGGATCGTGTTCGTTTGAGGCCAAACCACTTACCACTCAAATTGGACGCGACAACCACTGTTGGTTTTTCTATTTAAACCTGAAACCGCTCCTGCCCTGACGCGACTTGCATTGAATGTCAGTTAATGCGATCAAAAGAATATGATTAAACCTTTGTAAAAGCCATTTTATTGTTTAAAACTGCTCATTCAACCCTTTCACATTATTTTCTTACTAATATAAACACTGTGTAAAAGCCTTTCAAGCCTCTGATTACCCTTTTATGCCCCAAACCTCTGAATTTGACCAAGATTTACTTGTGAATACTGTTAAAGGATTGTTCACCACTCCAGAAGATTGCCAAAGACAACATTTCAACCAAGAACTTGTAGAAAACCCTTTTTACAGTCAAATACCTGCACTTAAAGGTATTTTTCGAAGAATTCAAGCCTGCAAATTGATTTTAAACAGTCTTTAAGAAAGCCTATCCTCTAAATTGTAAAATTGACCAAAGAAAAAGTGCCTAAAATCACAAAAAATAGGTCAAACCCTGGCAAAATTTTCCCATGAAACCCTACTTTCCTCTGCGCCCATTTTTCAAGAGAATTTTCTCGAATTTCACAGTTTAAGGATCAAATTTAAAGATCTGAAAGGCTAAAACCTCTTAATATACCTTGAAACCCTATTTCTCAGACAAACCAACTTAGAAAGCCCCTGTTTTATGTTTTAAGCCAGTTTTTCTTCCTCAGATAAACCAAATTGAGAAAAAATCCCAAAAGAATCCATCCTCAGCCTAAAAAATACTCAATTTTATCTCTGTTTGATATAAAAAACTCATGCAAACAATCTAATCTTGTAGTAGTTATCCAAAATGACTAAGAAACGGAGTACAAGCAAACCTATTAGATCCAAAACACTTAAATCTGAAGGATCCAAAGCCCCTAAACCTACCCCAGTCATCACTGCCAAATCTGCTGCAACAGTGAATCCCCTCCAACCACCTGTAGCTTCTATAGAAAGCCTCCCTTTGACTGATGTTGACTACAAAATTTTTGATCCTGTTGTAGAATTCAACCTCTTGGATATACACAATTGGTGTTATGAAAAGTACTTGGATAAGGATGAAATACCTATTTGGGAGACTCATTTGCCCAAATATATAGTTCCATTAACCCATCCTGGCCAAGATCTTATCAGATTATGTCAAAAACATTATGAACCAGATCAAAGGGCCATAGTCAATGCCGATAGAGAAATATTTTTCACCATCACAACAGAGTCAATAAATCAAATGCTTCAATTACAGTTTGAACCTCAATCAGTCACCCTAACTATAGAAGCTTTGACATAGTTGTACTTAGGCCTTGACTTCCCTAAGAAGTTCATGATATTTCAAAACTTTATGCCTTCCCATGTTGACATTCCTATAATAAACCCGCCTTATTCCGCTGCTACATTTCTTGAAGGGTCTAGACATATTATCTCTATGCTCTCCTTTATACTTGGATACTTTACAGATGGACACAATGATGAGTCCATTCTAGGTTTCCTATCCACCTTGTCTCTAGTCCAACCTCCATCAGTCATATTTGACTTTGCTAGTTTCATAGCCAACAATATCCATCATCAGCTGATAAAATTACCCACTGAAGGAGTTTTTAGATACTCATCCTATCTGTTTCACTTATTCTTATTCTTTCAAGCTGATAAATTTCCTATTGCATTACAAAAGATGGACTTGGATGGTGAGCCTCTATCCATTATCTTCTGGACTTCCTTGCGCAGGAAAGAGGGCAGTGATTTCACCTACACATATTTTTCAGACCTTTTTCTACATCCAACAATGAACATTTTGAATAAAGCAGAGCAGCCCAGAATCAGTGAGGAAATGAAAAGAATCCCACAACTTTCAGAACAGAGTAAAATGGGAGATTGACATCTCTATGAGAAGCATACAGAGTTAAGAATTTTTGGATCCAACTTATTACCTTATAAGTTGCCTAGATATATGAGCATGAGAATTTTTGCAATAGAGTATTTGAGACAAATTATTAATTCTGATTCTATCAACTTCATGGCTGCTAGAAAAAAACTAAATTTAAGTTAAAGAATCAGGTTGGTCCCTTTATCATAAACCATAGATATGCAAAAAAAGAAATCACAAAGAGATTATCATAGTTTAAATTTCAAATAAGTTTTCCATGGAACTATGATCCTCAGGAGTCTTGAGCAGTCTAAGGGTAAAATGTAAATTGACACCCTTCATACATGAGCTTAAGCCTGAGATTGAGAAATCTACCAGCAAATTTGAGTGGCTGGAAAATACACTGATAGATACAGCAAGTCATACAGAGACAACAAATAAAATGGACACAGCACAAGCTCTAGAACTTGTAAAATAGCCAGAGATATCAGCAAAAAGAGTTAGAGAGGAAGGAGCTTATATAGTAGATACAACAACTGTGACCAAATTCAAAATAATATATAACAAGAGGCTTAAACTCAGTTCAGTTGGAAAGGAGAAAGTAACAATTGATGTTGATGAGACAGATGCTCCAGAAACTATAGCCACAACTATAATAAATGAAACACTTATGGAAATAGAAAAGGAATCAACAACTAATCAAGATGAAACACAAATGATTGAGAAGAAGCATAACATGGAGGCCTCTTCCTCACAAACAATTGAGGAAAATGATTTAGACATCAAGGAGAAATACAAGCAGATCAAGAAGAAGAATGAGGAAATCAAAATAGAGATATATTCTCAATTCCTCAAACAGAAGTCTGAAAATCAAAATAGGCTATTGTTAGCCTTTGATTATTCTAGTAACAAGATGATCATGTCATTTCTACAACCTACTACCTCCACACCTAAAACAATAGCAGATTATAAGAAGGTGGACCTTGAGGTTGATACAGAAATTGTCCATGAGCTAGATCAAATTGAATTTCATAGAGAAAGCTCAGAGATGCTTTATTCTACAATAGAAACCAAGGAAATGAGTGCAAATAAGCTACAGAACACCATCATTAATATGTAGGATCAGATGAAGATAGACAAGGCATCTTTATATGCGAAGGATCTAAGGATTAAAGCCTTAGAGGAATTAGTTTTACAGGTGGGATATGATCCCTCAAACATTCAAGCAGCAGAACTATTGATGAAGAAGAAGATGATGACATAGCAGATTTGAGGAAACATCTCAAGCTTCCTCAAAGTGAGCATCCGCAAACCAAGGAAATCCTTCAAGATTAGAGTGAGAAAGAAGAAATGATGAACCTCATTCTTAAACTGACTGCTCAAATCAAAGAAATGGAGACCCAAATGGACCACCTTGTCAAAGAAAAAGAGACTGTGAAAGAACATGAGACTCTTATAATTCCTATAGTTATTCCAGTAATAACTACAACAGTTCCCTCTAATTTAGGAGAAAAATTAGCACCAAAGGGCTCACTCGCAACTGCAGTGCCATTGACTTCAGCCAATACTTCAGATACAAACTCTTCTACTATAAATGTTCAGTGAACAGATGAAGCAAGCCAGATTGTTAAAGCTATGGAAGAAATGTCTTTAAAGACAAATGAAATCAACAGCCTGAAAAAGATGATTGAAAATATTGAAGCTACAAATAAGATAGCTCTCATAAATGCTAAAACCCATGAATAGAAAGTAATCAGATTGGGAGAACAAATCAAGAATTTGCAAAAAGAGCTAACTTTTACTGAGCAGATTTCATATGTAAAAAATCATCTGTAGAATAACATTATTGAAGCCATTCACAATCAATGGCCTTCAATTCAGGTTATATATGAGCATAGAGATTTGTTGTTGGCAGCACAAACATAGATACAAAAGACAAAAGATGAGTTGACTGATAAGCCTTCTCATGCTTTAAAACTCATCACATTCTTGAACAACAAGAACAGGGCAGAAATGGAAGAATTACAAATCATGGACAGGACAAAAACAATATTACAGATAAAAAAAGGTTATAACTAAGAAGAAATTGATATTTAATCTAGAAGAAAAATGTGAATCAATGAACATTGCCATAGCAAAATTTATGGTAAAATACACAAACTTAAGAAAGAGGGGCCTACTAGACATCCATGTTTTTAATGAAAAACTTATGCCCCAGAAGGATTATGATAAAAATATCAGAGAATTTGCTAAAGAGCAAGTTAACAAGCCACTAGCACAAGGCACTCCCACAGGGAAAGTACTCCTTCAGTATTTTGAAGATCTCTTCTTTTTACAGCATGAGATTAAACATCTCTTTGTCATCAAGCCCACTTTTTCTAGATATACAGAGGATGATGAGAATTTCAGGAAGTCGAGGAATGTCAAAATTCCTAAGGAAGAAGAATGGCAAACTTTTACTGATTTGATGTAGAGATAAGAGGTAAAATAGTCAAATGAACAATTAAAATAAAAAGACAGTTTACTGATTTCACTGTTAAAAGATAAATTTACAGCAGTACATCACTTAAGCTAATCAGGTAAAGAGTATCAGGTAAAGAGTATCAGATAAAAGAGTATCAACGAAGGCAACTCAGAAGCTAGATATTTTTTAGCATCCAACAAGCATGACACCTTGACCTTTAAAGTTCCTTGTTAGATAAAGGAATTCTATTTGTTTTGGATAAAAGAGAACAACTTGTTTTTTGTTAAGTAGCTGTCCTTTTTATTATGTAAATATATTTTCCTTTTCCTAAAGATATTCCTAGAATTCTCCTAGGATATTTGTAATTACATTTTGTATAAATACTTCAACATTAGAAGTATTCAGTGTGGAATAAAATTTTTGGACTTACTATAGATATTTTTGTTGAACATTGGAGGTGTTGTGTGTTTGAATTCAAAGTAGCAGACTGGACAAGCTGAATGGCATCATAATTCAAGATCCCTATGATAAGCTGATGAGTGAAGTACTCCCTTCTTGTCATTGTTGCATTTTCTGAGTTTCATGCAACTCATTATATGTTTATTCTATCTGAATGTGTAACTAGGAGTATTACTATAGGATTAGTCAAGTGTTCCCTATCTTTAACTAGTTTCCATTTTAATGTTTTCTTTTGATTTCTGGTGTTGAGAATTCTTAATTGCTCTCACTCCCGTTTGACCTCTGCCTTCTACTACCATTTTCTGAATCAAAGGATCTTTAAGTGCCCTTTATCCCGATCATACCACCTCACAAAAAACCACTTTCCCAAACTCTAAGGTTTACCTATCTTGCCCTGAATATATTTGTACCTTTTAGCCTTGATTTCTAGTGTTGCTAGCTTGATTTAGACTCCATAGCCCAATGGACAAGTAGATTTCTCTCTATCTTACCTCCAAGTGATTTTTCCCCACCAAACCCTTTAAACCAAAACCAAATTGTACTATCATAACTAGCCTAATATTATAAGTAAAAAAAAAGATAAATCTTAAAGAGAGAGCCCTCTCTGAACCCTAGGAAGGCTAGATCCTAGAGTTTGAAGTAGGTTTGTGGTTACCTCTAGTGTTCTTTGACTAAAAACTCAAAACCCCACAACTTAAGAAATTACTAGAGTGATAACACGTACTATGTTCATCTATTTTTAATCGTGTAGTCTAAGAAAGCAGCGATTTGGCCTCGAATCCGACAAAGATTTTGAAAAAATATGGCATAGATTTTGTTTATAGTTGTTAAAATTTAGTATTTTGAGTGCCCTAAGGGTTTTTGATAGTGTTGAATCCATTTCTGCTATGAAAAATGGATTCCAAACACTCCAACTAACTGATTTTTTGAATTTTAGTTGACCAGATTCCGACAAAAAACTGTCGTCCGAGCTATTCCACTGCCTGGGTAGACAACTTCATTTTTAATGAGGACAGGTAAGATTTATTATAAAAATAGAATTTATTTTTAATGAGAACAAATAATATTTACTATAAAAATATAATTTTAATAAGAACGCGTAAAATTTATTATAAAAATATAATTTATTTTTAATGAGAACAGGTAAGATTTATTATAAAAATATAATTTGATTTTCAATTTATATTAAGGATTATTATTATTATTATCTAATTTTAAAATCATAGCCAAGTCAGATATTAAGACGGTTTTATGTAACAAGAGACTCACTTTCTAGCTTTTATTTAACAATTAAGTCTAACAAAACATGCATACTCTATCTTTTTGGTTTTGAACCTATAATTTTTTATAAGAAAAAATATGCTCTTAACCATTAACAATAGTCATACTCTTAACCATTAACCATTATCATGTGTTGTTTTCCATTAACTATTATCATGTATTGTTTTTATTTATTTATTTTTAAATAAGAAAAAAATATTTCTAGTATAATCATACAAAATATTACATATCTAACTTGTAAAGAAAACTCTTAACATCACTTCAAAAATTGGATCGAGATGACCCTTCGATCTCATACAGGATGACAAAAATGTTAAGCAAAAAACAGAGTGATCGCAACAATAGACCTTCCTCATGTGATGTTACAAAAATAATGAGGACAGGGGTAGAAATTATCCATGTGAAAATAGAGGAAATGTTTACAAAGGCCACGGACCAAAATATCTATAAACATAATAAAGAATTGTAATAGAAAATGTCCATGAGGAAAAGCGGAGAAGGAGAGACATATGAGGCATTGTCTCTGACTGTGACAAATCTAATTCCCAGAAAACTGATTAGATCTCAAGATGACTTAACCTTGCAAATTTTTATTTTCAAAAAAATAGAAGCAGCGTTAGGATTTGAAGTGCAACCATTCTTGGACAGACGATCTATAACACCATTTTGTTGTCCGTAGATGTGGGAAATGAAAATATTGAAAATATTTTATCGCAAATACTAGATGTGGGAAATGGAAATGGAACTGAATTGATTTAGTTGTGAGTTTCCAGTTAGCTTAAAAAACAGAGAATTCAATGAGAATGACTCATTTCCCCATTGAATAACAACTTTGAAATCTTGTATGTTGAAATGTTACTTTCAACAGTGGCTGTGCAGAGCCGCTTTCCATTTTCAAATTCTAGTTTTTTCTCTTACAGCCGCTTTCTAAATGCAGTGAACAATCAGTCTCAATTTTGTTTGAATCGGCACAGTCCTGTTTATTTTGAAAAACAGAGACTTTTTGTGTTTTCAGGGACAGTCTCTGTTTTAGCAAAATAGAGTACTTTTGTTTATAAAAAAAAACACACAGTGAAGATATTTCTTTTGTATGCGGGCGTTTTAATTTGTATATACCCCGTGGTCCCCACAGCAAGTGTCTTGTTGATGTGGCGAGTTTTGCAAGCAGAACGGTTCACATATATATCACAACCTTTGTTTTGTTTTGGCCCGATGCGATGCATTGACTGCAATCGCATGTCACATTGTGTTATAATCGCCCTCCATCGTAAGCCGAGGTCCGCGGGTCCACAAACCACGTGGTAGTATAATATGCAATCGCAAAGTGTGAATTGGGAGGACTTTATTATATGGCCCGATTGCGATAACCAAATGGCGGACCCGATCCTTTTATTAAGGCAGAGTTAAATGGAGTCATCGCATCCGTTTCTCAATCGGGGATCAGAACTTTTGATTGACCCGATTGAAATGATATAAGCCACGGATCCGATGGCTTTATACAATAGAATTGATATTTTCATTTCGCGTTACAACTTTCCCACTGTATGCCAAGCCAAAATCGGACCCAAAATGTTTATAAGGTGGATTTGAAGTTTCACCGCGCGCACAAAAGTCTGTATGACGTCACCCAGTTTTGTGATGCAAAAAGCATTCATGTGATTTGGTTTAAAGTTCTTTGAAGTCTAGCATCCATCGTGCGATACAAAGTCTTATGTCAAAGGTTGATGTTTTAATATGCGCAACGGGGTTTTGATATAAAGTCTTTTTGTAATGTAGCCCGGTGGGCTCGACGACAATTGTTTTAAACAGAACTTAGTTTAAAGTTTTATTTTATAGTTTGTAATGTTTTTGAATATGCACGGCATATGAAAGCAAAAAGGCTCGAGAGCCTGTGTTATGTAATTATTTTTGTTTCTTTTACAACAGATAGTGAATGAAAAGCACAGCGGTGCGAAATACACAATACACAGCGATGTTGTTTGTAAGGGACAGTGTGCGTTTGGTTGAGACAGTGAAGTCTGTTCTGAGCACTGCGTTTTGAAGCAGTCCAGATTTGTATCAGTTTGTTTTTTAAAGTTAATGAAATAATTTTAGAGTGAAAACTCTGTCTCCTGTGAGTGAAATTTTAATATTTTTCTCTGTGTTAAAGATGGGAGTTTTATTCTCCATTTGTTGTTCTGGAATTTTCAAGTATTACAACATCGGATAGCACGGTCTTGAATAGTCTGCAGTCTCAAATTTGAAAAAAAAATTACGATAAGTAGACAATTCGATTTTTTTATCGAATAATCCGGCAATTATTTGGTTCGATGTACTGGAGTTGAAATTTTTGTTTCTAGGTTTATGGGCATTTGGCTGAAGATGTATACTGGAGATAGACCTGGACTCGCTCTCGATTTTTTTTCGGATGGCATGGCTACTGGGAGAATGATGGAGTTCTGAGCACCGAAATTGTGGTGATTTGCTTGTAAGCTTTTGACTAAATCCCTCTATATTCATGGTTATGAATATCTCTTTCTCGTCGATTATGGAGTGGATTTTCTTCTGCTTATGGTGTGCTGCTCTATGCTCTTTTTCGGATTTTCTTACCTTCTTCTATGTTTAGAATACCTCTTTCTTGTTGGACTGGGTATGGATCTCATTCTCTTTGTGGTTTCGCCATTGTCGCTACTGGCACTAATGGATTTTTAAGTTTTGGGTTGGTGTGCATCAAAATGGTACTATAAAGTCACTCGATGTGTTAATATCTAGCCAATCAGGTGGAGAATATCTAGCTCTCGATCGTTATTGGCTCATCTATATTTTCCCTTCGATGTTTTTCTATGATAAGATTTTAATATGTCGCCACTTGGGGCAGTTAGTTTTCCAGAAGCGATTGAGATTGGATTGACAATCCTGATGATTATGATAGCATTATTGATCCTTAGCTCCATATATCATACTCATATTTCCAATGGTCAGTATCGCCGGTGACGGTTCAAATTTATCATCATCCTCTCAGACGTTGTCTTCTGATTCGGCCTCATTTGAATATGATATATACAACAAATGGTACACTTTATGGCACAAATGGATGGGTTTTTTTATTATCTCCCGTCCATGCAAGAGCATAAGTATTAGAATACGTAAAAGATGGTGGTCTATTCCTAGCTGTTTGTGTTGCTGCTGTTGCCATCCATAGATGGACAACCATTGCTCTGGTTTTTCCGGTAGTTGGTATCACTAGTTCCACTCGGTTTTTGTCCTTTTCCGGGTAATTTGAAATTGGAACGTTTAACATGGATTTACACTGTCGTCACCCCATATTTCTCTTTTAATTCACATCGGATATTGATTTATACTTGTGTCCTTTTCTTGAGTTTTCTATTGCCTCTTTCAGGATTTGGCATTTATGCCCAGATATCATCATACCTTCCTAGTTTATGACTATTCTAGATTCCGAATAGAATAATCTTACATTTTCTTTCCGAGATATTTTTTCAGTACTTGGGGATTCTAAATGAAGGGGTTTGGTGGGAGAGGAACATACACTCACTCTTTTGATCTATGATCTGGCACTAATACCATTAGACCTTTTATTATATGTTGTGTCTTTCTCTGACAAATGACATCGGGCCTTGCCTTCTGACGGCTATTGCGATCATTACCTATCATTTATCCAGCTTCTTTTTTCTCTATGCCTGAAGCTCCACATGCTGTGTTTTCGTACACCCCTATGCCATTTCTGCTTCATGCAACGATTTCTGTGATTTGCACCTGCAGTTCCCATATATCCGAAGATCATCCTGACTCCTGCTTTTTGATATCCTGATCCCTCGACCTGCCGTCATTTGTTTTCCATATTATTTTAATTTAGTAGCACTCCTACCGAATTTATTATTTCTACCAACGTTCATCATTTTATGATATGAGCCTGCAGTGACGGTTACAGGTATCATCAGCTGATAATACTCCCATGGCGGGTATAGTTGACTCATCCTCTAATTTTCCCGCCTCTCAGTTGAAGAATCCAGAATCAAACAACGCTTCTTGTTGTAATCCCATACAGCGATATGATATTGATGATTTGATTATCAAACAGGCTTTTCAAAATTCTGTTGTTGAAGTCTCTCGTTCGATCGGTGGCCATTACAAACAAAAGCGTGGGGGACGTCATAAGAAGAAGCACTCCTGCTTTAAACATAAGATGGAAATAAAAGAAGTAATATTAGACTATGATGATCTATGTAGAAGGGTTTCGAGCTTGCAGAAGCGGGAGATTATTGGAAGATGGTTGTTCCCAGACAATAGCGATTTTGATACGGCAAATTGGATCAGAAAACATTGGCACCCGATTATTGGCTACACTCCAATAGTAAGTATCCTCATCAACGGATGGTTCAACGTTAATTTTTTGGACGTCAAAGATGTGCACAAGATTACTAGCAGAACCTGGGTGCGTGGTAGGAGTTTCATGCAGTTAATTCCCTGGTATATTGGATTTAATCCGGTAATGGAGGCCCCCCGCAATCGAATTATTTGGGTGAAACTCCCGGGTCTCCCCTTGGAATTCTGGACCCTTAAGGCTCTCCAAGCAATTGGTAATTCTATTGGTACCACTAAATATATTGATCAAAGTATAGTGGGCGCCAGTGATAAGAGGGTTGCGTGGATTCTCGTTGAACTCGAATACTCTGGGGGTTTGCCTAGCGATATTGATCTCCTATGGGGCAACAGGAGGCATAGACAATGCATAGACTTCTGGGGCATCCCCTTCCAGTGCCTCATTTGTCACCGCATTGGACATCTCAGAGAACACTGCCCATACCGTATGCGTATGTTTTGCGCGGACGCTGAAGCTAATGCCAAGCGTGATGGTCGTCGGACAAGAGCTGCTTCCGGTTCTTCAGGTGGCTACAAATCAGGTAATCCAAGTTCCCATAATTCTGATGAAGATGCTTTTTGACTGCTCAGGATCAGTCGAATGGGATTCTTATTAACAGACGAGTATTGGAACCAGAATCTAATCTTGTTCCGGATGTCGATCTCTCTTTTCTTCGGTCATCCGATCCAGCGGACTTCGAGAATAATATTATCCCTGATTCTGGTCAAATAGCATCTCTGGATAACAGTGATAATGATGGGCCTACTGCTCGCTCTTTGACCATAGTAGATGATTGTCATCACGACTTTTCGAACACTGAAGCTTGTCATTACACATCACGAGATGATCCCCCCCTGTATCCTTCTTCAAATTTCCACATTGGTGAATCATTTGCTCCTCCTCCTAGTTCATCCTATAGTCCCCATACGACCCTTAAAATCTCACCCGAGCCAACTGAACCCATCAATCTTCCAGACGCTCCTAGGAATTCGGTGGATAATGCCCTGGAATCTATATTGGCTAACCCTAATATCGACCTGGAAGCTCTCACTGTATTTGATAGGCCTCCTATATCGACTGATACTAGACCTTCATCCCGCCCAGCAGATTACCCATCAAATAGGAGTTTATCAAAAGCAGTCAATAGACTTTCTAAGGGGAAATTCAAAGCCATATCTCTTTTCTCTGACAATGATGATAATCTTACTGATATCCCAATTTCGGTCAGCGAAGGCACATGGAGTGGTCCTCGGGCGCTTAGAGCAAGCCACCCAGAGCCGGAATCTAGATGAATCACATCATGTCTATGAACATACGGGGGATGGGCGATGCCTCCAAAGCACATTTCCTACGAGATATTTTTTTTTCTGCTAATCCAATAATTTTCTTAGGTCAAGAAACTTTATGTGCCCTGGAGCGGGCCATCAAATTATTTCTCAGCTTTAAGACTGGATGGAAAGTTGTTATTGTTGATGCTGTAGGACATTCTGGGGGGCTGATAGCTATATGGAACCCTGAGATTGCATATTTTAAGGCTTACAGGTTCTTCGGGGGAATATTGTTGTCTGGTCATCTCAGAGGCACAATAGATCTGGTTAATGTTATCAACATATATGCTCCCTATCGCAATAAACTATCTTTCTGGCAGCGAATGGCTGATTCAGGCATACTTGCTTTGCATAATTTAATCTTGATGGGGGATTTTAATTCTACGATGTGGCCTGATGAAGTGTGGGGTTCTTCTGCCAGACTGGATCCTCTTTCTTCTTTCTTATGCGATATGTTTTATGGCTTTCATTTGGTTGACATTCGACCTCTTCCTCTATTGCCGACCTGGACTAACAAGCACGCTAATGACCAATATATTAGCAAAAGACTGGATAGGGCTATGGTGCATGTTAACCTCGTCGACAGTTAGAGTATGCTTCGATCTGATGTTATTATATCAGAAGCTTCTGATCATATGCCAATCAGGCTATCTTGGAAATCTTGCACTACCTCAAAAGGTAGACCTTTTAAATTTAATAGGATTTGGCTTGAGGATGTGGATTATACTAATTTGGTCAACAGAATTTGGAAACAAGAGGTTGATGACGTGTGCCTCAAGGACTGGGACCGATTCCATTTCAAGCTCTAGAAAATCAAGAAGGCATCTAAGGAATGGGAGATTAGGAAAAAGGCGGCTCTAAAAAATGAGTTACAGGAGATTTCTTCGAAGATGACAGATTTATATGCTTCCTTATCCACCTCATGCCCAGATGAAGATGCTTTACGTCTTATGAATGATCTCGGCTCCAGGAAACGAGATATTTTGAGACGAGGAGGTTACATGGCGGTTGAAGAGCAGAATGCTTTGGCCTAGGGAGGGAGATCTCAACACTCATTATTTTCACAAAACTACTAATGCAAGGCGCAATCGAAATGCTATATGGCGCATTAAAAAGGAGGATGGCGACTTTGTGTACTCCACTATAGAAATTCAAGATGAAGTTGTTGCACACTTCTCTAAGTTTTATTTGAAAGATCTGTCTATTGATGCCGAGAATCAGTCATGGGTTCTCGACCATATACCCAGATTCTTTGACGAGGGGGCTATTGCCGCTATTGATTAATGTATCACTGGGAATGAGGCTCTTTCGTTCTTGAAGTCCTTTCCACATGATAAGTGTCCGGGGCCAGATGGATGGCCTGCGGAATTATTTATCCATTTCTTTGATCTCATGGGGGCTGAGCTCACTGACATACTGGAACTCTTCCGAAAAAGGGGTATTATGCTTGCAAATTTGAATTCGTCTTTCATTGCCCTCATTCCAAAAGTCACGGACCGACAGTCCTTTGCTGATTTTAGACCTAGTTCCCTATGCAATTTAATATACAAAATCACTTCAAAAATTATTGCTAATCGCATCAAAACTGTCTTATCTGCCAACATTTCAATGGAGCAATATGGTTTTCTTAATGGAAGGTCTATTCACGATGCGATTTCCATTGCTCAGGAGGTTTCTCATTCCATGCACTCTGACAAACAAGAAGCTTTGATAATGAAGGTGGATTTGCATAAGGCATATGACTCACTGGACTGGTCTTTCATCCGGGTTATGTTGCTCAAGATCGGCTTCCCCATCCGGATAATTCGATGGATTATGTCTTGTGTATCAAATGTAAGATATGCTGTTATTGTTAATGGATTCCCTTCTCGCTTTTTCGAGGTTGGTCGGGGTTTGCGCCAAGGGTGCGCCCTTTCCCCTCTCATTTTTATCATGGTTATGGATGGTTTTAGCAGGTTAATGCATTCAGCTGAACAGAAGGGCTACATCAAAGGATTTGCTTTTTCAAACAATGTCTCCACATCACACTCTTTATTTGTGGATGATTTACTGTTATTTGGTTATCTGATTAGAAACCATTGGTTCTATATTCACATTATGTTTATTCATTTCAAATCAGCTACTGGACTGGGTATTTATTGCAGCAAATCCGTTCTATTATATGAATTTGGGGATATCCAGGAGGTTAAATTTATTGCTGAATTCTTGGGCATTGGCATTCGTCTCATGTCAAAAGGTTTCAAATACTTGGGCTATTTTATCAAGCCCCGTGGATACAAGAACAGAGATTGGTATTGGATTCTTGACAGATTTCGAGATCGGATTCAGCGCTGGACTCATCGGTGGCTGTTAATGGGTGGAAGGCTCATTCTAATCCAGTTGGTGCTATTGCAGATGATTGTGTTCTGGGCTCATCTTCTCTATCTTCCTGTGTTATCTATACATATCATTTCACCCTTTGGTGGGGGGGGGCAATATGGATAGGAAATATCCTCTTTGCAGCTTCTCTGCTATTTGCAGGCCTAAGGAGTCGGACGGTTGGGGTATCCTTTGTACCCGTTTTTTCAATTGCGCCTTATTAACAAAATCATTTTGGAGAGCTATCAACGGTTCAGGCTTATGGAATGACATAAACAGAGCCAAATATTTCCAAGGGGATGCTCTATTAATGATCAGTTGTAAAAGTTTCACATTTCCTCGCTTCATTTCATGCATTTGGCGCAGATTCAAAATGATTCTTCCCCATATCTCTCCTCGCCTATGCTGGAATTTCCGGGACGGCAGTAACATTTCCATTGGCGCGGCCAACTTCCTCCCGTTGATGCCACAATCTGTTCCATCACAGCGCCTTATTCATGCTCTATCCATTCGAGGCATATTTTATTATTCACAGGTTATTCACTATTGGTCTTACTCTGCCCCCATTTTTAAATCTGCAAATCAACTTGGTTTAGAAGGTTATGATGCTGATGAATGGATTATTTTTCGAAATACTCTGCGTTGTGCCGGCCTCTGTTACGCTTCGGGTGGAGATCAAATTGTCTGGAATGGGCCATTAAAAAATAATTCGATAATAGTGAAGGAGGCATACCGTAATTTCATTGCATCATCTCAACAGCTTCAAGCTTCAAAAGTTTTCCTTCCTTTTTGGAAAAGGAAAATCCCAACGAAAATTACAATTTTTGGTTGGCTGGTTTGGAGGGGGAAGGTGTTTACATGGGATAATCTCAGAAAGAGAGGACATCATGGCCCTAGTTGGTGTGTCCTTTGTTTTTCAGCAGATGAATCTATCTCACACCTCTTCTTTTTATGCCCCATTGTTGTCAATCTTTGGAAGCTGTCCAGTTCTTTCATTTTGATTCCGACTTGGTCCCCTACGGATTTCATTTCAGCTGTGTAGGAATGGGAAAAGCTGAACAGTAAGTATAGATCTTTACCATTTTATTTTATATGGGAGGTCTGGCTGGCACGGAATAAAATGATTTTCGAACAGATTCCCTTCCAAATTCATCGGGTTTATACGACCATTAGATCTTGGATGGATGATAGTACCCCCCAACTTTATGATGTCGTTGATGGCTCTCGCCGTATTAGACCTCATGACATTTCCATTCCTGCCATTTTCTTTGATGGTGCTTCTGCAGATGGGATCACTGGTTGTGGGGCTTGGATCAAGATCTCTGAGCGTGAGCGTTGTCACATCTTTTGGAACGGAGGTCTTGGTACTAATAATAAAGCTGAGATTATGGCGCTGTGGAGGGGTGTCCTTATTGCTTCTGACCTTCAAATCCAAGTGGTAAACATTTATGGGGACTGTCGGCTTGCCATTGGGTGGATATCCAACAGTTTTCATATGTATAACCCGCAATTACAAGGATGGATCGACAGGACTTAGAGACTCTGGCATAGACTTAATTGCCCTCCCATTACTCATATTTTCCGTGAAAACAACACACGGGCTGACCGGCTGTCCAAGAAGGGACTTATGGCGATGTTCGGCACCATGAAGATCGCCCAGTTCTCTGATGGCAGACAGATTAGCGATCTCTCCATCCCTTTTCCATGATTCCACCCCTTCTGTTTGGTAACTCTTTTTTGATATATTGATCCCATGACAGAGTATTACAGTTTGGTGACAACAGGTTCTTATATGTTTCTCAAGTCATACTCATCAACCTGGTTTCCTATACATGGGACATCGTGCCTGATTTTTTATTCTCAAGCAAGCCTGAATATTATATTTTTTGTAGAAGTCTGCTTTCTATTATCCATATGTATAGGTTTTATATCAAGCGAGCGAGTTCCAAATATCAAGCGAGCCGGGAATCTATATCAAGCGAGCGTGATCTAAATAACAAGCGAGCGGGATCATCCTTCTTATTGGATTTTTCAAGTGTCTTTTAATGCCAAGTGGATTCAGGAAAATATTATAAATCTCGCCCGTCTCTACAGTTTTCCAAGCTTCAACAATACAGATCAACTGCTTAAGCGAGCCTGCCTCCACATTTATGATCACTCCTTGCTTCCTTTTTTGCTCTCGGTTCATATTTTCTCACAGGACAGATAGAATAGGGATATATTATGTTTTTTCTCATCTTAATCTTCCGCTTATTCCTTATATCTATCACTATTGTTTTCTCCTCCTGTACATCAGTCAATCGGAATGGGGTAATGACGCTGGATGTTTCCTGGCCCCTTTGCTTTTATCAGACCTTTTTCATATGTATGGGAAGGATCTTTCCCGATAATCAGGATGCCAACTAATTGTATATGCTCAATATTTCTATTCTGAGCACATTTCAACTGGCTATATATGCTTGGACTTCTCGCTGTAGGTTACTCAGCGGAGATATATTGGTCAATGAACTGTTTATATTTTAAATATAATCAGCATTTTTTCTTTCTAAAAAAAGAAAGAAAATGGGGTTCGGATTTGTTCATATGCACATGAAATGAGTAGAGAGGTGTGATCTAAATCTAAAATAAATGGCGGCGGGATCGCAAGTGCAGAAACTTCCCTTTTTTTTCGATTTCATTTTTGCCTTGGGTTTAGAAAGTTAACGCAAGAAAGAACGAATTTGCGCTGTGAAGTCACCGAATCGGATGCGTAAATCTTAAATTTGTTTATAAAATAGATAAAATGTATACAAGTTTTTAATATTTAATTTTTAAATATATATTTATGTGCTAAATGAATTTAGATAGATTTTAAATTTTGAGAAAGATTTTAATCAAAATTTTGAGTTTTAAAAATAAAAGAAAAATTGGAAAGAAGAGTGTGAAGCGTGGTTTTTTTAAAGTAAATTATTATTTTAAAATTGTTTGTAATAATTAAAATTGATCGAAATTATTTAAATTTCAAAATTAATGAAAAAAAATGAAAAAACATTTATTTTGATAGAAGAAAAATTATATATTTCTAAATATTTATTAATGATGTATAATATAGATATTTTTAGAATTGAAAATTGTTCATTCAAATTTTTGTTGTATCTTATTGAATTCAAATTGGAACTTGGTAACTATGTATTAGATCCAAATCCACCATATCAATGGAATAGGTAAGATCAAGAAGCATCTATGTAGATGTCCATACCACATCAACAAAGGTCAAAAGGGAAAACTCATAAAAAAAGTCAACAGAAAAGGACTCCCAAATGTTGCAAAGAGGAAAAAGAGCTTTCCTAATGGAAGATAAAAAAACAAAACTCTTATTGAAAAGATATAATTTTGCAGTTGGTTAGCCAAATATCGGGTTGCACATGGTCAAAGGAAAATCCTTCAACATGGAAGATGAAGAGGCACAAAACTGTGGTTAAAAAATATAATTTTGCAATTGGTTCGCCAATTATCAGATTGCACATGCTAAAAAATAAGAGCTTTCCGAGTCTGCCAAATGCCATCCCCCACAATCCAGCTGCCAAGACATGAGACAACGTCAAATCATTCCCACATTAAAAAAAAACATCAATACTTAACGTTGTTTTTGTCAGTGGTTCGCTTGTTATCGTTACTTAATAATAACTATATTACTAGCACAACCACATTATATTTACTAATGTGGTTGATATATGTCGATAGGTGTATATAAAATAGATTTACAACCACATTTACCAATGTGGTTGATATACACCGATAGGCCTATATCCACTACCCATCACATTAATTTATATATCAATAAATAAATATTATATATAATAATTTTATTATATTAACTTGAAATATATATATTATATATTAATAAAAATATTAATATATTAAATATATTAAATATGATTAAAATCACAAAAATATTTTATATATATTAATAAAATATTATAATATTATAATATTATTAATAATATATATTAATAATATTATAATATTACTAAAAATCATTATTAATAAATATTTGAATATTTATTAATAATATATATTAATATTATTATAATATTACTAATAATCATTATTAATAAATATTTGAATATTTATTTATAATATATATTAATATATTAATAATATTAAACTCAAGAGAGTAATAAACCATATGAAACAATATTTAAAAACAAAAAACCTAAGAGATTAATAAACCCTAACAATTATATTTTAAAGTGAAGATATTAATAAACCCAAGGGATAATTAATAATACAAACCCAATGTCATCATAAACCAAAGGTTTAAATATTACAAACCATAGGAATTGGTGAACCCAAGGGATAAATATTATAAACATAAGGGATCAATATTAAAAACACAAGAGATTAATAAACCGTGAGAATTGATATTTTAAACTAAAAAACCTAATAAATTAATAATCCATAAGAATCAGTATTTTAAACATAAGATATTAATAAACCAATGAGATTATTAACATTATAAACCAAAAGAACTAATAGACCCAAGGCTTTAATGTTATAAAGCAAACGAATCAGCGAACCCAATGGATAAATATCATAAACCTAACGGATGAATATTATAAACAATAAAGATTAATAAACCCTAAGAATTAATATTTTAAATTGAAAAATCTAAGAAATTAACAAACCTTGAGAATTAGTATTTTAAACTCAAGAGAGTAATAAACCGAATGTGTGATTAACATTATAAACCAAAAGAACTCATAAACCCAAGGGTTTAATATTATAAACCAAAGGAGTCAGTGAACCCAAGGGATAAATATTAAAAACCTAAGGGATCAATAAGGCTAAGGGCAATATTAAAAACAATAGAGATTAATAAAAGCCAAGAGTTTAATACTATAAACCAAATCAATTGGTGAACCCAAGGGAAAACCATTACCCAAAAAATTATAAACCAAAGGAATTGGTGAACCCAAGGGAATTGATTTAAACATTGAGACAATTGTTGTCACAATGTGATGTTGGACCAACTATGACCATGGTTGGCCATGGGTGATTTTCATATTGAGACAATATTTGTCAGAATGTGACATTTGATCATGGATGACATTGATCGATTATTCATATTATAAACCAAAAGAACTAATAAACCCAAGGGTTTAATATTATAAACCAAAGGAATTGGTGAACCCAAGGGACAACCATCACCCAACAAATTATAAACCAAAAGAAATCGGTGAACCCAAGGGAATTGATTTAAACATTGAGAGAATTGTTGTCACAAGGCGACGTTGGACCAACTATGAGCAGGGTTGGCCATGGGTGATTTTCCTATTGAGATAATATTTTTCAGAATGTCACATTTGATCATGGATGACATTGATCGATTATTCATATTATAAACCAAAAGAACTAATAAACCCAAGGGTTTAATATTATAAACCAAAGGAATTGGTGAACCCAAGGGACAACCATTACCCAACAAATTATAAACCAAAAGGAATTGGTGAACCCAAGAGAATTGATTTAAACATTGAGACAATTGTTGTCACAATGCGACGTTGGACCAACTATGACCATGGTTGGCCATGGGTGATTTTCATATTGAGACAATGTTTCTCATAATGTGTCATTTGATCATGGATGACATTGATCGATTATTCATATTATAAACCAAAAAAACTAATAAATGCAAGGGTTTAATATTATAAACCAAATCAAGTGGTGAACCCAACGGAAAATCATTACCCAAAAAATTTAAACCAAAGGAATTGGTGAACCTAAGAGAATTGATTTAAACATTGAGACAATTATTGTCACAATGCGACGTTGGGCCAAGTATGACCATGGTTGGCCATGGGTGATTTTCATATTGATACAATGTTTGTCAGAATGTGACATTTGATCATGGATGACATTGATCGATTATGCATATTATAAACCAAAAAAATTGATAAACCCAAGGGTTTAATATTATAAACCAAAGGAATTGGTGAACCCAAGGGACAACCATTACCCAAAAAATTATAAACCAAAGTAATTGGCGAACCCAAGGGAATTGATTTAAACATTGAGACAATTGTTGTCACAATGCGACATTGGACCAACTATGACCAAGTTTGGCCATGAGTGATTTTCATATTGAGACAATATTTGTCAGAATGTGACATTTGATCATGGATGACATTGATCGATTATTCATATTATAAACCAAAAGAACTAATAAACCCAGGGTTTAATATTATAAACTAAAGGAATTGGTGAACCCAAGGGACAACCATTACCCAACAAATTATAAACCAAAAGGAATTGCTGAACCCAAGGGAATTGATTTAAACATTGAGACAATTGTTGTCACAATGCGACATTGGACCAACTATGACCATGGTTGGCCATGGGTGATTTTCATATTGAGACAATGTTTGTCGGAATGTTTCATTTGATCATGGATAACATTGATTGATTATTCATATTATAAACCAAAGGAATTAGTGAACCCAGGGCAAAATCATTACCCAAAAAATTATAAATCAAAGGAATTGGTAAACCCAAGGGAATTGATTTAAACATTGAGACAATTGTTGTCACAATGCGATGTTGGACCAAGTATGACCATGGCTGGCCATGGGTGATTTTCATATTGATACAATGTTTGTCAAAATGTGACATTTGATCATGGATGGGGTTTAATATTATAAACCAAAGCAAGTGGTGAACCCAAATAAACCCAAGGGTTTAATATTATAAACCAAAGGAATTGGTGAACCCAAGGGAATTGATTTAAACATTGAGAAAATTGTTGTCACAATGTGAAGTTGGACCAACTATGACCATGGTTAGCCATGGGTGATTTTCATATTGAGACAATATTTGTCAGAATGTCACATTTGATTATGGATGACATCGATCGATTATTCATATTATAAACCAAAAGAACTAATAAACCGAAGGGTTTAATATTATAAACCAAAGGAATTGGTGAACCCAAGGGAAATCCATTACCCAACAAATTATAAACCAAAGGAATTGGTGAACCCAAGGGAAATCCATTTAAACATTGAGACAATTGTTGTCATAATGCGATGTTGGACCAACTATGACCATGGTTGGCCATGGGTGATTTTCATATTGAGACAATATTTTTCAGAATGTGACATTTGATCATGGATGACATTAAACGATTATTCATATTATAAACCAAAAGAACTAATAAACCTAAGGGTTTAATATTATAAACCAAAGGAATTGGTGAACCCAAGGGAATTGATTTAAATTATTTGTTTTGTTTAGGGAATGAAACATTTAAGAATAATTCGTATATATATATATATATATATATATATATATATATATATAATGAGAAATATAAGTTTTTTTCCTCTTCTTCCATCAAAATATGTTATTGATTGAGCACAAAAGGAATTAGATATCTCTATCATATAGGGTTTTCTAATGCATCTATTGGTCCAATAACGTTTTTAATTAAAATGAACCAAACATATGTAATTTTTTTTGTTCTCATTATAGTTGACATTATTTCTTAATTTAATGAACATTTTATTTTTATTTTAGGAAAGATGTGTCAAAGCTAGAGTAAGCATAAAAAAAATTACACATCTCATACACTTTTAATAAAAAAATAATAAAGATTGTATTACTTATACTACCAAATTTATATTTTTAAACCTTTTTAATATTTTATTTCCCTAAATTAATATTTAAAACATATGATATAAAAAACTTAATTTTTTAAAGTAAACTTTAAGGTTTATTTATATTATTAATTTCATTTTTTTTAATTATTATAATTAATAATAATGATTAGTGTTTATTAAAATTTATCCTGAAATTAAAAGAAATAGAATTCGTTTAAATTTTGTATGTTAAAAATAAAAAACACTCCAAATTATTATATAAAAAAATCAATAATAAAATTAATATTTCCTAAATAAAATCTAATATAAAAAATTATTTATTAAATTTATATTTATAATTTATTTGAATGACTTTCAAATGTAAAACTATACTTTATGGTTTTCAAATCATATAGTACGTTCGGGTTAGTGTGGTTTGTTCCAATCTATATTTTTTTAAATACATAGTTATTTAAAATGAGTTAATTTTTATAATAATAAAGTATTATTTTAAGAAAACAAAGCTAAAAAAACACTTTGTATTCCATTCATGATAAGTATTAAAATACTTAATTCATTATATTATATATAATAATTTTATTATATTAACTTGAAACATATATATTATATATTAATAAGAATATTTATCAATATATTAATTATGACTAAAATCACAAAAATATTTTATATATATTAATAATATCGATTGATATATTAATAATATTATAATAATTATTAATAATATATATTAATAATATTTATCAACACTACCATCAACGCTTTGTTCTATTTTTTTTTTCCAACGTTTTGTTCCAATATTCCAATGCTTATTTGAGCTGCTCCATATGTTACGTATCCATATCCATATGCCGCGTTTACCATATCCATATAATATGCTGCGTTCACCATATGTGTTGTTTATCCATATGATGCGTTTATCCATATGCTGCGTATAATATGGTTATAATATGTTATGTATCCATATGTTGCATTTACCATGAATGTTTGGAAGTTCAACCACAATGAATGCAATGGATTGTCAAAATAAGATAATTAATGCTGGGAAATTTATTTGAAACGTTCTACCATATATTGTAAAACACTTCCATATTAGGATACTACTCTCCATCACGTAAAACACTTCCATATTAGATACTACTCTCCATCACACTGCATACGCTGCTCTCTACATTATATTAACAAGCACACTGTGGAAAAACTGTTTGGTTTCTTAAATCGAATGTGGCAATGAGTGCCTGGTTACCTGATGTAACAATAAGAAGCATAGTTGTATTACAAACAACCACCAACTTTGTTGAAAATACATTTCTTGCGTGTGTCTCACTAGGATCCTGTTCTATCATCAATAGAGTGTGTGACATTTCCATGATAGACTCAGATCCTAAGGTAACAGGAGGATGTCGTTTTGTTTTTTATTTGTTGGGAAAACACAATAAAAACATCATGGTTCATAGATCATATTTGAATTCAAGAGACATCTTACTTATTTCTTTTTTGTTAAACAAGTGCTAACCTGGAAGTGATCTCACGTACAATATATAAATATTGAAGCCTAAAGTGTTATTTAAGTCTATTAAGGAGCACCATTAATACATATGGCAATATAATACTAATTCAGCTAACGTCAATATAATACCGGTTCATATAATATCAAGGTGTATTATTAAATGCCGCTATAATCAATAAAAGATGCTGCAAATATATATCAACACCACTCCAATTAGACGCTAATCCAATCGTGCAATACATGCTGCCTCTGCCCCATGGATTATTCCCTTTTGAGTATGCACTATGAGTCGGCCTCTCTGTGTATCATTCCCTCTCATATTAACGTCACTTCTATTTCGCTGGCTCCAAATGATAATTATTTTAATCTCTCCAAAGCTTGATAATGAGATCTACATTTTTAATGCTCTCCAATGTATCAATGAATGTTGCAGGATGCCATGACATAAGAGAACTGTCTATAAAATAATGCTGCCAGATATTGTGCCAAATAACGATATAATAGTAATGTCGTGCCAGTGAATGAATAGAACCTGCCCATACCTGATAACGCTGCAATGTATTAATATAACCACTGCACAATATATGTGAACGTTGCTATGATGCAGAGCTTTGATTTATTAACGCCAACACAACAAAAAACTTAATTTATATGTAACTTTCTAAGATGTAGTAATACATGGCATATGATAACCATATAGACATCCAACGAATAACCTTCTTTTAGCACAGGGCAGGAAGAATTTATGCAATAATGTCTCTGTGTCTTCAATATATCCATAATATTCCGCCTCAAGTATGCTTGTATGAATCTGCATAGATAGTCAGGGTTCGTAACTCCTTTGTTCACCCAACTATACGACCATTATACTGCAAGTACATTCTTTGAGCTCTTTTAATTGCCCCCTTATATTTGATCTGTTCAAGTTTGTAAGTTTTTATCAGAAATCCAGATTTGATGATAGTTATCACTTGTCATAACAACCTCTATTTTATACTTGTCTACCTCAATTCTTGACAGTTTGATCCAAGCTCTATGACCTGAGGTACCAAATAGCTTGCGATACACAATATATAGTCATTTTCACAGTATTTTCCAGGCTCTATGACCTGAGGTACCAAATAGCTTGCGATTCACAATACATAGTCATTTTCACAATGAGCCGTTTCTTCACAGTTTCCAACCAAAAATAACCTATAGAAATCGTCCGTTCTTGTAGCTTGACAAAAATTTGTTCATACATTATTAAAAAATCTTCCTGTAATTGCATCTTTTTGTACAAATCATGAACAGATATTTGTTTCATTTCAAGATTCCCTTCTCAAATCAATAATCCCAAAGTGATAAATGGAGAGTGGTCTCGAACCAGCCTAGGCCCGCCCCAGCGTAACAAAAAGTTATATATGTTCATTAATAAAACTTTCAAGAGTATCGACACGGTGATGGAAGGATAGGAAAATATTAATTTAAGAATGAAAGCAAATAGTAAGTTTGGAGAAGAACCTTAACATGTTAGGGAAAATAATCGTACCAGCATTCTACCTATAACGTCGCCATAGGCATTTCCTTGCTTGATTCTCTGGTAAGGCCACGGAAGCAGTATTAGCATTACTGTCGCCCAGAAGAAAGTCGTAATCATCATCATGAGAAAGTATGCCACAATCTTAACAATGGACAAAGCCACAACTCCCCAGCTGTTGTCTTCATGATAAGACGGCTGAGAGACGCATCCATCTGGACAGCTACTATTTTTGGATTTCTCCGTTTCCTTAGATGAGGAAGCCTTGGGCAGGAGATTGGCAAGTTTTTCTATGTATGCATATATTAACTCCTTCGAGAAATGATCAGTAGATAAATCCTTGAAGGCATCAGCAGTATGAAGAAAATTGAAGGACTGGCTGTAGCCTCCCCGTCTTGTGACCCCAGAATTCGCCATGAAAAATTTCTTTCCGATAGAATCGAACTCGACAAAGATTTTACTACTCGGATAAACAAATGTACTCGCTTGCCGGGCGGATTACTCAAATGCATGAAATTTACAGGTGAATGAAAGGATTACTCAAATGCATGAAATTTACAAGCGAATGAAAGTTGAACCTGAAACGTTATGCCAACTCAATTCCATCCGCCTTCATCAACAAGCCGCTCACCTGTCCGCTCTCGCCCACGTTCGATAACACCTACGCGTGGCACATCATACTAAACCGTAATCTTCCATTCCACCCACGTTCATCTTTCCAGTTCATACTAATTTGATAGGTGGCGTGCTCAATTTTTTTTAGAATTCATGTTTATTTGAGAATTTGAACAATCAAATAGGTGGCATTTTAGTTTGAACCATCACTAGTTAATTTCGATAGGTGGCGGTCAACAAATGGCAAAGTAAATTTTTAATCATGTTTTGTAAAAAAATAATTTAAGTATGGTTTAAACACGTGATTTAGATATGCAAGGAAGTTACTTTTTTTAATTTCATCCATTGATTTAGTGGCGACGACCAGAATATACTCGCATCTCTCAATCTAGACCATCAGATCAAAAAGATTAATTAGCCTAATCAAAAAAGATGCTCCTTCCGATAGGGGGATACCCCTATCGGCGTAATTGCGTAATTATTATTGTTTTGTCATAACAACCTCTATTTTATACTTGTCTACCTCAATTCTTGACAGTCTGATCCAAGCTCTATGACCTGAGGTACCAAATAGCTTGCAATACACAATACATAGTCATTTTCACAGTCTTTTCCAATCTCTATGACCTGAGGTACCAAATAGCTTGCGATTCACAATACATAGTAATTTTCACAATGAGCCGTTTCTTCACAGTTTCCAACCAAAAATAACCTATAGAAATCCTCCGTTCTTGTGGCTTGACAAAAATTTGTTCATACATTATTAAAAAATCTTCCTGTAATTGCATCTTTTTGTACAAATCATGAACAGATATTTTTTTCATTTCAAGATTCCCTTCTCAAATCAATAATCCCAAAGTGATAAATGGAGAGTGGTCTCGAACCAGCCTAGGCCCGCCCCAGCGTAACAAAAAAGTTATATATGTTCATTAATAAAACCTTCAAGAGTATCGACACGGTGATGGAAGGATAGGAAAATAGTAATTTAAGAATGAAATCAAATAGTAAGTTTGGAGAAGAACCTTAACATAACAAGCGAAAAGAATCGTACCAGCATTCTACCCGTAACGTGGCCATAGGCATTTCCTTGCTTGATTCTCTCGTAAGGCCAGGGAAGCAGTATTAGCATTACTATCGCCCAGAAGAAAGTCGTAATCATCATCGTGAGAAAGCATGCCACAATCTTAACAATGGACAAAGCCACAGCTCCCCAGCTGTTGTCTTCATGATAAGACGGCTGAGAGATGCATCCATCTGGACAACTACTATTTTTGGATTTCTCCGTTTCCTTAGATGAGGAAGCCTTGGGCAGGAGATTGGCAAGTTTTTCTATGTATGCAGATATTAACTCCTTCGAGAAACGATCAGTAGATAAATACTTGAAGGCATCGACAGTATGAAGAAAATTGAAGGACCGGTTGTAGCCTCCCCGTCTTGTGACCCCAGAATTCGCCATGAAAATTTCTTTCTGATAGAATCGAACTCGACAAAGATTTTACGACTCGGATAAACAAAATGTACTCGCTTACTGGGCGGATTACTCAAATGCATGAAATTTACAGGTGAATGAAAGGATTACTCAAATGCATGAAATTTACAGGCGAATGAAAGTTGAACCTGAAACGTTATGCCAGCTCAATTCCATCCGCCTTCATCAACAAGCCGCTCACCTGCCCGCTCTCGCACACGTTCGATAACACCTACGCGTGGCACATCATACTAAACCGTAATCTTCCATTCCACCCACGTTCATCTTTCCAGTTCATACTAATTTGATAGGTGGTGTGCTCACATTTTTTTTTAGAATTCATGTTTATTCGAGAATTTGAACAATCAAATAGGTGGCATTTTAGTTTGAACCATCACTGGTTAATTTTGATAGGTGGCGGTCAACAAATGGCACAGTAAATTTTTAATCATGTTTTGTAAAAAATTAATTTAAGTATGGTTTAAACACATGATTTAGATATGTAAGGAAGTTACTTTTTTGAATTTGATCCATTGATTTAGTGGCGACGACCAGAATATACTGGCATCTCTCAATCTAGACCATCAGATCAAAAAGATTAATTAGCCTAATCACAAAAGATGCTCCTTCCGATAGGGGGATACGCCTATCGGCGTAATTGCGTAATTATTATTGTTTTGATAATTATTATTGTTTTTTCATAACAACCTCTATTTTATACTTGTCTACCTAAATTCTTGACAGTCTGATCCAAGCTCTATGACCTGAGGTACCAAATAGCTTGCGATACACAATACATAGTCATTTTCACAGTCTTTTCCAAGCTCTATGACCTGAGGTACCAAATAGCTTGCGATTCACAATACATAGTCATTTTCACAATGAGCCATTTCTTCACAGTTTCTAACCAAAAATAACCTATAGAAATCGTCCGTTCTTGTAGCTTGACAAAATTTTGTTCATACATTAATAAAAAATCTTCCTGTAATTGCATCTTTTTGTACAAATCATGAACAGATATTTGTTTCATTTCAAGATTCCCTTCTCAAATCAATAATCTCAAAGTGATAAATGGAGAGTGGTCTCGAACCAGCCTAGGCCCGCCCCAGTGTAACAAAAAGGTATATATGTTCATTAATAAAACTCTCAAGAGTATCGACACGGTGATGGAAGGATAGGAAAATAGTAATTTAAGAATGAAAGAAAATAGTAAGTTTGGAGAAGAACCTTAACATAACAAGGGAAAAGAATCGTACCAGCATTCTACCCGTAACGTGCCCATAGGCATTTCCTTGCTTGATTCTCTCGTAAGGCTAGGGAAGCAGTATTAGCATTACTATCGCCCAGAAGAAAGTCGTAATCATCATCGTGAGAAAGCATGCCACAATCTTAACAATGGACAAAGCCACAGCTCCCCAGCTGTTGTCTTCATGATAAGACGGCTGAGAGACGCATCCATCTGGACAACTACTATTTTTGGATTTCTCCGTTTCCTTAGATGAGGAAGCCTTGGGCAGGAGATTGGCAAGTTTTTCTATGTATGCAGATATTAACTCCTTCGAGAAACGATCAGTAGATAAATCCTTGAAGGCATCGGCAGTATGAAGAAAATTGAAGGACCGGCTGTAGTCTCCCCGTCTTGTGACCCCAGAATTTGCCATGAAAAATTTCTTTCCGATAGAATCGAACTCGACAAAGATTTTACTACTCGGATAAACAAAATGTACTCGCTTGCTGGGCGGATTACTCAAATGCATGAAATTTACAGGTGAATGAAAGGATTACTCAAATGCATGAAATTTACAAGCGAATGAAAGTTGAACCTGAAACGTTATGCCAGCTCAATTCCATCCGCCTTCATCAACAAGCCGCTCACCTGCCCGCTCTCGCCCATGTTCGATAACACCTACGCGTGGCACATAATACTCAACCGTAATCTTCCATTCCACCCACGTTCATCTTTCCAGTTCATACTAATTTGATAGGTGGCGTGCTCACATTTTTTTTAGAATTCATGTTTATTTGAGAATTTGAACAATCAAATAGGTGGCATTTTAGTTTGAACCATCACTCGTTAATTTTGATAGGTGGAGGTCAACAAATGACACAGTAAATTTTTAATCATGTTTTGTAAAAAATTAATTTAAGTATGGTTTAAACACGTGATTTAGATATGCAAGGAAGTTACTTTTTTGAATTTCATCCATTGATTTAGTGGTGACGACCATAATATACTGGCATCTCTCAATCTAGACCATCAGATCAAAAAGATTAATTAGCCTAATCACAAAAGATGCTCCTTTCGATAGGAGGATACGCCTATCGGCGTAATTGCGTAATTATTATTGTTTTGATAACTAGTTTTTACTGTTAGTCAAAAACATCCACGATCAAAATATTAACTTTCAATCAATTATATCATTAGTCAGTAATGAATAGGAATTTTCATTCTTACACTATATTTGAAATGATAATTTCAAAAATTAAAATGAGTTAAAAAAAAAAAATAATCTTTCAATTTTTAAAATTGTATAAAAAGTTATTCCATTTGATTATCACCAGGACTACCTCTTATTATATCATATCATCTACCATATAGGACCATCACACTTTAACTTTATATATAGTTAAAAAGTTCCTTATAATTAAAATATATATATATATATATATATATATATATATATATATATATATATATATATATATATATATATATATATATGCACAAAACTAAAATTAAAATTTTAAGTTTTCTATATTTTTATTATTTTTTATTTTTACTAAATTATTAAAAATATTTAATTTTAAATTTATTTATACATTTTAAAATATTATTTAAATAATAAATATATAAATTGTATAAAAATATAACATAAAAATATCTATTATTATTATTTAATGAAAACATTAATATTTTTTTGGTCAAAATAATAAAATGTAGTGTTATCTATATTTTCTATATTTTAAAGTTGTTTTTTTATTAAGATTTGGTGAAATATTTTTTGGTTAAATCATGATTTTTTATGATTTAAAATGTGTTTTTGACTCCATTACACTTTAACTTTATATAAAATTAAAAAGTTCTTTATAGTTAAAAAAAATTTAAGTTTACAAAACTAAAATTAAAATTTTAAGTTTTCTATATTTTTATTATTTTTTATTAAATTCATTAATTTAAATGTTTCAAAAATGTTTAATTTAAATTTATCTATACATTTTAAAATATTATCTAAATAATAAATATACAGCTTGAGTGGTCCTAATGGTTAAGAGCACGTGTTTCCTCCTAAGAGGTCACATGTTCAAAACTAGAGGGGGGTAGAGTATGTATGCCTCTGTAGACTTAACAGTCAAATCATTGTGCGGAGGTCGGTCCCTTGTCCCACAAATAAGGAGGTCTCATACACCAAGTTGGTGTCTGCCTTGGTCGTGACCTTAAAACTGGATAGTTGTACAAGCTTATCAAAAGTAGCTTTACAAAAATATTAATTTTGAATCTTCTGAAACCACGGTTTTGTAGTAGGCAGCTTAGTTAGTGATGACGAAAGCGAGAAAACATACGCCAATAGTTATAATCGGTTGAAAACATCGTGTTAATATACAATTTCTTATTAAGAATCACATGTTCAAAACAAGAAGAGTACAGTGTGGATTATAGATCTACGATGGTATTGGTTCATTGATAATTCTAACCTACTGTCCCATTCTTGGCCGCGCGTACAAAATAACTGAGCTCTGAGCGAATTCAAGTTCGACCCAGGGTCAAGTTTCAAATTCTCTGGTGAGGTTGAAAGCACTGATTCGAAGGCCAAAAGTCTCTAGTTCCTCTCTGCAATTATAAAATCTGAGGCCCAACATCTGCAGTTCCTCTCCCCAGAAACATCACGTGCATAGAAGAAGCAAGATCTCTATCTGCCAAGGATACAACTCCACATTGGCTCTACCTTACAGGTTCACTCGTTCCCACTTACCCTCCTCTCGTTAAGTTAAGTTAATTTAAGTTCTGTTTTATTACAATATGAATACTTCCCTGCATATTTCTAAGCCCCCCCTCTAGCAAAGGCAGACCAAGTAAAATTACCTTAGAGAGTCCTTATGCATACATTGAATCTTTAGAAAGATGAAGAGAAGACAGAGAAAACCATTTTAAACTATAGCTAACTACCATGCTTGACAACAATCACAAATCATTAGAAAACAATATAATGACACTTGAAATTGAACTCCAAGAAATGAAAGGTAAAATTCAAGAAATAGAACATAGTAATTCAGCCCTAAGTAACACAAAAAATAACTTAGACATTAAACCCATCAAAGAGGAAATTAATAAACTAATTGAACTCGACCATGAGCGTAAAAAAATAGCCTTAAATCTTATAATTGCTGGTATAGAAGAACAAAACAATGAAAACACATTAGAAATAGCTAAAGAACAATTAAAATAAAAATATCAAATTGAAACAACTAATCTCACGGAAGCAATAAGGGCTGGAAAGATTATTGAGCATAAACATAGACTCATCCATGTCAAGGTGAGTTGTAATTAACATAAATTGGATATACTCAGAAAATCCCCAAGCCTAAAAGGAACATGAATCTTTATAAGTGAGGATCTCATCCTAGAAGACCAAGTTGAACTTAGGAAAGAAGTCCAACAGGTCAAGGAGGCAAGAGAGGTAGGGTAATGGGCAATCATTAGGAATGGGAAAGCTATTATTAGGGATAAAGTCTCAAGCCCGAGTGATAAATAAGGATTTGCATCACTTTGGATCCTCTTCTGGAACTGTCGTGGCTTTCCATGGTGTAAAGGTCCTATGTTAAGTTGGATTCCAAGTGATATTGACCTTATTCTCTTAGTTGAAACTTGGGAACATAATGAATCTAGGGCCCCTCACCTTAACAGTTTCACTCTTTGGTCTACTTGGAATAATAAATTCTCTCAGAGGGGTTTTGGTGGTATAGCCTACTATATTAGGACAATGGTTTCCTCTCAAATTTGAATTCATAAAATCGACCCCTTCAATCAATACACTTGGATCAAAATCTCTGATTCTAGCACCAATGGGATCTTTCTTTCTATCTGCTATTTTGCTCCTATCAACTCCACATGCTATAAGAAGAACGACTTGGATAAGAATTGTCCTTTCAATAATTTAGAAAAAGACATCTTCAACCTGAGGAATGAAGGTAATATCGTCTTATTGGGAGACTTTAATGTTAGAACTGCTACTAACCAAGTCATTACATTAACTAACAACTTGAACCCCGACCCCTTGTGGCTTGATGAAGATAGTAACTTAGTTAATAAATTCAAGAGAAAATTTGAGGACATTATCAAGAAATTATTCGGAACCAAGCTCCTTAAGCTTGGTAGTTCCCAGTATCTAATTATTTTTAATGGTATTAAAAAGTGGCCCCTTTCTGGTCAGATGACATGTTTCCATGGGTTGGGTAGTAGTGTTGTGGATTATGTGATTTCCGACACCCTCGTCCTCAACCGTATTACAAAGTTTGAGCTGCTTCATGGATTTGAGCATGACTCTGACCACAGACCTCTGTCTCTTTCCCTCAATCTTTCTATGCATGTACCACCCACATTCAGGAGACCAATGAAAACAAAAGACACATTCGTTTCGATAAAGGTAAAGCCGAGCTCTTCGTCAGGGATTTAGAGAGGGATTTAGGATCCTTGAATTATAATAATAATATTGATCAATTATATTTCCATTTCACTACTATCCTTTCCAATACCATTAGCAAGTTCTCTAATGATACCTCATTTAAACAGACTAATAGAACCTCAAATCCATGGTATGATAAATATTGTAAAATTTTTAGGAAAGCGATCACAGAGGCTCCTAATGAAATCATTAAGCTCTAAAACATCAATATCTACAAAAATCTCATCAAGAGGAAGAAGCGGCCATATATTAATAAAATACAGGACTATCTTCTCCACCTTTCTAAAGTCGCACCCATAAAATTTTGGCGAAATATGCTTACTCATAAAGCCAAAGATACTCATTCTATCCCCTTAGTGCATTGGGACAACTATCTTAAGAATTTGTATGACTCCTCGGACATTATAGGCAGCACCTTAATCACTCCAATTAAGGAGGATGTATTCTCTCTGGATGACACTGAATCTGGTATTAATAAGCTTGCTAATGGGAAAGCTAAAGATATTGAAGGATACCAAGCTGAGATTCTTAAATTGGGAAGATATGTCCTCATTCCTCATCTCCACAAGCTTCTCAATTTGGCTGTAATGCATGGCTTCCCTCAGATTTGGATGCAAAGCCTTATTGTGTCTATCTTTAAAAATGGGGACAAAAGTGCTCCATATAACTATAGGACCATTATGATTAACCACATGTAGGCCAAACTTTATGGCTCATTTTAGAAAAGATGCTTATCCTTTGGCTTGAAAGACAGGGAAAAGGAGCTAAAGGGAAAGTTGGTTTTAGGAAGCATCACTCGACTATTGACCATCTTGTCACTCTCAGAATCATTGCAGAGGAATGTCGCAATAGTAAAGCCAATGTCTTATGTTGTTTTGTGGACTTTAGAAAAGATTTCAACATTGTTTCTCGTGACAAGCTTTGGAAGAGACTTAAATAGATCAATGTCCCTACTGAGCTGAGGATTATTGTATTTCGTCTCTAGGAGACCATCACTTCCAAGCCTAAGACCATTGAGGGGTGGTCTAAATACGTTAAATGAAATATCAGTGTCAAGCAAGGGTGTCCCCTATCCCCTACCCTTTTCGGCATATACATCGATAAGTTAGAGGAGTGTCTAGAAACTACGAGATGCAAGGGAACCGAGCTTGCTGGTGTTCTCATTACTCTTCTCCTCTCTCCTAATGATATCGTGCTTCTTGCAAAAAACCATGATGACCTTGATACTCAGCTTCAGACACTTCAGGTCCTCTGCTCCAAGATAGGTATGAAGGTTAATATCGACAAGACTAACGTCATGATTATTAAATCCAAAAATATCACCCAGGGTGGTTTCGTGTATAATAACCACTTCTTAGAGAAGGCTTATTCTTATAAATATTTGGGCACTGACTTCCCTCTTCAACTCAACTGGAATTATAACATCGAGAAAATGATTATTGGTGGCTGGAAAGCTTATTATGAGCTTGAAACCAATTGCAAGGTGATTGATCTTTACATTTGGAATAAAAGGAGGTTCCTCTTTGAGACTCTCGTCACCCATGTTGTCCTACACGAATGTGAAGTTTGGGGTTGTAGTATATCCAGAGAATCATGGAGAAAGATTCAGATGATTCAAAAGAAATTCATAAACTACAACCTTAATATCAAGGGAAATACTCCCTATCCTATCTTCTTGATCGAAGCTGGTTTTTCCCCCATTGAAAGTACAACTATGTTTAGATATCTTATGTATAAGAAGAATCTTTATAACATGGATTCCAAAATGCTCCCTAAAATTGTTTCTAACTTTAGTCAAAACCACCACATTTGCCTCAAGCGCAGGTGGAATAAGGATGCCCAGTCTTGGCTCAACCATTGGGGAATTAAGGAGGAGCTCAATATGGGAGGCAAAGATAGGGTCAAAAGTATTATTACCTCCAATTTTAAGGAAAAGTTGTGGGAAGAACATGAGTTGGAGGGTAAAAGGAAGCTAAGATACTATAAGGAAGTGATCAACCCCACCTTTGATAATCAAAAATACCTCTCTGTGTTGACCAGCACTAAGAAAAAAAAGAACATCGCTAGGATTAGAGCTAATTCTCATGAGCTTCGCAGTGAGACCGAACGGTGGCCTGTTCCCAAGACTCCTTGGAATGATTGAATCTGTCAGATTTGTGATACTAAGCACGTGAAAGATGAAAAACACTTTCTTTTAGATTGTCAGGATCTTGCTCACATCTGCTCTCAATTTCCTAACATCTGCCATACTTCCAGTCTTCTTGACCTATTAAACCAGCCCGCCTATAGAGATCTTGGAGTACTTCTTTCCCTTCTCTTTGATCATAGGAACAAGATTTTGAAGAATCAAACTTAGATTATTTTTCCTTTCTTGAGGTCTGATAGGCTGCATTGGTCTTAGTGGATGTTTATCATCATCATGATCATCATTATTTAATGAAAATATCAATATTTTTTTTTGTCAAAATAATAAAATTTAGTGTTATCTATCTTTTCTATATTTTAAAGTTTTTTATTAAGATTTGGTGAAATATTTTTTGGTTAAATCATGATTTTTTGTGATTTAAAATATTTTTTTTACTCTATATAGATTTAACACTTTGAAAAAGCCCCTAAATAATTCATATTATGGAAAGTTCACAACTCAAACTTGTAATTTTAACAAATCTCTACCAAATTTTAAAAATATCCAAAAGATAAAATAAAATAAATATTTTTATTACTTTTATTTATTATCTTACACCAACACTATGTGTAAAAATGAAAATACCTAAAGTAAAATTTTATGGAGTTGTTTATGGTAAATTTTATGGATTTGTCTACGAAGCCGAGGAATTGCCATTAAAATTGGTGAAATCCGAGCAAATTTTTTTTAAGAAATCTTGCAATAACCGTGTTTGATTGGATTTGCAAAAATCTCTACAAAATTTTCTTAAAATCTTATCTAAATTTCCATGATTTTCAAGACAAAATACAATCCAATTAAACTACTTTTATTTATTACGTTACACAAACCAATGCAAATCATACACTCTGCGTAAACATGAAAATACCTAATTATTGACAAGACTACTGCTAGCCAATTAGATTTTTCACCTCCTTATTGGATTAAGGGAAAAAAATCCCCAATTAAGAAAGTGACCAAAAATAGCACATTTATAATTAGTCGATTCCAACGAAGGGAGAGCGATTTAGTCAACGCTTAGCTGCTGGACAGCTCATTTAGATACATTTGTGTTGTTAGGGAAAAGATAGTGCTGCCCCTTGTGGTTACCAAACTACCGTGTCATATTTTGTGAATAATTTACGCATTTTTTTATTTCATCACAATTTGAAAATGATACCAAAATTATAGAAATCCGTATCCGCTCACCCACGCTTCAAAATATTTTGAAGGTTTGGCTGATTCTTTCACGTGTTGACTATGGGACAACTTTTTGCTTATGTTCATTCATTTTTTAGTTTTTATTTGTAAAATCCAATTTTATATTATTATTGGTAAATAAGTCAACGATTAGTGGGAAGGAGATATATATGGAAAATTAAGTAACTTAATTTATATATATTCGTTATTTAATAACATATAATTATATGATTTTAGAAAGGTTTTAAATCGATTCTAACTTCATCTTCAAGACAAAGGTAAAGTTGTTGAATGAGATATTTGCGCGGGGTTAACCACATAGTTATTGGAAAGGAATACAAGGGAGTTGGAGTCTTACTTGAAGGTATAGCTGAAGCAAAAGCAATTGGTCCTCGCAATTTAGTTGGATTTTGTTTTAGAGAGAGTTAACCAAAAAAAAGATTATGTATGGAAAATATTTTTTTTTTTTTTTATTTATTTTTTTCATTTTTATGGGTAGTTCGCTTAGTTTACGATGTTGGGAGGATCAAAATAGGGGACACGAGCGCTTGACCTCGGGGTGGACACCTTTTCTTATTTAGATACGAGAAATAGGGATGTATCAGTGGTTATGGGTAGGCCATTATAACTTTTGACTCTCGTTGATTTGGGAGAGGTGATTTTATTGTCAATTTCATAGTTTCTTTCTTGAGAGAGTTTATATAAACCTGGTGTTGGGAGGAGTTTCATTAGTCTTACTAGAGAATTGTCTTCATATAAACTTGGTGTGAGGAGGAGTTTACATAAACCTGGTGTTGGGAGGAGTTTCATTAGTCTCACTAAAGAATTGTCTTCATATAAACTTGGTGTTAGGAGGAGTTCCATTAGTCTCACTAAAGAATTGTCTTCAACACAACTTTTGTTTCATTGCTTTGTAGTGGGGACATGAGGTTGGTGCACTTAGAGCCACTACAAATATGCTTTCTTCTCTAAACACTAAAAAAAAAATAATGCACAAAAATTATAAACAAATAATTATGTAAAACAATAACAAAAAGACATATAACCATTAAATACTCATTTTCTAATGAAAACTATTTAAAAAATATCATATCAAATAAAAAAAAAGAGTAAAACTACAAAAATGCTTCTTTCTCTAACTAATAAAAAATAATACACAAAAATTATAAACAAATAATTATGTAAAACAATAACAAAAAAACATACAACAATTAGATATTCATTTTCTAGAAAAATTTATTTAAAAAATATCAATAAATTATTCCTTAAGATTACAATACATTTAGAAAGCTAATAATAAAATTTAACAACACATATTTTATATATAGAAATTTCAATATTTTATATAGAAATTTCGTAAATTCATATCATACCACCCATCAAAATACTCAATACCTATATTGATAATAAAACAACAAATCATTTATAATTTCTAAAACCACTATGTATTTAAGTCTCCAATTCCATTTTTAAAATTTCCATTCATGAATCAGTCCGTGTTAATTTTCATCACATACATTGAATCTAGCTTCGCGATCCAATGTTACCATTTGTAAGAGGAGAGGCAAGCTGTGGGGTAGACATAAGTCGGTTAGGGTAGATTCTCTACAGGATATTACACAAGACAACTTTTGAGATGTACCTGTTACCCTTGCTTTAAACCGGGTCCTTAGGGTGTTGAGCCCGTCACATGACGGTCATCCATGAAGCTGTGCTCACTTAACATTCTGGGGGTGGGGGGTCGAGATAAACTGGCCTCGACGAGAAATTTGTTTTATTCTTTAAGTCCTTGTGTTATTTTTTTACAAGAGACCATGTCATCAGCTGATTGTGGGCACTCCTTTTGCCGGGCTCTATATCCTAACTAGCATTTGGTTGCTATGGATGTAGAGGGACTCTCGAGCGGACTAGCTGCATTATGGGATCCCACTCGGGCTTCTTTTAAGGCTTTTAGATTTAATGGGGGCATTATGCTTTCGGGACATCTCAGAGGATATAAAAGGAGGGTTTACTTGGTTAACATATAAACCCTGTATAAGGAGCGACGGTGTTTCTGGAGGAATATGGAGGGTTGCAGACTATTTTCTCTGGACAACGCTATTTTTGCTGGGGACTTTAACTGTACCATAAGAGATGGTGAAGTTTGAGGGCAGCATGGGAGAAGGGATCCATTGGAGAAGTATTTGTTCTCTCTCTTTAAGAACTCAAACTTGGTGGACATTAGACTGGAGAGGGAGGGGCCGACCTGGTTCAACGGTCGTTCTGGTGAGGATTTCATTGGGAAAAGACTTGATCGAATTATGATACAAGCTTCCCTTCTCTCTTCGATGGAGGGTCTTGAAACAAAAGTGGAGGACTATGTCATCTCTGATCACCGGCCTATTATAGTGGAATGGGTTTTTGAAGATTTAAAGAAAGGTCTTCTGTTTAAGTTTAATTGGGTTTGGTTAAAAGATACAAATTTTAATCAATTAGTTCGGGAGCATGCAACGGAAAACAAAGGAGACCTGAACTCTTCAGTGATGGTTAGAATATCTAACACATTTAGAGGTTGAAAAAGAAGGTCAATATATGGGAGAAGGCTGAGAAAGTGAAACTACTTCTAGACCTTAAACATACTAATGAGAGGATCTCTTATATTCTAAAGGACATTGATGATGGGGCTATTGTATCGGATCAATGGACCCGTCTCAAAACAATAGAAGATAACTGACAGAGGATACTACTGATAAATGAACAATCATGGTGCCTAAAGAGCCGTGCAATCTGGTTACAAGAGGGAGAGTGTAACACAAAGTACTTCCATAAATTTGCAAACGGAAGGAAAAAGGCTAACGCGATTTGGAGGATGGAGAATAATGGGGTCACAGTTAATTCGACAAATGAGATACAAGGGGTAGTGGTACAATATTTTGAAAAGTTGTTTAAGGACAGAGAGGTGGTGGATGTTGCAGAACAAAAAAATGTTTTAGCTGATTTTCCTTGGATGTTTGGGACAACAGAAAATGAGTTGATGACCAGAATTGTCACAAGTGAAGAAGTGAAAAAAATTCCCAAATCCTTTCCTGTAGATAAGAGTCCCAAACCTGACGGGTGGACTTCGGACTTTTACTTTCATTTCTCTTATATATTCCTGGAAGATATCACAAACTCTATTGAGGAGGTAAAAACATCTGGAATATTCAGAGGTGGAATTAATTCCACTTTTATTGCTCTGATACCTAAGAATAGTGATCCATGATGTTTTGAGGACTTCAAGCCAATTTCGCTTTGTAATACATTATACAAGATAGTGTCAAAACTTCTAGCGGAAAGGATCAAAGGAATTCTGGCTAGTTATGTGACCTCGGAACAGTCCGAATTCTTACCTGGGAGGAGTATTCATGATGTGGTGGCTATTACACAAGAAGTAATGCATTCTATCAAATCAAAGAACCTTAATGTCGAGATCATGAAAATCGATTTGAATAAGGCCTATGGTAGAGTTGATTGGAGCTTTATCAAATTGATCTTATACAAGATTGGGTTGACAAGCAACTCTGTTGACTGGATTATGGGGTGAATCTCTAGTTCTTCTATGTCTATGATCATCAATGGAACAAAATCTAACCTTTTTAGACCTCAGAGAGGGCTAAGGCAGGGATGCGCCCTATCCCCATTATTGTTTATCCTAGCAATGGATGCTTTAAGCTTGAATATTAAGAGAGCAGCGACTACAGGTGAATTTTTAGGTTTAAATATCTCCGAGAAAGACACTACCTCACATAGCTTCTTCGTTGACAATGTCCTCATTTTTGGACTTATGATTATTAGCAGTTGGAGGAGACGGGGTTAGATCTTCAACAACTTTTGTTATGCCTTGGGAATGGAGATGAACAACTGTAAGTATTACTTCTATCATTTCAACGGGTCCCCTGAGGTAATTCAATCTATTCAACAATAGTTTAATTTTCAGGTTAATCTTTTAAAGGAAGGGATTACATATCTTGGATTCCGTCTTCGGGAAACGAAATATTCCACAAAATATTGGATGTGGCTGGTAGGGAAATATCAGAAAAGAATCAAGAATTGGTCAGACAAGTGGTTATCAAAAGGTGGGCGACTGATCCTTACTCAGGCTGTCCTTCAACAGTTGGCCATATATTGGGCGCATCTGTTCCAATTACCCCAAAAGATTCTAAACAAAATAAGGCGCATTATGGAGGATTTCATGTGGAATGGGGGGTTGGGGAAAGGATCTATCGATCTGATTAAATGGGAAGAAATTGCTAAGCCAAATATTCATGGAGGCTAGGGTATTATTGATTTGGATACTTTTGGGAAGGCACTCCATATGAAATCTCTATGGAGATGCCTATGCCATCCGGGACCATGGAAGGATATCATGGAGCATAAATACCATCTTAATACCTCGATGGAATATATATACTTGATGGACAAAATTCATCTGAAGAATGGCTCAACGATATGGAATGGTCTTTAAAAGCTATGGCCAGAACTAAAAGACAGATTAAAGTGGCAATTTGGGAACGGAGGATGAATCAAAGTGGGTCAAGTTGAATTGGAAGGTACAAGACATAGAAATTTTATCAATGCAGAGCTATTATCATTCCTCAATAATAAAGGAATCTTCTTTTTGTGCCAAATTATGGATTGGATGGGGGAATATCCACAGTGGTACTCAGATAGAAGGCTGGGTATATCGGATGAATTGGTAATGGTCTGGGAACAGTACTGTGATTCACTTAGAAATTTGGGATTCTATAAAAGAAGATAGGGTGATAGTATTAAGTGGGGAGGAAGGTTGAATAAAGGACAGATTGTGTAATATTCCTATTTAAGGATATTTATTAAACACAGCAAATGGTACAGCAATGGAATGTCTCCTTCAGAAATATTCAACAGCGCATAAAATAACAGAAACGGCCTATGCAACAGATTCACGTTTAACAGAGAAATAACTGAGCCATTTTATTATATCGAGAAGTTATAAGGAAATACAATACATGCGCAGGTGTTAGCGCTCGAAACTTGCCCACGACAAATCAAAAGATATTCAAGAAATAACAGGGGTACGGCGGTGCACCGTTCTGCGTTCAAACGGCGGGAATGTACTGCCGTATAGCTGCTGTCATGCTACGGATGAAACAGACTCTCCAAGGCGATATCACGATCCTGTCTAATGCCCTCAATAGATACGGGCTGTCTCTGCTGCAACCTCTAGACCCGAAACCTCCAAATGATAGCAATGGAGAGCTCACATGAGATGGACCGCGGTCTTCCCACACAGACTGCGCCACCACTCCTGACACTGCTCTGCAATAAGTCCAACCCGATCCTCCTGCAAGATAATGATAGAACTGCCTCACCCAAGCAGGCACTCGAAGTCCCCCGGGGCTGAGGTTGAGATCTCTGCTCGGAGACACTTGTCGCACTAAACAGTTCTGCAGACTGGCTAAACAGTCGGCGTGCTCAAGTCTTAGCAACCAACTACAATTTCATAAAATTCATCAATAATCCAAAAATAAGGAGCTCTCTCCCTTTTGTATGCGGCCTTCCTCTCAAACCCTCGACTCCTCCTTTCCCGCGCAGCTCTTCTCGGCCCCCACGCTGCCAACTCAGCCCGCATACTTGCCTTCGCGCACTCGGGTGAGTCCACGACCCGCTCACTGATATTTACATTTAACTGTAGGCGGAAAAATTGGCCTGAAATAATATTCCAATTAGCTTATTGCTAATTATGAATATTACAGTCTCCCCTGGCAAAATGTTGCTTGACCAAAAGCAACTGTAGTGATGGGTGATGCAAGATCTTTTCTCGCTCTCCCAAGTGGCATCCTCATCTGACAAAAATTTCTTGTCCTCAGGCAATGCCTGAACAAGCCTCCTCTCTAGCTGATGCTCCTTACTGACACTGCAAAATCTCCCTGGGTTCGAGATGTGCCACTGAAACCTCTTTGACCTCCGCATCACCCTGATATGAAGGGATCTCTCAATGCCAGGATCCCAAACTGACCTCTCACGCTACCAGCCAACCAATAATCCTCCGGATCCCATCGCCAGCATGGCCAATAATCGCCCAAGTCCCATGGCTCAGACTGCTCACTATCTCTAGCTATGACTGATGCTCTAAGAGGTGAAGACCACCAACAAGCATCAATGCTCTCGGGCTCCTGTAGTGCTGTACCTGTAACTGCATACCAACTCATCATTTCTATCCAATCCAAATCCTGACTCAATCCCATGCTAATCTCGCTCTCCTGAAATCGGGAAGGAGTCTTGAAGTAACGATAACCAGTGCGCTCCTTCCAGCTGGAATCTGTAACATCTACTATGTCTAAGGGCCCCTGCTCTGCTGTGATCCATACGAAGAATACCGTACCATCAAGAGGGTACCAACTCATGATCTGCCGCCAGTCCATCCTAGAAGAAGGATTTGATGTAGCAACAACAACTGCATATGGAGCATGCCTAGAATGTCGGCGCCAGCCTGTGATCAACTCTCGCTGCTCTGCCCTATCTGCCAAAGAAAGCTGCCTGAGGAAGGAAGCCCCTCTCTCTGTAATGGGCCAAAGTGGGCAGGATATGCTGTAAGCTCCATCGATGTACTCCCGGAGAGGGCTACTCAATAAAAACACTGCAGCTCTACTGACTACGAGTACATCTATCTGCACCTCATCCCTGTGTCGATCCATAGATAGATGCTCCACCATATCCAATATCTCTTCCCACTCTTGATCAGGAATGTCATAATCCAATTGTCTACTCGTCTCCTGCAGAGAAATCCCATCAACCTGCAACACCTCCAGAAGATATGGATCCACAACTGCCGTCACCCTACTCGATGGTAGTGCATCTAACTGTTCCTCCTCGATGGCTGACCCCGCGGTTAGCCGCATATCCATCACAGACTCTATGTGAGCCTCCATCTGGCTCTCCCCTGAATGACTATCATGCATGAAGTGCATAGAATCCCCCTCTACTGACTCAGGCTCCAGCATATACAACCCTGGCTGGATCGTCACAAGTGTCTCTTCATCCAGAGTATCTTTTGCAGAGTCTCGTGACTACTCACCCTGGACACCGAAATGCAGCTCCAGTCTACTGTCACCGTCTCTGCATGACTGCCCTCGCTCCCCAAGAGCATCCTCAACTGATCCTATGGACTCATATGAAAAAGAGTCCTCACCCTGGCATACAGAAGGAATGCCTTCCTGTTCTAGCTCTGCCATATCTCCACTGGGTCTACCCTCCACCTCAAGCTCTGGTAATGAAGGTGGGCTGTAGATCTGAACTTGGCAAGCATCATAGCTTACCCCATGCTGTCCTTCTTTCCACTCATGACAAGTTTAGAGTATATGTTGGTCCTGGGCTGCAAAATTATTGCCCTCCCATGGCAAAGTGAGGAGCAATCCTCCAGAGAAGGTTCCTCCAATAATGAAGAATAAGCTGGCCCAAAACATTCCATCCATGAAGAATAGGACATGGTCATCATGGATCATCCTGATGAGAGTTTTTTTGAATTTTTTACATGATGATATATGACACAAACAATCTCTCACAAGGATACAACGGAGTCTCATCCACTGCAACTTCAGAAAATTACATGGCAAGCAATGTACAAGATCCATCACATTTACTAATGGATAGTAAATGGCTGAATATGACAACAACATAAGACCAAACACTTTCCCATAACGGTACAATGGATGACTATCAACCTCATGGCCCACCTCAAAAGAGAATGCATATGTAGTAGTGGTGGCCATGCCTCCTCCCATGTTCCCATTAGAACAAGTAGTGCAGAAAATGTGAGAATTCTTCCCACTCAAAGACACATCCATCTCATGTGTCTCCTTCATAATCAAGCCTCCCATACAAATCTGATTTATATCAGCAAATGGAGACATGATCAGCAGCAAAATGAAGGAAGCGCTGAAGGTTACAAGTGATGAAAAGAGGTACCAAGAGCTTCCCAAACAAGTACAGTGCAGTTTTACAGGTTGCTGCTTGATAAGAGTATATGGAAAAATGTTCTTGTTACTCATGGATGTCTTCATATGATACATGCTAGAGTGCATAAAATGAGCATACAAGTGATGACAAAACATTTTCCCAAGGCCACAAAAGAGGTGGTTGCCTCCATCATGTAGATTGGCCCAATACAATTCATGGAGCAATGTGACAAGCTTGCCCTCTTGTGAAGCAATGCACATGAAGAAGAATGAACCAAGTGCTGCCAGAAGGTAATCCTCCTCATGCTTGGAAATCCAAGTCAAGTAGAATATGCCATAGATGTTTCTATCATCATTGCCTCCTCTGTGTTCATCAAGTGCAACAAATATGAATTGATCCTGGGACCTATGGGTTATAGATCCACTATATCTCTTCCAGGAATACTTCATCCATGAGGTTCTGCTCCACAGTAACAGCACTGTGAGCTCATGCAAATAAGCTTCGGTCAATACAAAGCTCTGTTCTTTGACATGCTCCTTGTCAAAGACTCCTCCAATAATGCTGCAACAAATGTGGAACACCTCCCAAGTTGGAAGTGCTTCCAATCCATCATCAAAGATCAAGGAGATAGTGCCATCCCCTCTTTCTGCAACATCATACAAAGCGTGAGAGAAAATCTGCCCTTGCTCTCCTAGAAACAAGCAAAGCAACAAGACAATTTGCTGCCTCCCCATACTTCCATCATACAACTCATGTGATGAAGACATAATGAATGATATGAGTATCATATCAACACCATACATCCATCCTCTATGCTGCTTAATGATGCAAGTATCCAACCATCTTCTCTCTGTCCTCCTACTCTTCGGAAGAGTGTTTTCCAAGTGATGGCCAGAGTATTTCAAGAGTAACCAACGCAGCCAAGCCTCCTACTGCCCGGTATCATAGATCTGTAGGTACAACTGATGCCCAAACTCCCTCAAGAGTAACCAGTGCAGCCAAGCCTCCTGCTGCCCGGTATCATAGATCTGTAAGTAGCCTTCTAGCTCCTTGCTCATCAACCACATCCACTCAATCACTTGTGGATGCCTCCTTCTTCTCCTCATCCTGGTACTCCTCCCATGAGGGCTACCATCCTCCCAAATCAAATTTCTGACTTTGCACTTCATGGGATTTTGAAATATAAACTTCTCAAGGATCAATGAGACCCTATTAAGAATCAAATAGATGGTAGGAAAAAACCTCCTATCATGATGTGTATGGCTCAAGGGATGTCCAACACAAGCATGAGAGATTTTATCCATCCTAAGATGTCCTCCATCTTCTATTTGCTCTTGTGAGAAGGGAAGAAAAGTGTGCCGAAGTGCATCTCCAATGAGATCTCCCCTGGAGACCTCCCTTTCATCCATAGTCTTCCAAAACCAATGAGGTCTTGGATCTGAAAGTAGAAGTTACTCTTTGAGCTGAGAGGAGCTCATTGAGAAAGTGTCATATTGAAGGGAGAAAAGGTTTCTCACTACAATATGTCTACCATCAATCTTCAAATCTTCAAACCCCAACCTCCAATGTGATGTGCAATCCAACAATGGCTCATGAGAATGACGGTTTGATTCCTTCTTGATTGTTTCCATGTTGCATAGCGCAGTGCAACCAAGCTGCTCTTGATGTGCATTTGGAACTTCTTGTAGAGTTGCAAGAGTCCCATCCTCAAAAGTGTTGGCTGCCCCAACTGTCGATGCATGTGGCTGCTCCTCCATGAGTGTGACAGCGTTTTCACAAGCCTCCTCAAGAGATGATGTGATCTCTTCTTCTCAATTAGAATTGGAAGCGCATGGTACTTCCTCTTCCTTCTTGACCTCCTCAAAGGTGGATGCATCTTCTCTGGGTCTAAAAAGAGATGAGAATAAACTCATCTTCCTCTTGGGCTTAGACTCACAGGGACCAGTGGATTTCCCATTCATGGGAAGAGGTGACCTTCCAGTAGTACGTTGCAAATCTGAACTCTACATGATAGAAACCCCTCTGTTACCATTGTACCTTCCTCCTTCATCCTGCCTGAGCTGACAGTAATCTCTGAAGGGCAAAGCTGCTTTGAAGTCTTCCCCCTTGGACTGCCATTCCCAGAAATAATCTCCAAAGGGTAAATGATCCCGCTGCCTCTCTTCCTTACTCTGCACTGGAGGTAAGAATGTAGGCATTGTGATAATGTCCACAGGCTGAGCCAGAACCATGCTCTGATACCACTGTAATATTCCTATTTAAGGATATTTATTAAACACAACAAATGGTACAAAAATGGAATGTATCCTTCATAAATATTCAACAACGCATAAAATAACAGAAACGACCTATGCAACAGATTCACGTTTAACAGAGAAATCACTGAGCCATTTTATTATATCGGGAAGTTATAAGGAAATACAATATATGCGCAGGTGTTAGCGCCCGAAACTTTCCCACAGAAAATCAAAAGGTATTCAAGAAATAACAGGGGTACGACAGTGCACCGTTCTGCGTTCAAGCGGCGGGAATGTACTGCCGTATAGTTGCTGTCGTTTTGCGACTGAAACAGACTCTCCAAGGTGATATCACGATCTTTTCTAATGCCCTCAGTAGATACGGGTTGTCTCTGCTGCAACCTCCAGACCTGAAACCTCCAAATGATAGCAATGGAGAGCTCACATGAGATGGACCACAGTCTTCCCACACAGACTGCGCAACCACTCCTGACACTGCGCTGCAATAAGTCCAAATCGATCCTCCTGCAAGATAATGATAGCACTGCCTCACCCGAGCAGGCACTCGAAGTACCCCGGGGCTGAGGTTGAGATCTCCGCTCGGAGACACTCGGCGCACTAAATAGTGCTGCAGACTGGCTGAACAGCCGGCATGCTCAAGTCTTAGCAACCAACTACAATTTCATAAAATTCATCAATAATCCAAAAATAAGGAGCTCTCTTCCTTTTGTATGCGGCCTTCCTCTCAAACCCTCGACTCCTCCTTTCCCACGCAGCCCTTCTCGGCCCCCACGCTGCCAACTCAGCCCGCGTACTTGCCTTCGCATGCTCGGGTGAGTCCACGACCCGCTCACTGATATTTACATTTAACAGTAGGTGGAAAAATTGGCCCGAACTAATATTCCAATTAGCTTATTGCTAATTAGGAATATTACATATTTTTATAAAGGAACTCTACCTTGAGATGACGGGAGACAAAGTACAGGGAGTGACTCCTGGATGGATTAAGAAGGTATGAAAAACAAAGGCACAAAATAAAATGGAAATATTCTTCAGGCTAGCGTGGCGGGATAAAAACCTAACTTGGAACAACCTACAGCGGAGTGGGTATAACAGTCGTGGAATTTGTAGCTTTTGCTGGATCGAAGCTGAAAATAATAAAAAATTATTTTATGATTGTTCATTCACTAAGATGGTTCTCATTATCATTTGCAGAAAGCTCAATTTAATGGTGCTTTCATATGAAAATGCAGAAGATTTTTTTGACTAGTGGTACAACAAAGGTAAGCATCTTATTAGTATGCCATTAATTCTTCACTGGAATATTTGGTGTTGTAGGAATAAAAAGAGTTTTGATAACATCATATACACACCAGAAAGGGTAAGCAATCTACTGTTCATGGCATTGGATAATTATAAGGTGATGGATAAACCTCCTGCGGATCTGTCTATTAGAGAAAGGCCACATGGACTTATCTTTCTTGCGAGATATTTTGATGGAGCTGCACATAATCAAAAGTGTGGTTGTGGCGCTATTTTGATGTTAAATCCAAGCTTCCACTACAAGTTGTATTGGTATGGAGGTCATGGAACGAAAATGAGGGCTGAATTTATACCTCTTTAGGGGATTATGTGGTTTGCTAATCACCTTTGTGTGGATCGGTTAACCATCTATGGGGATTCCAAAGTCTTGATAGACCATTTGAATAAGGGAACAACCCTCAATCCTATCCTCCTGACATCTTGGATGGGCCACATTGAGAACATGAGGAAAAAGTTCTCTTCAATCACTTTCTGCCACATTTTTAGAGAAAGGAACAAGCAGGCGGACATTTTGTCAAAGAAGGGTCTAAATGGCAGATTTGGAGAAGTTCAGTACGAACTAATTGAAGGTTCAAGTATTGGAGCCAGAGGCACTGTTTTTTTTTTCTAATCTAGTTTTGTTATTTTGCAGGATAAGAAAGGGAGATGAGACGAGCCTTATAACATGAAGACTCCCTCATTAGGCTATGAACAGATCATAAATAGATGAAGGAATGTTACAAGATTAGGCTCAGTACTATTCGGACTTCTTTTTGTATATGAAGAATTAGACTCAACACAGGGCGAGGTTAATGATGGATCTCTGTCCATCAAAACCAGACCCTTTCACTTCGCCTTGTGCAAGACATTCAATGAAAAAGAGGATTAGAACTAGATCTCAGAATGTTGTTTTGATTTCTCTTTTTGTAAACGAATATGATGACCCATTCTATCTGGGTTTAGAAAGTTGATATATTAGATGGAGGACAGGTGGAAATTTTTGTAAATTTGTAATAGAACCAAAAGCTAAAACCTTCAGTAAAACTGATTATACTATAGAATGTGCCCTTTGACGATTAACAAAGGAAATTTTGTTTTCTATCAGTATTCATAGGGATGTAATAAGAACTATGTAAGTACAAGGTTGAAGTTATTGTACTAATATAAACCAGTTGCTTTTTCTACTTATAAAAAATAAAAATAAAAAACATAACGCATGACATGCTCTCCGATATGTAGTGAGAGTGGATAAAAGTAACACATGACATGCTCTCCCAATCATGCATTTAATGCATAAAGAAAACATAAGCACATGTTCTTCTTAACATCCAAGTAATACATGTAAGTATATGATTATATTAATACCGACGCATTTATCTTGATAGAGAGTCTCATGTAGCCCTTTCGTTAACCGGAGTGATGCGTTTTTATAAAGACAATTATTTGAGTGGATGAGCTATGACCCTCTTTCAATCGTTTTGTAATATTTTGACACATGAGTTCTCTTCACTTGCGGTTGCACCGTTTTATCGATGGCTAACTGGACCAGCCAGGTTATGGTCAAGCACGAAAGTTAGCCCACAGTTCATTTTGTTCAGTGATATATATATATATATATATATATATATATATATATATATATATATATATATATATATATATATATATAAAAATTATTTTTAATTATTTTTATTTTGATAAATATGTTTATTTTAAAATAAGATATTCAAATTTTTAATTTAATTAAAAAAAATTATTAGGTGGAAGGTAGAGATTTAACCTTTATAGAATATTTTAGAATATTCTTTTAGTATTCACAAATTTAAAGTTAATTAATTGCAAAGTAGTTATGTTTTTTTTTTCCCTTTTAATTGAATTCATCGATTAAAAAAAATGTCGTATGAAATGAGTTGTTGTTTTTTTTGGGTATGTGGCATTGATAAGCTATGGTATTGACTCATAATATTGTAAAAAACCCTATTTATAGATTAATAATTTCCATAATAACTGGAGGATAAATTTTCTGTTATAAAATTATATATTATGGAGCAATGCAACACATAAAATATGCGGAAAATACAAGCACACAAAACACATAAAACCAGAGAGACACAGATATACGTGGTTCACCCAGTTTGGGCTACGTCCACCCCGAACAGCCAGTCCTTCCTTTATATTATCCAACAAAATGAAGAGACAAAACCTACAGCAGATCCGCTGTAATATCCTATGTTCTCTCTCATAGTCTCCCTCTCTGTTTCTCGCTCCGAGAATACACACATCATCCACAACCGCAATACAATGCCCCCATATATACAAGGGGGTTTCCTTCTAGGGCAAAAAACCCTATTCTAAACATAACTTCTACCATCAGATCATTTGCCTAATGAACGGCCCAGATTGACTAGAAATTACTATACTTTTACAAGGCAATTTTACATGTTGTCCCCCCCTGGACCTCCCACGGCAGCGATTAAATTTCGGGCGGCGTTGCCGCCCCTTTTAAGGTACAGGGGTCCAAAGCTGTGATACAAAGTAAACAAGATAATCAGGCTCCACACCCAACATTTTCATGGTTAAGAATATTGTTACATGTTTTTTAAAAATATATATCTGTTTGACTCTTATATATATATATATATATATATATATTATAAAGTTATAATTTAGTTAAATTTTATGATTTTTTAATTTTAATTGCACGAAGAGGCACTCGCTAACCTCATATGGAAAAGATATTGTAAGGTTATATTATGCGATGTTATGTAAACATTTTGACTTGATTAAATTACATAATAATAATAATAATAATAGGTTCAAAAATTAAAGAAGGAAAGAAAGGAAAGTGAATGGGTAATCATTAGGAATATGAAAGTTATAATTAGAGATAGAGACAAAAATAAGAACATTTTGACTTGATCAAATTACATAATAATAATAATAATAATAATAATAATAATAATAATAAGGAGGTTCAAAAAGTAAAGAAGGCAAGAAATGAAGGTTTATGGGTAATCATTAGGAATAGGAAAGTTATTATTAGAGATAGAGACAAAAATAAGTGTGATAAATAGGAATTTGGAACACTCCACATGCTCTTCTGGAACTGCCAAGTTTTTTCTTGACGTAAAGGTCCTATGCTAAGTTGGATCTTGTGTGATATTGATCTTATTTCTTAGTTGAAATTTGGAGCATGATGAATCTAAGGTCCTCCACATAGATGGATTCATCCTCTAATTGACTTGGAACAAGAAATCCTCTCATAAAGATTTTGGTGGAATAACTTGTTATATAAAAAATAAAATTTTTCCTCGCACTTGACTTCATAAGATTGACCCCATCAATCAGTACATTTGGATGCAAATTCTTATTATGCTTATCTTTAAAAGTGGGTAGAAATATTCCCTCTAACTATAAGACCATTATGATTAGCCACAGTTTAGCCAAGTAATATCGTCTCATTTTGGAAAAGAAGATTAACCTTGGCTTGAAAGCCATGGTAAAAGAGCTAGATGACAAGTTGGGTTTATGAAACATCACTCAACTATAGCTCATCTTGTTACTCTTAGGATCATTACAGAGGAATTTCCCAATAATAAAATTGATCCCTTATGTTGTTTTGTTGGCTTTAGAAAAGTGTTTGACATCATTCCTTGGGATAAGTTATGGAAGATGCTAGAAGAGATAATAGTTCGTTTCGAGTTGAGGGTTGTTGTGACTAGGCTATATGATAATGTTATTGTAGATCTTAGGACCATCAAGGGTTTTTTAGAATAAATTACATGCAATATCGAAGCTAAGCAAGGGTGTCCCTTATCCCCTACCATTTTTGGCATTTATAATGATAAGCTAGAAGAGTGTTTCAAAGCTAAAGGATGTGATGGCGTAAGGCTAATTGGTATGGTCATTACTCTTCCCCTTTATGTTGACAATATCATTATTTTAGCAAGGAGTCATGATGATATTGACAAATAACTTATAATTCTCCAAGATTAATGCTCCAAGATGGGTATGACTATTAATACTTACAAGATCAACTTTGATAATTTCACTCATGATAAAAAGTGTTTTCATGCAAATATCTGGGAATCAACATTCATCATTAGCTTAATTGTAATTATAAAATCGAGAAAAGGATAATTGGACGCTAGAAAGGATAATTGGAGGCTTGAAAGAAATTACAAGTCGATGGATCTTTGGGTATGGAGTAAAAAACATTCTTCTTTGAGACACTTTCCAACCTATTATTTCATATGGATATGAATTTTGGGGTTGCAGAGTATCTATAGAATTGTGGAGGAAGATTGAGCTGATCCAAAAGAAATTTATAACCTACAAACTCAAGAATGAAGGATATACTCCCTGCCCTATCCTCTTGATTGAAGCTATCCTTTCCCCTATTAAAAGCACGACTATGACTACTTATCACATGTTTAAAATGAATTTATACAACATGGAATCAAATAATTTTCCTAAAATTGCTTCTAAATCTTGCTAAAACCCTCACCTCTATCTCAAGAAAGGCTAGCATAAACATGCCTAGTCTTGGCTAGACCATTGGGGGGTAAAGAGGGAGATAATCTTAAAGAATAGGGATAATATTAAAAATATTATTACTTTCAAATTTAAGGATAACTTGTGGGACCATAGGGAGTTAGAGGGGAAAAGGGAGCTAAGGTATTATGAGGAGGTTATCAACCCCACTCTTGAAAACTAGAATTATATATCTATCGTGACCAATGCTAAGAAGAAAATGAACATTTCAAAGATAAGAACTAATTCTTATGATCTTGAAAATGAAATTGGATGTTGGTCGATTCCCAAAACACCTTGGGATGAAAAAGCCTACCACCTTTGTGACATTATGAGTGTTAAAGAAGAAAAGAACTTTATCTTGGATTGTCCAAGTTACTTACATAAATTCTAATTTTCAAAATATTTTCCACACTATCAACCTTCTTAACTTGTTAAGTCATGAAAACTATGGTGATCTAGGAATGGTTCTCTCTCTTATTTTTTATCATAGAAATAAAATGTTAAATAATATTAATTAAACTCTTACTTTCTTAAGGTTTGGTATACAATATGGTTCTTAGTGGATGTTAATCATCATCAAGTAAAACATTTTGACTTGGCCAAATTAATAAAATTAAAATTAATAATTATAATTAAACCATCCTAGATCCATCTTAATTCTAGATCTATCAAGGACTGAGAGGGATCAAATCTCTCAAGGTGAAAACATTTCCTCAAGTTATACACTAGAAAGGGGGTTTGCACTTTGAGAAATTTGATCCCTTCCATCCCTTGAAGATATAGAATTGAGATAGATATAGGCTAGTTTAATTATTAGTAATTATATTTATTTATTTTTTAATTTTTTAATTTTTAAATTGATTTGAAAATTTGAGGTTGATCGCTTCTTATTGTGGGAAATCTTATACAGGTGAAATGGGTCGTTCTATCTAGCGTAAAATTTAGGAGAAAACTACAGACATTAATCATAAGCGCTCTCTCTCTTCATGCTAAGAATTATACAAAGACTAAGAATCACATTTGTATTGAGGATTCTCGCTTCATTGCTAATATATCTCATTATCATCACACTATGTTTTGGGAAGCCATTGAGATAGAATAATGAGTGGCCAACAATATTAATAGGGATGATGGCTAAAGAATCGATAGAAAGTGGATCCCTGCTCTCTCTTCGAGTCATTCTACTTCTTGATTTTAATCTGTATTTTTATTTTTGATTGTATTTTGTACTTATTTATTTTTATTTTTATTTCCTTCTATTTCTTTTTTACCTTTGGTTAATTATTATTATTATTATTATTATTTTGTGGATCAACTTTTTCTATTAATTCAAAAGAAGATAACGTAATGGAATGCAAATTTTAAAAACATATGAGGCCTCACTCCTACTCGATTTATCATCCCTAAAGTACAAACAATAAAACATGTATAACATCCCAAGAAAACAACAAGATTGAAGATTAATGGCCCACAATGCCTAGAACTATCCAAAAATCAAGAATTGTCCTAAAATCATTGTTAACCACCCAAACTACCTAGATTCGGGTTTTTAGGTTCTCCTCTTATAAGGTGTAAAAATTATTCAAACACGTGTGATTACTTGTGAGCCATTCTCCTTTCAAAGTCATCCATCCACTCCTGAAGTCGCTTATTTCCTCTACGAAGGGAGATTTTACGATCTAAGATTTTCCATTGATGGTGTTGTATGTCTTGCAGAAAAATGATAACCTCATTATGGTTATATTTAATGTCTCTTGCAAATTCTTCCACCACCACTATCTCAACTCAAATTTGGGCCTCCAAAGAGTCAAAGGGTGGTGGCAGGTCCACATGCCCCGGGGCTGCCTCTTGTTGTTGCAAATATCCTTCATCCTCATTGAGTTGAGAAATATGGTGGGCAACACTATGACCTCGATGGCCCACCCCCTTTCTAGGCCTCCCTATTTGACGAAGCATTTCTGAATCACAAAGAACTATCTAAGTCCTCAAATTCCAATGTCTGGCCCCTAACCTATAATCTTCTCTAGACAAAACATTTGCACCAGCTATAGAAAATAGATTTCTCCCCACTCCCCATCACTGATTTAGACTGAAAATTTCATAGTCATGTGAGGCGATCCAATTTCCACCTCTCTCATAAAAAATGGTTTTATGGGGCTTTCACTTTAGGTAGGCTAGCCACACCCATTCACTAACATCCAAATACCCTCACAATGAGCACCCTGATCGGTATGAATTAAATGCAAATCTTTCCAACACCATCCATAAGCATACAATTTATGCTCGCAAAATTTTGAAAGACAAGGGGGAGGTCCCCACCCCCTTAAAACTCACGGAATGCTCAAGGAGAGCACAAGGCCCTCCCAGAAATAAAGAAAACGATAGGAGGAAATCCAACACGATTGCCAACTATTTACATAGACCTCTTTGAACCCCTCCCAAATTTCCTTAGGTACCTATAAAGACTAAGACCACTGCAACTGAAAAATAATAGAGATAAAACAAAAAAGGAAGATCGATGAGAAAGTATTGCAAAATTCCCTTCGATGCAAGCCAACCGAGGACCCGATGACGCCATCCAACCTCCCTCCAATCTGCGTGATTATAGCTTCGCTCACCAAAGATAGATGCAAGCCAATATATCAAGTTTTCATATTGCGTTGTCTTGGGTGACTGCTAAACTCCATATTTCTTCCCAACGAGGTTCCTCTTACACACCTCCCAATGTGAGAACGGGAGAAGTCTGACATCATTGCCTCCTCGCTCCTTTGTAGCAACTTTCCCCTAACTCGCTACACCTTCATCTCCCACTCGAGACAAATGGTTGGGATACACTAACCCAATTCACTTATAATTCTTTACATGCCTCCAACTCATTAATGACGTGTGGGTTGTCTATATACACCCTAAATTTGGACCTCCAATTGGCTATTTACCACCCATCAGGGACTTGGTTAATTTATTTTACCCTTTATTAATATGACTATTAATTTATCTAATAATAATAATAATTTATTGATAACAATATTATTATTAATTTGTATATCTCATTTGAGTTAATTTTTATTTATTTATAACAATATTATATATTTACTTATTTATTTCTTAATTTTAATTTCTTTAAATTAAAAATTTTGATTTCATTTAAGTTCATTATTTAAACTATTATATATTTGTTTGAACCTTAACATTTTAATGTATTATATACTTTCTTTTTTTTCGAAAAAAGTTTGTATTATATTATCATATCAAAAATAGAATTTATAGTAGGAGCCACCATAAGTTGGTCATTGGTGTATTTGGGTATTCAGGGCTTAAAGGTGGTCTTGGGAGCCTCAGTTTTCTTTTATGAACTCTCGAGCCTCAATAGTGCTTCTAGTATGTAGGCTTAAACATTTATTTAAGCCATAATTAATTACGGTCTTCGTACCTTTGATCAAGGAGGGTGTCCGGATGAGGGAACACCCGATCTCTTGTGGGCGGTGGCTTCAAGGGTAGGCAGGGACCTCAATCTCAGGGATTGGGGTGGGCTTCTCCATGGCCGTTTGTTAGTGTTGAATATCTGATGAACTCAAGTGGGAGCTCGGGGATCTGGGAGAAGGGAACATCAAGATTGTCCATGCCTTGGCCAAAACCACCATGCCAAGCCCTCCTCTTCTGCTCGATGTGCAGGGTTGCCGCGCAAAGTCTCCCTAATTCCTTCTGCCCGTGAAACCTGTTATCACTTATATTTTCCTTGAAGTTGTTGGGAAGAGGAAAGGGGTCTGAGGTAACCACAAACCAAATTTTAGGTACATAATATAGCCAATCTGTACCCAGAGAGGGCTCTCTCTGTAAAATTTAGCTTTGTTTTGAAATATATTAGGCTAGTTATAAAGTCCAGGGATCTTGATTGAGTTTGGGTGATGAAATTCAATAGCTTAGGGTAAGATTGAGTAGTTTAGGCCATTGGGCTAATGGAGTCAAAGAAATATGGCTTAACTGGATTAAGTTTCTTAACAAAAGATGGTTTCACAGGGCAAGGTAATCAAATAGGGAACAATTATAGATCTAAAGTGAATGGGATGAGTTTCAAAATTGGTGAATGGAAATTAAGAATCCTTCAACATATTTATGAAGAGATAACTTGAATGAGTCTCATCAACTTCCATTTGTTTTAGGTCCTGCATTTCTTTTTTGGTGAACTTTGTTGGATGAAGCATTTGATTAAACTTTCTTCTAAAATGTCTATTTCTTGTTCATTTATTTGATTAGATTCAATGACTGTATCTTCATCTATGTTACTGTTAGAAAATTCATTTTCTAGAGTCAGGAAATGGTTGATCTGCTCATTACTTGCAAACACTTGCCAGTTCTTAAAATTGTCAGGTATAGCTGGTTTGTGTCTAATCTCAGCTGTGAACTGCTGATTAGGTTCAAATGGTAATTTACAAGTGCTAGCAAACATTGAAAGACTATGAGCATGCAAGTTTTGTTTTCTTGGAATTTTAGCAAGCTGAGTTTCTAGAAAAGTGTTGAGAATCTCTACAACTGTTCCTCTATATTCTCTCAGTCTGGGATCGTTTGTCAGAAAGTGACCTTTGATCTGTTGAATGATTAAATCAGAATCTCCTATGACAGATACTCTAATTGCCCCTAATCTTTTGACAAGTTTAAGACCTAGCAAAAGAGCTTCATATTCTGCCATATTATTAGTGCACTTAAAGTTCAATCTGTAGGCATGGCCTTCAACATGATCATTTTCAAGGTTATGCACCCAAAATCCAACTCCTGCTCCTAATTTATTAATGGAACCATCAAATTCTAAGTGCCAAAGAATTTCATGTTCATAATTGGTGTCAGGAGTTTCAGGAACTTTCTTAACAGTGAGATCTGGTTTCTTACTTTCTTCTGGTTTTTCTTCGGTATCTGATGTTTCATTGCTCTCAGAGATTTCCTGGATTTGAACACTAGATTTTTGATTTGTAATTTATTTTGGTTATGTTGCTGGAACTTCTAATTTAGTGGGAGGATTAAATTCAGCATTGTAAAGAATAAATGAATCCATATCAGAGTGTACTGAGTAGATGGGGAAATTTTCAGGTTTCTCCTGACTACTGACTACATATTTCATTAAATTTTCTCTGTATAGTCTTTTAGGTTGGCCGAACACTGAAATAGTAGCATATGACATGTCTAATTGAAGAGATCCTCCAAGCTTTGCACCCCAAGATCTGGACAATAGCATACCATATTTTGGAGGAATATCTGCTACTACTATATCCATCAAAATTGTTTTTGCAGGGTATTGAACCAATGAAACACACAAATCTTTGATTAGTCCTAAACATCTCACCTGATTTGAATCAAAAGAAAAGAGGTCTTTGTATGGTCTGGTGATGTCTAGGTTTAATCTCTCCATTACAGCCTTGGGCATTAGATTGTGAGATGCTCCAGAATCAAGCATGGCATTATGAAGTATTTTATCATGTATGTTCAAACTCACATAGAATGGTGGAGTCCCTCCACTTCCTGGTTTTCCATTTACTTTAGGGCCAAATATTAATCTAGGTTGGTCATCAAAAACATTTACTGAGTCATCACTTGCAGTAATATTAAGTGATCTATTGATTTGACTTCGGTAGACCTCATGTTTAGCTAATTGACAGTGGAACAGCTATTTTTAATTTGCCTACTTCAACTTCCAGATTAAAAGGTTTTTCAATCTGAGTTCTTGTATTTCGAACAGTTGGATTCTCTTTTTCTTCTGTATTTTCGGTATTTTTCTCCTTCTCAGGAGTGGGGTTGTGGGCTGCAGTTGTTTCCGAATAAAATTCTGGAGGTTCCTCTACATTTCCTTTAGGAGGAAAAGTATTGGAAAGTTGTCTGTTATTCAGTTGAGTATCGGATACGTCTTCAATTATTGGGTTGGCAGGATTAGGATTTGATCTAGAAAGAATATGTACAGGGGTAGTATTAGTTTTACCTTTGAGGGGCTGCTTCATAGTTTTCTGTTTACTTGTTTCTGGGACATCAATTCTTCTGCTCCTCAAATTGTATTGCTTATGGACTTCATAAATGGATGTATCATAACCTTCCTGGAAATCAAATGATTCTCCTGAATGGGTTTGAAATTTCTTAAGAATGTGAGCTTCTTGATCATCTTGGGTCAGGAAAAATTCTGGTTCGTTGTTGCGTTCATTCAAGTTGTTTATTTGGGCATCTTCAGTTGGTTCTTCAGAAGTTGAGGCTTCAATATAATTTTCTTGGAATGGGGGCCTAATATTTTGGTTAGGACCAGTTTTTTCAATATTTTGATTTTGGTTCTTTCTGAAATTTGGATTTCTCCCAGTATCGCTTCGTTGACCATCCCAAGGAGATTTCTTTTCAATTGTTTCTACTCTACCTCCTAGCCTTTCCATCCCTTTAATAATAGCATCCAGTTTCTTTTCAAAAGCCGAGGGTTCTTCATGTAAAGGAATTCTCCTTTCAGCTCTGGCTCTAGCTCGTTTCTCTATCACGTTGGCTTCAACACTAACAGTTATACTTTGCATTTATTCTAAAGTTTGAGGAGCTATTTCTCTAAGCTGATATGCCATATCAGAATCAAATCCATCAGGGAATTTGATTAATACTGAATCTAGAGGAGGTCTAAGGGTTTGAGGAATAGCATAGTAAGACTCATTTAACCTGGCACAGTAATCTTGCATTGTCTCATTTGGTTCTCTCTTTATTTTTCCAAAGTATGATAATATTTGAAGAGGATCTTTCTTCTTTTCCTATCTGTTTAAAAATGTTCTATAAAGAGCTTGTAAGTCAGTAACGCTATTTGCAGGAAGGGCTCTAAACCAGGTTCTAACTTCACCAGTAATACTTTGGACAAATATTCTCATTCTTACATCATCACCATCTATTTCATAAATTTTAAAATAATCAGTCATCTTTTTAGTATGCTGTTGTGTAGTGTAGGTACCAGAACCATTGAAAGGAGTGATTTTACTTTGGTAGTCTTGGGGCACAGCCCTTGGATTAACTGGTAACACCAAAGGAGCATATCTGTTTACCATTGCAGGAGGTAACAATGAAATAACAGGTGAGGTTGGTTTGGGAGTGGTGGGTAGAGGAGTAGAAGGGGTGATTTGAGGTTGATATGTTTGAGGAAATGTTGATGAACTTAGAGAGGCTAAAGTGATCACAGAAATATTTTATGTTCCTTCAGAGGTAAGCTCAGATTGTATGGAATTTCGCAAATGTTTATCAAGATGTGAAGTAACAAATTCAAGTTGTAAATATTCAATAAATACTGGGTTTGGAACCAAATTGGACAACTCAGATTCAGAAAAATTTACAAATAAAGAGGTTTCAAACTGCTCATCAAAAGGTTCGTCCTCAAGGTAAATCCACTTCACAGGACAGGATATTGATCTATAGAGAGGTCGAGAACTGCCAGAAATTTCTTGACTTTCTTGTCTCCTAAGAATTCTGGGGATCAGATTCGGATTTTCAAACACAGGTGGAGGATTTGGATCAGGATTAGTGTTGTGTAACCAGCTCCAAAAATAGAAGAAAAGAGATATGAACGCCTTAGAAATAAGCCACTTCGAGGGGGCAACCTCCAATACATTACATAAATGAACAATTCTTGGATGATATAATTCACAAAACCTCCTTTCTATATATAGGAGTCCATGGGGCCATAATGTAATCCTAGTGGGCCACAATGTAATCCTAGCCGACCTAACAATAATAATTTAAGGGCACAATAATAACAAAATGGAGGTTACAAGGGTTCAATAATAACAATAAGGGGGTTACACTAACAATAATAAGGGACTATACTAGTGATATAAGGACCTAACATGCCCCTCTCCTTCAAAAAAGTGTTGTCCTCAACGCTTGAGTAGCTCCGGGTGCTTCTGTATAAAATTCTCATCCTCCCATGTAGAATCTTCAGTGGGTAAGTTCTTCCACTTGATGAGATACTCTGAAATTGATCGATTCAGTAGTTGTCGAGTTCTTTTTTCTATGACTGCTTCAGGTTCCAATATGATCTTCCCTTCCCCATCAAGTTCTGGCAATACTGTTTGAACTGGAAGATTTTCACCTATAACCTTCTTTAAGCATGAAACATGGAACATTGGATGTACTCGCGAAGAAGCATGAAGCTCCAATTTGTATGCCATAGTACCAATCTTTTGCAACACCTTGTAAGGACCATAGTACTTTGGCGATAATTTATTATCCTTCTTTGCTTGCTTGAGGGACATTTGTTTGTATGGTTGTAGCCGTAAAAATACCCAATCTCTTACATCAAAACTTCTCTCGCTACGATGTTGATCTGCCTGTTGTTTCATTCGATTTTGTGCCAAATTCAGGTTATCCTTTAAGAGTTGGAGAACTTCTTGCTTATGCTCGATGTGATCTTCCACTGCTTGAACCTTCGAATTTTCCCTTAAAGATGATGTGATGGATGGTGGATGATATCCATAAAGTGCCATAAATGGGGTCATTTTTGCTGCAGTATGGAAGGAAGTGTTATACCACCATTCAGCAAGAGGTAACCACTTGACCCCTTGTGTTTGTTTATCGGATACAAAACAACGAAGATATCCTTCCAAACATTTATTTACTATCTCTGTTTGACCATCAGATTGAGGATGATAAGATGAGCCATGAGCTAATTGAGTACCCAAACAAGAAAATAACTCTGTCCAAAAATTTCCCGTAAAAATGGGATCTCTGTCGCTCACAATAACCCTTGGGCTTCCATGTAGCTTTTGAATTCTGTCCACAAATGTAGTAGCAACTGTACTTGCTTTAAATGGATGAGATAATGCACAAAAGTGTGCATACTTAGTAAGTCTATCAACTACCACCATGATGACATTCTTGCCTTCGGACTTCGGTAAACCTGTGATAAAATCCATTGAAATCTCCTCCCAACGTTGACTTGGAATGGATAAAGGTTGTAGAAGTCCCGGGGTCTTAATTGTCTCCACTTTATTCTGCTGGCAAACCAAACATTACGCCACAAACTTTTGAATATCAGATTTAAGACCATCCCAAAAAAAATCTTTCTTCACCCTGTGGTAAGTTTTTAAAAATCCTGAGTGTCCTCCTAAAGGAGAAGTGTGCAATTCCAGAAGAATCTTTTGTTTCAGTTGGGAATTCTTACAAAGATATAAGCGATCTTTGTACCATAAGGAATCATTTTTTCCAACTAAATGTATCAGATGTACTAGGATCTTGCTGCAACTTTTGAATGAGTATCCATACATCTTTGTCCTTCTTCCATTCATCTCTTGCTTCAGTTATCCAATCTGGTTGGATAATAGAAATGGCACAAAGCAATGCTTCCACCTCTTCATTCTTTCTTGAGAATGCATCTGCAACAACATTCAGCTTTCCTTTTTTGTAGATTATTTCAAAGTCGTAACCCAACATCTTTGTGACCCATTTTTGCTGTTCTTATGACGATAGTCTTTGTTCCAAAAAGTGTTTAAGACTATCATGATCAGTTTTTTACCTTGAAGTGTCTTCCCATTAGGTAAGTTCGCCATTTCTTTAGTGCATGCAGTATTGCTAACATTTCCTTCTCATAAATAGGTTTCTGTAAATACTTTCCTTTGATTGAATGACTTTCAAAAGCAATGGGTCTTCCTTCCTGCATTAAAACTGCACCAATTCCATTTCCTGAGGCATCACATTCCACAATAAAGGTTTTTGTGAAGTCCGGTGTAGCTAAGACCGGTGCTAGGCACATTGCCTCTTTAAGACGTTCAAAGGCCTTAGTTGCTTCAGGAGTCCATGAAAATGCATCTTTCTTCAATAATATTGTTAGAGGTGCTGCTATTCTCCCATAATTCTTAACAAACTTGCGATAATACCCTGTTAACCCGAGAAATCCTCGCAACTGCTTTATGGTTGTGGGGACTTTCCATTCCTTAATGGCTTTAATTTTGTTAGGGTCTAGTTTAACACCCTCATGAGATACAATATGACCCAGATATTCCACCTCTTGTACTCCAAAGAAACATTTGGATTTTTTTGCATATAATTGTTTCTCCTGCAATAGTTTGAGCACCCTGTCAACATGTTCAACATGATCCTTCCAAGACCTCTTGTAGATTAGTATATCATCAAAAAATACTAGCACAAATTTTCTAAGGAAGGGTTTGAAAATGGAATTCATCAACCCTTGAAATGTAGAAGGTGCATTGGTAAGGCCAAAAGGCATGACCAAAAATTCATAATGACCCTCATGAGTTCGAAAAGTTGTTTTTGGAATATCTTCAGTCTTCATTCTAATTTGATGATATCCTGAACGAAGATCCAACTTGGTAAAATAAATTGCTCCATGTAATTCATCCAATAATTCATCAATCACAGGAATGGGAAATTTGTCTTTAATAGTGAGCTTATTGAGCTCCCTATAATCCGGACACATTCGCCATGATCCATCCTTCTTGTGTACCAATACTACAGGAGTAGAGAAAGAACTTTGACTAGGTTGAATTATACCGCCTCTAACATTTATGCAATCATAAGTTCAATTTCGCTCTTTTGGAAGTAAGGATATCTATAAGGCCTTATGTTTGGAGGAAAACTTCCTGGAATCAAATGAATAGCATGATCATGATCACGAATAGGTGGGAGTCCTTTGGGAGTTTCAAACACCTTGGAATGATTGTCTAAGACTTGTTGGAGATTTGCAGAAATAGATGATTTTGATGTTGGAACTTCTAGTGAGCATAATTGTGCGATTACACCTCGTTGTTCTTTTTTTAGAAGCTTTGTCATGACATTTGAGCTTATTATCCTTCCTGGCTTCCCCGCAATACCCCGTAATTCGATTTCCTTCTGAAAAAAATTTCAAGAAAAGTTCTTGAAAATTAAAAGCTACCGTCCCCAAAGATTGTAACCATTGTACTCCTAGTACAACATCAGCACCTCCCATAGGAATGGCAAGCATTGGACTAGTCAATACATATTCCCCATGGTTAGCTTGATATTATGGCATTTTCCAGAGCAATTTATAGTTCCTCCATTTGCAACCATCACTTGACATTCTGGTGCTGGGTATATGAAACAATTTAATTCCTTGGCTACCTTATAATGAATAAAATTATGGGTGCTACCTGAATCAATCAACAATATTACCCTTTTCTTCTTTATATGTCCTTCTATCTTGAGAGTTTGAGGAGTGGTAATTCCTGCCAGTGCATTACACGATATGGTCGGATTCATTTCTTCCTCTTCTAGAGGTGGTTCCTGGTGTATATCGTCTTCTTGTTCATTTTCTTCTTCTTCACAATCTATGTAAAATAATTTCTTCTCAGCACACTTATGACCTTTAGTGTATTTGCTATCACAACTGTAGCAAAGCCCTTTTGCTCTTTTTTCTTCCAATTTTTGTGGTGTCAACCTTGTAGGTTGTGGAAATCTAGGCGTAGCAACACTTCCTTCTTTATAGGATTGAGTGGTAGGCTTCCTTGTCGCCATAATTTTACATTCAACTTTTCTTGCCAACCTGAATGCCTTCTCCAATGAATCAGGTTCCAAAACGCGAACTTCATGTTGGATGTTATCCTTTAAAGTGCCTAGGAAGAGATCAATCTTGTGTTCCTCTGTAAGATGAGTTACCCTTATATTCAATTTTTGGAAGTCCTCAGTGTGCTGCCCCACTAAACCCTTTTGTTTGAGATTTATCAATTGGGTAAAGAAGGTGTTGCTCTTTGTATCCTCATAATGTGCTATCATTTCCTCCGTAAAAATTGACCAAGTGACAATTTTTTTACGGGAGCAAAGCCATCGATACCATACAAATGTATTTTGTTCTAAATGTAGAGTTGCAATGCGTACCTTTTCTGTGTTTTGCACATTATGGAGATCAAAATATTGCTCCATCTGTAGTATCCATGTTACAGGATCCTTTCCATCAAACTTCCTCATATCCATTTTTGGAATATGGTGGTTCTTCCTGCCAACATTCGAGTTTATGAAATCATGATTAACATTTATTTTGTTCTCATCGGGAGGTTCTTCTCCTATATTTCCGCCATTAGGAATCATTTCTGGTTTTAAGCTTGTCATCAAGCCTTCCATGTATGCTTTTAGATCATTCTTCATGTCATCCATCTTAGCTTCCATGCCGACTTCCATGCCATCCATCTTAGCTTCCAAACCATTCATCTTAGTTTCCACGCCTTTCTTCAAAACGTCCATTTCATTTTTTGTTGTTCTTTGCGAGAGCGAATTTTGTTGCATTTGCTCTTGTAATTTTGACATGTCATGTTGCCATTCTTCATCTTCATGAGTAATAGTAGAGCCTTCTAAAGGCTTAATGGGTGTTGAATTATTTTTAGGGGCCATTTCAGACTCCAATATTGATATCTATTCTACAATAGGCCCTTGCAATCAATTCAACTTGATTCTTCAAACAAGACTTATGCAATTCGGAAAACAAATACACACCTTTTACTAGCTTTGAGGAGCTCGATATTGAAATTGTATTATCTCTGTGCTTGAAAATCTTCGATATCTGAAATTCAGCCCTGTAGTAGCCCTCTGAAGCTTCTTTCAAATGCCACAGGTCTGACCTGATTTTGATGCTCCAAGACAAAGTTGTGTCCAATCTCCCACAATGACCTAATTCTGGACTGGTTCAGTAGAGCGAACTTGTACGACTTGCCACGTGTCACTGTTTTGTCCTTTGTCTCTGAAATTGATAGCGAAGAAACTACAGGCTCTGTACTTGTGACCACTTTTGACGGAACTCCAATCCAATCTTCAGAGAGAGAGTTATTGAACTTTTCCCACGATCACCTCTTTGAGATGAAATTCAGGAGCCTGAAAAAGCACTACCTTCCACAGATCATATCTCCAAAAATATTGCGAACCAAGTTCTAAAATTTTTTGACGAATTTCCTCAGGATTTCAGCTTCGCACCATATGAATTTCAGACTCTGACCCTTCGTACAAAAAAATTTATAGCGCAAATGCCACGATGACCTGTTTATGAGCCTGAAAAAATACCTAACTTCCACAAATGATATCTCCTCAAATATTGCGAACCAAGATCTGAAATTTTTAGACAACCTTCCTCAAGATTTCAGCTTCGCACCCTAGAAATTTCAGCTTCTGAAGCTTCGTAGAAAAAAAGTTATAGCGAAAATTCCACGATGACCTGTTTGGAGCAGCGAAACCCTAGAATCCCAAAGCTCCGATACCAAATGTTGTGTAACCAGCTCTAAAGAGAGAAGAAAAGAGATATTCACGCCTTAGAAATGAGCCACTTCGAGGGGGCAACCTCCAATACATTACATGAATGAACAATTCTTGGATGATACAATTTACAAAACCTCCTTTCTATATATAGGAGTCCATGGGGCCATAATGTAATCCTAGTGAGCCACAATGTAATCCTAGCCGACCTAAAAATAATAATTTAAGGGCACAATAATAACAAAATGGGGGTTACAAGGGTACAATAATAACAATAAGGGGTTTACACTAACAATAATAAGGGGCTATACTAGTGATATAGGGACCTAACAATTAGACTTGGTGTAATGAGTCCTTTCTGAAGCCAGGTTTCTAGGTGATATATTTTTTTGGTTTTTGTCTAAATGGAATGAACAATACAACTTCAACAATCTCTTTAAGAAGTTTTAGATATTGGATTTAAATTTTCTTAAAGATTTATTTGACTAGAGGAACTGATAAAGTATCTGAAACCGAATGTTCAGTTCATAAACTAGACCGGAGATAGACTAAAGCAACATTTATTTACTTATGCAATTGCAGAGCAAAAGCAGTTCAAAGGCTACCTGGTTAACTTCAGGCTCCGTCTGTAGGTTATAAAATAAACGCTAGTAACAAATAAATTATTCAGATTCCTCAGTGGAGTCGCCACTATGTTATCACTCAGATTTTCCTTGAAGTTGTTGGGAAGAGGAAAGGGGTCCGAGGTAACCACAAACCAACTTTTAGGTACAAAATCTAGCCAATCTGTACCCAGAGAGGGGTCTCTCTGTAAAATTTAGCTTTGTTTTGAAATATATTAGGCTAGTTATAAAGTCCAAGGATTTTGATTGATTTTGGGTGATGAAATTCAATAGCTTAGGGTAATATTGAGAAATTTAGGCCATTGGGCTAATGCAGTCAAAGAAATATGGCTTAACTGGATTACGTTTCTTAACAAAATATGGTTTTACAGGGCAAGGTAATAAAATAGGGAACAATTATAGATCTAAAGTGAATGGGATGAGTTTCAAAATTGGTGAAGGGAAATTAAGAATCCTTCAACATATTTCTAAAGAGAGAACTTGAATGATTTTTAATAAAGAGCAATTAAGTATTCTTTACTAAATAATCAAAATGCATAAACTAGAAAAATAGGAGCAATTAAGAATTCACTGTTTAAACGAGTTCAGAAGAAAACATTTAGAATAACAACGATTGAAAACAAATTGCACTTAGGCACCTTCTGATTTATTCCTTTTCGTTAATCATTCAGATATGAAACACGGTTGATATAATAAACAAGTATAAAACTTCAAAACATAAGAGATAGATGACTTATTCATTCGTTGTCTGATTCAAGAATCTTGTAAAAAGTCTTTTGCATCAATTCCTTATCCAGCTAGCCACACAAAATTTTTCCAACAACACTTTATTCTAAAATAGTCAATGTTACAACAAAGTCTAAGAATCCACCCTCAATACTCCAATTGAGGGAGTATTTATACAAAAAAATTATAAAAAATATCTCATAACAAATTGAGATATAATCTAGGATGACTCATAAGTATTTTACAACAAACTAGAGACAAATGGTATCGTAGATAAGAGAAATAATAACTGATGTTCTGTTGTTTCCTTCTTTTGAGAACGTGCTGGAGGCAGGCCCTATGATTTGGCTTGTTGCTGTCCTCTTTAGTAACTCTGTGCTGGCTGCTTTGTTTTACTGATACTCTTTATCTGCATTGATACTCTTTAACCTCTGTTTATCCTTATATACTTTTTATCATGATTTACTATAGTACATAATCAAAAATTCATGTAAGGATAATTTTTACAAAATTTCTAATATTTCCTCCCACCATTTAGCTTCCGGTATTCTGGTTCTTTGCAGTTTTCTCAGAGTTTCATCTGTCTCTGTATATCTAGAGAAAGTAGGCTCGATTGGGAATAAATGCTTTACCTCATGCTCGAGATAAAACAAATTCTCCAATCTATCATGAAGATTCTTGCCTGTAGGCAATGCTGCTGCTGTTGATGATGAACTAGTTGAGGAACTGGCCTAATTGTCAGCATGTTTGTCCAATTTCTCAACATAATTTTCAAGGTCCATTAATTTATCCTCTGAAACTAAAGGACTAGGAAATCCTTTATTCAACAGAATATTCAATCTTTTTGTGAAGGCATTGATTTCTTCTTGCATATCAGAGCATCTTCGTTCTAGATTCTGCATTAGAGTTCTTTTAGTAAAAACTCTTTTTATCTCTAAAATTGTTCCTGTTCTGTCTTGAATGCCAAGTTCTTCAAGTTGATGTCTGTTCTTGGTGTTCAAAAAGTGTATAAGTTCATTGCCTTCTTCAGGTATGTTCCCTAATTCTTCTCTTGCTTTTAGAATTTCTTCCACAACCAATTTAACTAAATCATTCTGTTCATACATTATTTGAATTGAGGGCCAGACATCATTTATTGACTGGACGATGTTGTCCCAAAGAATTTCTTTTATTTCCTTCATAGGCTTCTCCAATGTGAGATCCTTATCCAATGCTTTAACCAATTTTTCTAACATGTTGACCTCTCTTGTTTTATCTGCAACACATTTTCGAGAGATCATATTTTTGTTCTAAAGTGGTGAATTGTACCTTTTTTCTTCGGAGCTCTGTCACTTGGAGTTTCAATTCCTCCATTGAATTTATTAATTCTTCGGTACTTAAATTGGAAGTATTGACCTGTGTTAGTCCTGCTGACTGATCTGTTGTCGTTGTACCTGTAATTACTTCTGTTGTAGATGCTGGAGTATTTGACTGCTTGTCTTTTAATGCCTTTTCTAGCTCTTTTTCAGTTTCATTAAGTTGCTCATTCAGTTTGAAGAGAAAATCCATCAATTCTTCTTTAGAGTTTTTCTTTATAATTTCTGCAGTCTGTGGATGTCTTGAGGCCAGTAACTTTAGTTGTTTTCTCAAGGCTGCAATATCATCATCTTTTTTCTTGATCAAGGCTTCTATACCCTTGACATCTTTGGGATTATGACCCAATCCAATTATCATTTCCTCCAAAGTCTTTATTCTGTTGTCCTTAGCCTGAAAAGAGGCTTTTTCAAGTTGCAATTGTGCATTAGTATTCTCCAAAGAATCCTGTAATTTCTGGGTCATCATTGATTTATCAGTAAGAGTAGAATAAATCATTTCACCTGTTTGTTTATGCAGCTCAATCTGATCCAAAGGATGAATATCCTTTGCTATGACTTCAAAGTTAGTTCTGATATAATCTGCAGTTGTTTGAGGCTGTTGTACTTTGGGTTTGAAGTGACTCATTACCATTTTACGCTGTTGGATGTCATAAGCTGACATCAATATTTGTTGATTATTAGGAGCCATCTTCAAATATTGATTGTAAACTTGAAGTCTTAGTGGATCATTTCTGGCCTTTATATTTATGAATGTCCTTTTAATATCCCAGGCATCTTTCACTGGTGGTTTTGAAAGAAGATACTTCTACACTCTGCTATCTTTGTAGTTCTTTTCTCTGTGAATTAGTGGATGTCCTACTGACTGTACATGTTTCCTGACTACTCAATTCTTCTCTCCTCTGACTATCAAGGATTTCATGAACAAATTCTACTTCTGGAAGAGGATTTAATTTTTGCCTTTTGACATCAGGCTGTTCTGAAGATCTACTGATAGGGGTACCTGTTTCTGCATCTCTCCTCTTACCTTTTTCTACATTGAGAGGAGTTTGTAAATTTGAAATTTCTGCCACATTAATCTGAGTAGGAGAAGTCTGTATTTGGCCTTTTTCCTTAAAAGTTTGAGGTTGTTCTGTCATTGTGAATTTTTCTGTAATTTGTATATCAACCTCTTTCTCCTTTCCTTTAGATGCTACTATGGCTGATGCACTGATTTCCTATAAATTTTGCTGAGAAGTTCCAGCAGAAGAGGGACCAATTCCTGGTCTTTGCACCTGTCCAAAAGAGTCTAGGTCAAGTATTTTTTCAAGGTCTTTCATAACATTTTCAATACTGACCTGTTCACTATCTTTTTCTATCAATGTCCCTTCCATCCATTCATCCATATTGGCATATTGTTCAATTTATGGGATTCTATGATGAAGGTATGGTGATAATTTGTTTTTCATCCTTCTATCACAAATAAAGTTGTTTGGGTCATAAGGTACCCAGTGGAAATTTTTTTGCAATCTTACATAGTCTTCTATGATTCTTTCAGCTTCTTTTCTAGCATCCCTAGAGTTACACACAAAGGGACCTAATTGACTTTTAATTTTGAGTTGAGCCTTTTTCTTTACATTGCAAAAATGGACTATGTCAGAATTTATCATCTGTCTGAAATATTCTAAGGAAAAGAGCCTCATTGGGACATATTTTGGTAACTTGAAAGGGCATAACTCACACCCATATATTCTGATTTCTATGTGATTTTGGTATAGGTACCAATCACCTATCCTGTATTGCTTTGAGAGTTGGAGAATTTTCTTGATTTTACTATTGACCCTAGGAGGGGAGACTCCTGTCAACAAGGTGGTTGCAAGGTGTACAAATAGGTCAATGAACTCATTGTAAGAATAAGGAGAACCAGGGGAATTATGAGTGATTGCAGACCAAAAGATTACAGACCTAGGATTTCCTTTGGCATCAAGTCTCATGACATGGAAAGGGAAACTCTCAGATTGATAGTAAAGCCAGAGATGGTATATAACAGACGAATATTTGAACACTCTTTCATTTTCTAATCTCATGAACTGATCATGGATTTTATCAGCAATATAGGAAGCAAATTCATACTTGACAGCAGGGGGTTGTCCAGGGGTAAAAATTGACGACAATACTAGGGTTAATTGATCAACATATTCACTAATATTGAAACCCATTATAGAAGATATCATATTCAAAATAAGCTTGCCCACATCAGTGAAAAAGGTATAACCATGAGGGGGAGGGCCTTTGGGCTAATGTTCTGGTAACATGAAGGTTTGGCAGAGGCGATTTAACTCTTCTTGGGATAAATTGGTTGATTTCTCAAGTAAATATCCCATGGAAAGGGGAGTCAAAGCTTGACCAAGCTGGAACTGTAACATTTCGTTGATAGACTGAGCAGTTATTTGGAAAAGGACGGTCTGACTCGGGGACAAAACTGCTCGTTGATTGGGATCATAATTTGCATGGCAGTAATGGATTATCTCAGGAAAAATATGGACTGAGGGGAGAAGATACATGGGAAGAATGGATTCCCATAGTCCAAAAATGTCAGAGCCGATTCAGTAGTTATTTTCTGCGATAGCAAAATTTGAAGAGGGATTTTCACCCGAGACAAGGGTCTTTAATTTTAAAAATCCCTGATACTGCCAAAGCGGATAGTCTAAATCTCTATGAGGGAATTTAAGAGTGCGATATTCAAAGCCATGTGAATTTCCATTTACGGTTCTGTGGTTAGAAATGAATTCAGGAGTTTTGATAGAAAAAACTGCACAATCACAAAGTTTGGGAATGCAGTGTAGTTTAGATTGAGGATGAAATGAAGACTGGCCTTAAACCATGGTTTTAGTTTTTCGTCATGGAATTAAAACAAAACCGGGATTTTGTAGAGTTCAACGTGGAATTTGGGGTAAATACCTATGCTTTCCGTGAAATAAACAATGATTAAAACAGGTGTTGACTATGACGCATGAATTCTAGAATACTCGTTTCGCAATTTTTCATAAGCAAAGTAACTGGTTGGAAAACTTACACAGCTGATTTTGAAATTTGTAGCATGGGACCATCAGATCACCATGCATGGGATAGTGAAAATGACGTGGGTTCATTTTTTTTATTCTGCAAAGTAAAAGGTTGGCGGGTTTTTTTATTTTTTTAATGGATGATGTCGCAAATAGCACCGGTGGGCATTGTCACGCGGAGGCAAGCGATAAGTGGTATTCATCACCTGACTTTTTGGGATGGCGATGTCAATGGAGGCGAGCAATTCCATACGTATGAGATGATACGTGGCGTGGAATCGTCTTCACAAAACCGCTTGGCTATCGTACGTTATTGTTCAGATGTGGATGCGCAGTGATATGAACAACAACCGTAGATCTTGGATTGGTCGATCAAACGGTCGTTGGAAAGGAAAATGATGGGGAATTAATAGGGCGGGCCCAATGTAATTTATTATGAAATAATTGCATCGCGGGCGATTTGATTGGTGGATTAGCTTATTAATTAACCATGAGGGTTAATTAATCCCTTTTATATAGCGGAGTGTCGAATTTTTTATTAATTGGAAATTTCAACCAATTAATCACAATTAATAATTATATGGTTATTTTTCAACCAAAGGGGTGGGATAATGTATTAATTCAGGAGTTTTATATATTTAAATTAATACGGGGAAAGGGGGAATTTTCATAGGGATTTAAATAATAAATTAGAAACTAATATGGAAAATGAATGGAAGCGCTAAGCTTAAAACATTAGTTTAATGTATTTAACTTATGCTTGAATGAATAGGGTTTTTATGAAATATTGCATAATTTTCCTAAGTAAAATGGAATTTTACTTAGGAAAATATTTTTTAGAAGTGAATGAATGTCATGATGAATGGTTTTTAAGTATTTTAGTGCTTTTTTCCAATTATTGGGTCGAGTGGGGTCCTGCCCCTCAAAGTCTAAGGAAATGCCTTTAGAGCCTCTCTAATTTTTGAAAAATGCCTTAATGACTTTAGGGAAATTACCGAAATTATTTTTTTTGTGGAAAATGAGGAAAGTGGAGTGTTAATAATTTGACTTTTACTAAGCTTGAAATTTCTTCCAATGTAGTGTCTCGCCTTGCACTTGTGATGAAAGTAAAGTCTAATACATTTATAGAAGTCATTATCCAGATCACATGTAATTCACGCAACATCATCTGCCTACCCTACCTACTTTACCCTACCATTTTTCTTCTTTATTAGGGTGCACTATAGACTAGCAAACCCTTATGACACTTTTTCTTCTTACATGTATGAAATCCATATAATGCTAACCTTATTACATCCAAGGGCTGCGATTAAGTGACTGATGAGCTACTTTTGATTTACTCTACCTATCTACTTTATCTCGTCAGAGATTAAACAACTTTAGTCGAGATTTTTGTTTTCTATTTCTAAAACATAAAAATTGAAAGATGAACTTCAGCCAAAGCTTAGAAGTGTTTGACTATTCATCAGATTGTGGCACTCTAAAGATACAAGTTCCACACAATTTGTTTATTACATAAGAGCAAAAAGTAGTGGCAGTTTAGACTTGCACACTTTCCTTGGCCTTTCTTTTGGTGTGTGTTCATTTTCTTTTACTTTTTGGGCCATTTTTATTTTTTCATCCTTTGATTTTTTCTTTTAGGGGTATACCCTCTTTACATTTTAATCTTTTACTTTTAAATGACAATATGGAAAACCTGAACATAGAGAAGGTAATGAACATATTACATAGCCCATCAAGTCAATCATGATATATGACACCTATTGGTATAGGAGTCTAACAAAACCCATGCTACACCTCTGCACCCTTGGCTGAGCCTGTCTCTAACCATGTCCTGAGCCCCATAGACGAGGGACACTCGGCCGCCACTAGTCTTCACACTGTCGTCCAAGGAGGTGCGAAAGCTACACCACCCAAAAATATGAATTGTAGGAAAGATAGATGACTCCATGAGCCCGAGGTAAAACTAGCTAGGGGTTGGGCCACGGAGGGACTATTGTTGCGTAGTCCACGGATTCTGAGTAGGCACCCAAGCTGAAAACCTGAATCTCCCAATTGGATACACGACCTCCACTCTGAATTCACCACCACCACCCTTGTCCTCCTCCTGGTGCAACATGTGCGGTTCCGTATCGGTGTCAGGAAGCTTCCCAGTGCCTAACCTCTCACCACCACTACCCAACAGGCCTGTCACCCTTCTCGCCCCAAGCCGGCGGAACTGAATCGAGGGCTTGAGAGCCATCAGATTTTCTTCTGCACAGAACACTACATCAACCTTCACCATTTCCCGCTAAAACAAAATGCTCTGAGCGACGTCCATCCCAAATTTAACCATAAACCAACCTACTGTGAGAACGCCTCCCCCGATGCTCTTTACCACTCGTGCATGGGAGGGTGGTGAGTTGGCGAGCACGTGGATTTGGGCTGGGTGGGCCTTAACTACCCCCCTCCCACTTGTCCTGGTGATTGGAAACCCCCAGCGGGGATTTAATGTATTATATACATAATTTTAATCCTATTTACCTTTGTTACTCTAGTTATACCGTGTGGGGAAGGGAGAATTAGTCTCCTTTTAGTTAATGAGCCGTATGATGCATAAGGAGGGATAGGAAAACCTATATGCCTAGTTGGAGAGCTAGGAGGTGTTGGTATCTACTAGCAATGGGAGGATTTGTAAAATAATTTGGGAAGGAAAGAGTGAGTTTAATTTCTTTGTTCGTATTTTTTGGTCATCACATTTATTAATTATTTATTTTTTTCTCATTAAATTTATTAATTATTAGTCTTTGCGTCGCCAAAAAACTATAATATTCACCTCACGTGCATTTTTGAACTTGTTACATAGTAAGGCTTTTTTCTTTGAAAACAAATATACCAGTGGCCACTGTGTACTATTGTTGACCGTCAGATCCAATGTTAGACGATTAAAAGTTTTTGCACCATTAGAGCCCACTGCTTAACTGCCAACTGAATCTTGATTTGTTCAATCGTTCACCTTGTTGATCTTTATTATAACCCATGAACATATTGCAGATTAGTGACCTTTCCCTCATTCTATTGCGATGAATTCCTTTGGAAATGGTGAGAAATTTGGGACCCCATTTTTATTTTAGTTTGTAGAATGTGTTTTGCAGGATTATTTGTGGCTCTACCAGAAATACACTTTTCATGTCCATATTTTTGTGAAATTTTTTATATAACTTGTGTATTTTTCACATTTCCATTTTTTTTGGAAGACGACATTGATATCTTTTATTTGATTTTGGCAGGCATACAACCTCGGTCGGGTCGGTCGACACTTACATTTTTGCATTGATGTGCCTGCTTACACCCATAATTTCTTCTGTTCGATCTATAATAATCAACTCGCACACCCACCTCTTCTTTTTACTTGAACTCCCTCAACAAAATTAGTGGAGCCCTACCTTCCCTTACTAACCAATTGCTTCATGAATTCTTATTGAAATTTCCCAATTCTGATTAAATGCCGGCAACACCAATTGTGTGTGCATTCCCAACTCTCAAGCTCAGATGGGAAGACAACACATTTTTGGGTTTTGTTCTTCCGACTTGAGAAGATAAAATTTTGTTTTAGATATCTGCCACTGCCCCACGCCAGGGATATTTCCCGAGGAGGAAACACTACAAATAAAAGACCCTCTAGTTGATGTTTTTGAGGAACCCCTTATAAAAATACCCCAGACATCCATTTCTAGTGGAGGTTACTAGAGGAGGTTGGTGGGTAGAGGTTTTTGCGGATGTTTTTCATCTGATGCGCTTATCATCGTAAACCGCACCGGTGCGTTCAACAAGAGAAATAACTGGTGCACACAAAACATTGGCACATCGGACACTGTGCACTTCGTACACATGCACCCGGTGCATCTTATTACTATAGCACACTGATGCTTTACAACTCTTCCACATCGGTGCCTCATAAAACACCACGCCAAAACATAAACCGCCTGGTGTGGTCTTAAGTAATTGCACTGGTGTGCCCATAAAACCCCGTGCACTGGAATTGGGTTAAATATATAGAAAAAATTGTGGCCAAAAAACTACATTTTTCAATTTTCTCAGTGCTCCAGAGCTCTCAAGCACTGGTGCAATTTATCCTTGTCTAAGCCACCCTGACATCAGTGCTCCCATTACACCCATTGCACACACTGTTGTTGTGCATTACCCACCAATCTCCAGCTTGAATTTTGCAAAATGGTGGGCAAATTTTCTTTTGAAAATTCTACAGCTGAACCACTGAACCTTGTGATTGCGATGGTGCGATCCAATCGCAACCGTTAGATCATGGTTATTTGTAACCGTTGGATCGAGCGTTGAGTTGGTTGATAGTTGGTGGGACCCATCGCTCATCGCATTGGCAGAGATCAGTGGCCAAAGGCACATCGAACAACAGAAGGTTGCGATTGCGATAGCGATAGTGCGATGGAATGTCAACCGTCGGATTTGGAAAGTTAAATGAGGCGGAGTGCCTCCATAGTGTGGGCTCCATGTAAAATAAAAGCTTCCACAAATGAATCTTCGTCATTAGGTCCTAAAACAATGTTTGATATATTAACTTAGGGTTTAATATATGTTGGCACCAAGGTTTTTAGACCAAAGTTGAAGGATGAATAAAGGTGAGCCGGTAAGTATATATGAGCCAATATATATATCAATGCAGTGTGGGGCCATCGCATCGGCGTGAAGGCAGAACAATGGAACAAGCCATTGAACTTTTTGATTGCAATGGTGTGATTCAATCGAAACCAACCGATTGGTGGTCATTGCATCGGAATCGGAATTTGTAGCCATCGGATATTTGGGCTTGTAATTTGAAGAGCATTGGTATGCAGATCATGGGTTTTGCAGCAGAACTATAGTACAACAACAGAAATTGAAAAGACAATGACAGCAGCATAAAAGACAAACATACAGTGAGCCAAGAACTGAAAAGGGTTGAATTAGATATATCTGTTGCAAGTGTAAATGTAAATGTTTTAATTAATTTTATATTTTTTGCGATGCAAAGGCAAGTCTCCGTAGGCAAAGAAATACCCCACTGTAATATTGAAATGTATACATATTTTTATATTTTTCTGAATGTGCTAGGCAAGAAAACGAGAAGGTGGAAGGCAAAGAGTCATACCTATTCACTTTGAATTCCTTGTGGAATACAAACAGTCATAAGGTAATCTCTATAAATGATGTCACATAGATATGCAGAAATTTTAGAGAATGGAGAAATGCGGTAGAGAGGGTAAGAAGAAGGAGGAGCAGATAGAGAAGCTGTGAAGATTCAAAGATGATATAAGGCAGATATGAAGGCTGGTGGACAACAGTGAAGAAGGAACATAACAGAGTTGATATCCAGGTAAATTAGCATGTGTTTTTTTTATGAAAGAGTGAGGAATTTGGTGCTTCCATATCAAGTTGTAGCTTGATAGATTTCAGTCGTAGATGGTTGAGGTAGGAGCCTCCTGTAGGTTGTAGCCTGCAGAAATTGGATGGGAGTTGGAGATTCCTTGCAAGTTGTAGCTTGCAGAATTGAGGTAGGAGCCTCCTGTAGGCTGGAGCCTACAGTAAATCAATGGTGAGAGGGAGTTGGAGCTTTCCTTTGCATCACAACAATAATAAGATGTGGTTTTCTCCCTTAAGGGTTTCCACTTATATTTCGTGTCTATGTACATGATGATTATGTGTTGATACTATGTATTTAATCTGCTTAATACATGTTTCTCACTAATTAAGATTGTGGTTTCACTGTACATTAAGTTAATCATGAAATGAAGATGTAAATAAGTGTAAATGAAAGTTTTGCAAGACCATGAATTCATTAAACTGATTCACCCCCCACCTCTCAGTTTAACAAAGGATTCAAAAAAATCCAGTGGTTGGAAAGATCTCTTAAATAGAATCCAAAAGCACATGCTTAATTGGTCCTTTAGGGCCTTAAATCTACCTAGTCGAGTTATCCTTCTAAGATTTGTTCTTCAAGCTATCCCTATCTATCATTTGTTAGGTATGTCTTGTCCAAAAAAAAACCGTGAGGAGATGGTTTGTTTGTTTAAGAAATTCTTATGGCAAGGAGCCCATGAGAAGAGAAAATGGGCTCTTAGTTTCTTAGAGATCCATATACTCTTAATGAGGTCATGGGGGCAAAGTTGTGGTGGCGGTGGTTACAAGGAGGTGTAGCGTTATGCTATTGTATATGGGAAAGGAAATATCATATGCCTCAAACGGTAAAGGAAAGGCTTAATTGCCTTAATATTCCAAAAGGTTCAAAGATCTACAATCTTGAAGCTGCAAATAGACATTTGATAAGGATTCATAGTTTCTAGGAGGTTAGAGATGGAAATTTGGCAGGTTTTTGGGAAGATTCCTGGCAGCAACATGAAAAGTTGTTCACAAGATTAGATTTGGCAGAAATATTTTTGTTTACATGAAACCCCCACAGTAAGGAAGTTCAAAACTATTGGGAAGACCAGAATGATCAATTTTGGCGGAGATGGAAACAAAAGCAGTAGTGGTAGTAGGCTCCAGAAACGTAGCAATGGGAAAATTTTGCAAAAGAACTCCACACTAGGAAAATTCTTATTCAGGAGGGTAATGATATTTTGCGATGGGGTTATAGGCTGAGAGGAATGTTTACAATTCAAGAAGCCTATCAGTTGCAAGAAAATCAACTTCAAATCCCGGAAAATCGATTATGGAAGAAAATTTGGTCTATAAAGCATTGGTCAAAAATAGAGCATTTTTTGTGGCTTGTAGGGCATGGGAGGATCCTCACCTGGGATCAACTACAAAAAAGGGAATGAATGGGCCGTAAAAATGTGCTATGTCTGAAGCAACTGAAGAAACTATGGAACATATTCTAAATACTTGTACAATGGTTGATCAGATGTGGTCAAATCTTTACAACTGATAGAAATAATAACAATCTTCGACAAACAATTGAAAAGTGGTGAAATGGAGGATACAAAAGCCCTATGGTGAACAAAGCCTGGATACTTGTAATGGGATTCTTACTGTGGTCCCATTGGAAAGAAAGGAATAGAAGGATTTTCCAAGAAGACAAGCTCAGCAATGAGGAAATTTGGAACATCACTAAGCAAGGAATTCGAGAAACAATACTGGCTGAAAAATGGGAGCATGAGGATTGGGTAGTTCAAGGACTGGAAGGGAGAATTATTCAACATTTAAACTTTAAGGAAGAAATAGTATCACCATCTTCCTAGAAACAATTACCCCTTCCATATCAGGTGAGAAATACTTTTGAAAGATGGAAATCAAGCTTTGTAAAATTAAATTATGATGGAGCGTCGAAAGGAAACCCTAGCCAAGCAGGTGCTGGCAAAATCTTCAGAGACTGTAAAGGAACAACTCTAAGGATTTATGCCATTGATTTAGTTTACACTATGAATAATGAGGCAGGGTTAGCAGCGGTGAAATTAGGTCTGGAAATTTCTAACCGTGAACATTATAATAGGCTGGAAATCGAAGGGGATTCAACAATGGCCACTAGTATTATTAGAAAACTCTTACAAGGAACAAATTGGGAAATGATTACTAAGAACTAGAGAACGACAAGAATGGTACAGGAAATTCAACAAGCTCTGAGTGAAATTGAATACATCATACCTTTGCATGTGAGAAGGCAAGGAAACAAATTGGCAGATTGTCTTGTAAACTGGGCATGTCAAACTGACGATGAATTTCTGGATTAGCCATGGCAACGGGAGGTTTATGAGTTGGTACCTGGAATTTGGAATATTCTAATAGAGGATCAACACTCTGGAAGACAGGAACATAGTATTCCCCGATCGGGGTGTAGTAGGGGAAGAATGGTGCTTAACCAATGTGATTGGGACCATAGTCTGTCGCGTGGGGAGGATGGCCAACATGTGGAGGCAACATGAAAACGCTAGGAGGATAATGAACGATGGGACCTCTGGCACCAACCGTAATAAATGCTTTGTACACCCATGCGATTCCAGCTGGGTCGGCCAGTAGGGATGTTAGGAAAGTTTAGGGAAAAAAGCTAAGGGCACGGTGATATGGACGGTAAGGTTATTCTGCATGAGAATGTTTGGATTTCTGTTCTGTGGTTTTCTTTGGAAGCTGGTTGTGCTTGCAGGGATTTTTTCTAGAGAAGGTTCAGGGTGATGGCTCGGGTAGATAATTGGTATGTATCTCCATATTTACCCTCTTAGCCACAGATTTTTCTCTATCGTCGTTTGTGGATAATGGTAATGGTATTCCTATATTATTTTTCTGAATGGAGGTTTGATCGGTTTAGGTAAGAACATATGTAGAAGGTTGATGAAGTTGGTTGTATGCTCATTCTTCCTCAACGGGTTTCTGTTCTGTTACCCAAATATCTGTCTAGAACTTTGTCTCGGTCTTTGTTTCCTCTTTCTGATCCTAGTATTGCTAGAATTATGGTTATTGAATTATGGTATAATTTTAGGTTGATGCAACTCTGTAATGGGTTCGTTAAATGCGTTAATGCTAGACTGATGTATTTGGGTTTTAGATGGGTTTTTTTCTCTGATAAAAACTCCTCTATAGCTATGCAGAATGGTTATGGCTTGGTCCTTGTCCTTTTGTTGGGAAATTTACGAAGCCTGTTGATAGTTCAATTAAATTGGCTTTGCAAAGATGAAGGGACTCTCTTGCAGTCGATTATGCTTCTCCCCTGTCTATTTAATTTTCGCAATCTTGCAATTAGGGTTTTGAATTTTTTTCTCCCCATGTTGGTATTTTATATTGGCTACAATCTTTGGGTCTTTGGTAATGATTATAGTCTTTGGGTTGTGCTTCAATTATTTCGAGCTCGGTCCAGTTGTAGTAGTCTCTAATCTTTCCTTTTATCTCTTATCTTTCTCACGGAGCTTAACTTGGGTGATGGAACCACTCCACGATCTCGGGCTCAACTTTTATCTACGAATTTGACTGGTGTTGTTGTTTGGATGGTAGCTTTAGTAGATTTTTTAGGTTTCTTTAACATGGTTAAAAGAGGAAGGAAGCCTACTGGAGGAAAAGGAAAACAACCTACTTCTAAGCTGCATCAAAAAAGAGGAAGAAAGTCTGCGCAGCAACATCTGGAACCACTGGTTCAAACCTTTATGTCAGAAATCCGAAATTCAGTACGCTCCCGCATTTATGGTTGGGAAACAAAGGTTTTAAATAACATAGATAAGGAAGATGATATGGCATCGGAGGATATGCAAAATGTGGTTAATGACCCTGTGCACACTCAGGGCCAAACCTCTTTGTTTCAACAATCAGTTAGAACTTACTGATTAATTAAATACTGGTTAGCTAAGGCAGTTATGTCGATAGCAGAAACAAAGCTGGAATCAGCTTTGGCAGATATTAATAGGAACATTCAGGAAATCAATCTTCGTCAATTGCATCAATATGCGAGACTTGGAAGGTTGGAGAAGGAAATTAAGTCTATGCAGCAGGTCACAGTTGACTTACCAAGGTCTATTGCCAAAGATCCAACACTAGTGGAATCTGAGGAATATTAAGGTTATCATGATCAAATGTCTTGCTTTATTTTTAGCGGCTAGAACTTTTTTGTATATGTTGTTATCTCCAAACTTAGATATTCAGTATCGTCAGATATGTTATAGACTGTTAAGGCTTTTTATGTTTTGGTTGACATACTTTGAACTTTGTTACACAGTAATTTGTCACCGTCCCTACCATTCCCCGTCCCGCACAATGGAGGACCCATTATGTGACCTGTGAACACTGTCATGCCTTGAAAACATCATCAATGCATCCGTCTAAGTATGAGCTTCATTTCCCCTTGAGACATCTCCTTGCAAAACTTATGAAAAACAACTCTTTTTGCATTGGCGCGGGTAGACAGTTCAGTGCTCGCGCCAATAAGGGAAATCCTGTAAAGAGGTCGCGCCACTTGGCGCTCTGTCATAGAGCAGCAATCGCGCCACCCATTTTAGGGACTGTTTTTTAAATATGGATGGCGGAAGTTGAGTTCAAACAAACTCACAACCATTGCCTATCTTGAGTTGGGAGGTTTGGTTGCGGGAGTTCTATGGAAGGGAAGTAGTTTTGCCACCTTCTATGGAACCTTCCTTGTTGATAGGGCCAATCCCATAATAATAGGGATCCCAAATCCCTCCTTCCCCATCTATAAAAGCTTGCTCAGATCCATGGCAAGCTAGTCTTGAAGTGCTGAAGCTTTGCATCTCCCTATTCCCAAGTGCCTTTGTGCTGTAAAGAATCCCTTCTTTCCTTTAAGGCCCATTCAATCGAGGAGACCATTGTTACGAGACTCTGGAGAGGTTTCCCTTTCCTTGGCGAGCTTTGCGAGACGTGGACAACCGGAGACCCGTTCGAAGGAAGCTGCGACGTCAGAACTTGGTTGTGACTTCTATTCGTTTATCACTTTAATAGATGACTATGATTATGGTTCCACTCCTTTTTCTATCATGTTAATGCGAGTAATATCTTTTCTGACCGATGTTTAGTTACGTATGCCGGTTCCTATGCATGTATCTGTTCGTTTCTTCTGTGTGCAGGTGTTCATCCACGGAGATCGTGGAAGGATTGTGATCTGCCAGGGCTGAAGGACGGGGACATCTTCTTCTTCAGATCTAGCGTTGGAATTCAGGTAGGCTCTTATCCCAATTCTTTCATTCGTAACTAGGAGCTTGCGTCATAGCATTGTTTGTTTGTTGCTAGACCCCTGCTGGGCTAGTAGGGATCGCCTCTGTCCGCAGAGGGGATTTACCTCCTCAACAAATTGGCGACTCCGCTGGGGATCGTCCGGTTTTCCTTGTCCCGTTCATGATTGGTTCGCTTTGATTGTTTCTCCTTGCTTGATGAAACTTCTGGGTCGGATTCTTTCATTGTTTTAGCCTCTTGGTTTGCTTAGCTTGTATTGGTCTACTTTCAGAGTAGCTTGTTTTTTAATTTTTCTTGAGAAACTCGACTGGCGCGGGTTTTAACCCGACAGTCGCGCCACTTGGCGCTTGTTGCATTTGTCTGTCTCACGCCAATCGGCCTCTGGCGCCAGTTTCAAGTCCACAGTCGCGCCACCCCTGTGACTTTTTTGAGTTTCTTCATTTTTTAGCTTTCTGAGCTTGACCAGTACTTTTCTTCTTGATTTCCTGATTGTCTGAGTGTGTTGGAGTCTTGTTTGGCTGGAATTCACCGCTGTCCTTTGGTTGTTTGCCTCTATCTACCGATTTCACGATTTGAGCCCTAGGGCATCTAGTGGCTTAGTGTATCGAGCCCTCCATTGGGAGTTGTGGTGTTCTGATTGTCCTGTCAACTTGTTGATTGATTCTCCACGCCCTCTTAACAGTCTTTGATTGTTTTGCTGCGTCTTTTGAGTGATTGTTCATTCCTTCATTCAGAATTCGTTTGCCTTGCTTTGGACCTAGATCACACGGTCCATCGGAAGTTTTCGAGTCTTTCTTTGCTTTGAGGGACTTTGGGTCGATTTGGAGATTTGGTTGCTTGCTTTGTTGAGTGAATGTTGTTTGTTTCGCTCTCTTGGATATCATTTCTCAAATTGTTCCTTTTGTTTTCAGTGCACATTAGCCATTAAACATTGAAAATCAAAAAATAATCTCTTTTGCTTTTGTTAAATTAGTGCAAATTGTGATCTTTTCCATATTGCTAGTGATTAGTGTTTGAATGAAAAGTGTGAAATTGCATTAGTTGCATTAGAGACATTCTTGTTTGTATTCCGTTCATTTCGTTTGTATAAAAGCTCTCAACTCTCATTTAACTAGTTTTCATCGAACGAAATGTTGCACCGTGGCATATAGCTTGCATTTAGGAGACACTACATACGATAGGGCCTGGAAATTGAAACTTAATTGAAGATCAACCGTAAAATTTATTCAATTAACCTAAGGCAACATTGGAACTTAACGAAACATATTTAGAAGGTCTAGGCTAGAGACGTGTTCCGGCGTCGTTAAACCTAGCAGCTGTCGTTCGCCTGTTGGCTTTAGACAGCGCTAGTACGGACTTGCGCTCCCCGCACCGTCGCGTATATAAAGGGAGACCCCTCTAGGTTTTCAATCCTTTATCCACAGGAAGCCGAGTCTGCCGCCCTATACCCGTGATACACCGAACACAGCATTCGGGGAGACTACCTGCACGTACGGAAAGTCCTTGGTCGATTTCTGTTTCATTTTTTGAAACCAAGGTGTATATTGCAGTTCACGGATATTTGGTACACCCTTTGTGCCTAGTTTTTCCTGAGCAGTCATTTGGTCTTTTCTGACTCCCTAAACTTGAAAAGACCGTCAAGCGCTTGTCCTTTCACGCTTGTATCAAACTCTGAAAGAGATAGAGTCATCTTTTTATCGTTTCTCGACTCTTAAAACATGAAACGGTAGAATTTCTTACTTTCCAATGTGGTAAAATTAATCGCCCACGATTTCACACCTATTTAGACATTGCTTGTTGACCGTTTGATCGTGTGTCTTAACTCATTTTCAGCCCGTGTGTGTGTTTGCTCTTTTCTTCTAGTCTTTGGCCACAGTGGCGGAACCATCGGTTTCGTCTACTGGTAGTCCTTACACGGACGATTCTTTAGAAGCTTCTCAGCCTTCTATCGAACCACAGCAGCCTGTTGTTTCCGAGTTTCCTGACGGGGGACCGGTTCTCGCCGAGCAACCCTTTGGAGGACCAGTTGAGTTCAATTGGCCCTTTTCGGACCCTGTGTCCGAATTGAGATTAGGAGCTGATTTCCTTTCTCTTACATCGGGTTCACCGTTTGTTGCTGCTGTTTTTCCTCCTAGTCCTCGCCGTCTTCTGCGTGATTTAACGGCAGGATCAACCATGAGTGATTCTGGTGAGGAAATTCCCGGGTCTGATGACTATCAGCGCATCCCTCGTAGATTGTTTGAGGGAGATGATTCTGAGCTGGCTACCACATCGTCAGCTGGTCCTTCTTTGCCGCAGGGATACAGATCTCTGGGTCAGATTATCTCAGCTGCTGCCTCTATGGGGATATCATCTCCTGCTTCGAGGCCAGCTGCCACTACACCCGGGGTGTCTCCTTCGACGCCCGTCACTTCTGTTCCCGTGCGGCCCACTGTTTGTGTAGCTGCCTCTTCTGCTGTTGTCTCAGCTACCAGGGCTGGGCCAACTCCTGAAGATGTCTATCTAGCTACGGCTATACCGGAGAATATCTCTCCAGAGGAGTATCGGTTGTTTTTGCAACAGCCGAACGCCGGGGCCGGACAAATTCCCCAAGATCCTTACCGATCTTTCTTTTCGCACTATGCACAGGACGGCACTCCCGTGTATGGTTTCCCGGGTCAGCTTGATGAGCATGGGGACATTTTGTGCCTTCCTGCTCCTGAGGCTTATCTGTATGCTCAAGGTTTGCCGTACAACCAGGCTCAGATCCTGCAGGGACAACCTTTCCAAGGTCAACCTGCAGGCCAACCTGGCTATCTGTACGACCCGCAGGGACAGCCCAACCAAGGCTACTCTGCGGGCCAGCAAGGGCCATTCTATAATCCGCAAGGACCATATTATAACCCTGCTGGTCAACCTGCTCAGCCTCAGCCGGGGTATCAACAGGGACCGGCCTATGGTCCTGGGGGGCAAATCCAGCCTTCTTTACCAATGCAACCGCAGTATCCTGTCGTCTCTAACGTTGCATATCAGCCAGGACCACTCTATGGTTCTGCTTCAGGTCAAACTGGTTTCCAGCAAGCCCCTGGTCCTGTTCCGCCACCAGGCCAACCGGGTCATCCGGTACAACCTGGTGTCCCGCCTCCAGGCCAACCGGCTTATTCGGTGCAACCTGGGGCTCACTTACAACCAGGTCAGCCTGCGCAACTAGCGCCGCCTGTCTATCCGGGCCAACCTGTTCATTCAGGGCCGCCCCCTCATTCGGGCCAACCTGTTCATCCAGGGCCGCCCCCTCACTCGGGTCAACCTGTTCATTCAGGGCAGCCCTCTCATTCCGTTCACTCTGCTCAGCAGCCTGCTCACTCAATGCCGCAGCCAAATCAACAGCTGCGCCCTACGTACCAGGCTCTGCAGGGTTCCACTTATCAGCAGTCTACTCATCCTCAGAGTGGTTATTATCCTCATGGTCAATCTCAACCGAACTATAACCACTCTGGAGGCTCTCAGTATCAACCTCCTCCACCCGGTTCTAACTATGCTCAGCAGCCAAATCCAAACGCTGCTTATACGGGGCAAACGCCTAATTAGGGCACGAACTCTGGTTATCAGGCCCCACACAATGGTTACCAGAATCCAAATCAGTCTGGCTATACGAATTATGCCCCTCACGGTCAGAATCCTACGGGACAGAACCCATGGGGGCAAGGATATTCACAACCATCGTGGAGCATGGGTACCGGACCTTATTCTGGGACTGGCATGGGAATTAACCCTCCATTGCCGTTCCTGGCTACCTTGGATCTGCCGGACGTTTCAAAGTTGACCAATGATCCGATTTCTCATAATCCATATTGGCCTTCGGTTCCAACCAAGATACCAGGAGATTGTCCCAAGTTTGAGGGTAAATCTGGCGAAGACCCCCAGGCGCATGTGATGACGTATCACCTCTGGTGTTCGTCTAACTCTTGGACTGACGATTCGGTTCGCCTGCGTCTTTTCCAGCGTACTTTAACAGGAGCTGCTGCTAAGTGGTACATAGAGCTATCCCGTGGTATTTTTCAGGATTTCAACTCGTTAGCTATGGCTTTCCTCACACATTTCCAGTTACCAGTCCGGTATGAGACCGGGACGCACCTCCTGTCTTCCCTGAAGCAAGACTCGGCCACTCACATCTCGGATCACATCCATGAGTGGCGGCGCCGTCGTCGACTGATCAAGTTTCACATACCTGATCAGATTTTGACTCACTGGTTCACCACCTCTTTTGTGAATAAAATCGCTCAGGATATCGCGATGGGAGTGTGTGTGACGGAGGAACAAGCTATCGCCCATGCCCAGTACTTGGATCTTGTTTATTCACAATCTGGCACGCTTTATGACATCCTGCCTGATGCTCCACGGCCCGGAGCCAAAAAGACCCCGCCTACCCCCACGGTGGATGGCGTCATTGGTTCCGTCTCTCAAAATTCGAAGAAGTCTTCGAATGGGAAGAAGAAGGCTAATTCTTCCAATAATACCTCTGCTAATCCCGCTTCATCCGATTCTGGTAAAACCGCGGAGGTGAATGCTGTCCAGGCCAATCCTGCAGACAAATCCTCCAAGGCGAACAAGAAGGGCAAAGGAAAATCAAAATCTGATGCCCCGAAACCGGAATCCAAATCTCGATCTGAGGATGGATCCCAACGTAAGCCGAAATTTCCTTGCCTCATCTGTGAAGGTGACCATTATACTAAGGATTGTCCACGACGATCCGAAATCAGTCAACTTCTTAAAGGCTCAAAGGGAACTCCGGCTGTTTTAAAAGAGCCATTTCCATCTCAGCAGACCCAGATGGTCGAACAGGCGTCACCGTCTGCCCCGTTTGGGTCCCAGGTTTTCATGATGAAGACTAATGCACCTATCACTATCGCTACGTAGTCGAAGGACTACAGTGAATCACGGCAGGCACCCGGGAAGGCGGTTGCGGATGGACCGCCTCCCCCACCTGTTTCTGGTTCATTGGAAATCGAGAAGCCGACTCTCGAACCCGTTGTGAAGCCACCTCCCAAGGGTGTTCTTCGGAGATCCTCTTATAATCCAAATGCTCGTGCCACTCAACATTACAGTATTGTTGAGGATTTGGCACAGGCGCCAAGTGCTATGTCCGCACTGGAGGTTCTTCAAAGTTGTCCTTCACAACGGAAGGCTTTGCTGTCTGCGATCGGTGGTATTGATCCCGCCGACTCGAGTCTTATCACCTTCGATCTGGAGAATTTTACTCCCCGACTTCCACATCAAATCGCTTTGGTCATTCAAGTCGGGATTAACGGTCTAAATGTTCATAGGGCCGTCGTAGATGAGGGTGCATCTACCTGCGTTATGTCCTCCGCCTGTTGGAAGGCCATCGGCTCTCCAACCTTGTCATCGTCTCCTAATTCCCTTGAGGCATTTGATGGCCAGGAATCTAAACCCCTGGGAGTTCTCGACAGTCTTGCGATCACATTACAGGGAAAAACTGTCAACGTAGAAGTAGAAGTGGTTGACGCTAAACTCAACTACAACATACTTCTTGGCCGCAGCTGGACCCATGCCATGCTCTGCGTGCCGTCTACCGTCTTTCGATTTATCAAGTTCCCTCACGAGGGAAAGATTGTCACGGTAGATCAGTTGTCATTTTTTACCTCTAGCTCTGAGAACAACGTGCCGTATGGGGATCAAATTCCGAATCCCCCAGACAGCATAGGACCTGGTCTCTTCAAAGACCCAGTCCTCATGGGTATTTTCCCTGCGCCACCACCGAATACCGCTCAAGTCAACATGCTGTCCAGGACTGATGACCCCTGGCTCATTCCTCCACCTGAGCAGGTATATGAGTTTGGAGAATCCATGCCTTTAACGCCAGTAGAGATCAGCTACTGTGAGATTGTTGCCGCATCGGATCCTCCACCTCCTCAGCATGCTCCGATGAGCATGGCTCTTGACGTCTACTCACAATTCCCCTGGCTTGGTCAGGCTGATTCGCCTGATCCTCTTAGAGAGACCTTTCCCTCGGATGAGGCTATCATTGAAACTATGTCTCTTGAGGAGCTACCCTGGGGCGATGGGCATCATCGTTCCTCGTTTATGCCTAGCTTGGGGGCAATGACTGACTGTCTCGAGCGCTATGCTACTCAGGTTCCTTCCCCTCCTCTTCAAACACCGATCTTGACGCACGAGGTCTTTTCGAAGGGTAATCTGAGTAACATTACTCAAACAGTTCCTATCAACATCTCTGTTAAACCAGGGATTGTTGAGAACATTCATGTGGGTGTGACTTGTTCTCCCGAGGAGATTCAGGTCTATACGGAACTTTTCAAAGAGTTCAGAGATGTTTTTGCATGGTCCTACGAGGAAATGCCGGGAATTGATCCTAGTATTGTCGTGCACGAGATTCCAACCTACCCAGGTGCGAAACCCGTGTGCCAACGCTTGAGTCCCATGCATCCTCGGAAAGCCGCCGCTATCAAGGTAGAGGTTGAAAAACTTCTGAACGCGGGGTTTATTTATCCTATCCCCCTTACAGAATGGGTGTCCAATATCGTCCCTGTCGATAAAAAGCAGGGTACCATTCGAGTCTGTGTAGATTATCGCGATATCAACCGCGCCTGTCCTAAGGACAATTATCCCACTCCGTTTATCGATCAGATTATCGACGATTGCGCCGGAAGTGAGATCTACTCCTTAATGGACGGTTTCTCAGGTTACAACCAGATTAACATTGCACCTGAGGATCAACATAAGACCACATTCATCTGTCCGTGGGGCACTTTTGCATACAAAAAACTCCCGTTCGGCTTAAAGAACGCTGGCGCCACGTTTCAGCGTGCGATGTCATATGCCTTTCATGATATTCGCCATATTGTCCAGCCTTATCTGGACGACTTGCCTGCCCATTCGGGTAAGCGAGAGGATCATCCTGAACATCTTCGCCAGATATTTCTTCGTTGCAGACGCTACAATATTAGGCTCAATCCTCATAAGTGCGTCTTCTGCGTCGATTCTGGCCGTATTTTAGGCTTTATAGTCTCGAAAGACGGAATTCGCCTTGACCCTTTGAAGGTTGAGGCCATCATAAATCTCCCGTCACCCTCCTCCCTGTATCAGTTACAGAGTCTGCAAGGGAAAGCGAATTTTCTTAGGCGCTTCATCCCGAATTACGCCGAGGTGGCCAAAGGATTCACTCGTTTGTTAAAGCAGAATGTTCCCTTTCATTGGGACGAAATTGCTCAAGAATCCTTTGAGAAGCTGAAGACATTGCTAGTCAATGCTCCGTTGCTTCGTCCTCCGGACTACCACCGTGACTTTACTTTGTATCTAGCCGCCGCATTAAGCACCATCGCCATGGTCTTGGTGCAGGATGACGAGAACGGTGACGAACATGTCGTTTATTACCTATCTCGGAACCTTCTCGACCCGGAAACACGTTATGCACATGTTGAGAAGCTGGCCTTAGCAGCCGTACATGCCGTACAACGCTTTCGCCATTACATCCTATTGCGCACGATAACAGTGGTTTCAGACTGCAACCCCATGACATATATTCTTTCTAGACAATTGCTGGGGGGCAAGTACTCCAAATGGATCATCATCCTGCAGGAGTTTGATTTGGAGTTCACCACTGCCAAATCAACTAAATCACTGGTCTTCGCGGATTTGATATGTTCTCTCCCTACAGACTCTCTTCCTGAACACTCTGAAGATCATATACCGGACGAAACGCTGTTTCTTATTGATACTCGTGATCCTTCGTACGGTGACATCATAGTGTATCTTCAGACCGCGACATTTCAGTCTGAGTTGGATAAAGCCGCCCGCCGTCGGATTCGGCACCAGTCCCAACCCTACCGCATAGTAGGAGATACCTTATATCGTATTGGAGTAGATTCGGTGCTCCGACGATGCCTTACCTTGGACGAGGCTGAGAAAGTCTTGAATGACTGCCACAGTGGCGCCTGTGGCGGACACATGTCCGGATATGCCACTGCCCAAAAGATTCTGAGGGCAGGTTATTTCTGGCCTTCTATATTCAAGGATTGTATCACTGCAATCCGAAAATGCCATCCGTGCCAGATTTTTCAGCGCAAGATGCGCGCGCCGCCGTTGCCTTTGCATCCCGTTATTACCGTCGGCCCTTTCGCGAAATGGGGCATGGATTTTATGACGTGTAACCCTCACTCGGCCGGGGGGCATGCGTATATCATTGTCGCCGTCGACTACTTCACTAAGTGGGCCGAGGCGATGCCTACACTAGCTGCTGACGGAAGAACGGCTGCTTCATTTTTATTAAACCATGTTATTGCACGATTCGGGGTTCCTCAAGCTATCGTCACTGATCACGGTACTCATTTCCGCGATTACATGATGGCGGAGCTGACAGCTGCGTTGGGCCTGCGTCACGACAGCTCAACGCCATACTATCCTCAAGCGAACGGTCAGGTTGAAGCAGTGAACAAGGTTTTGGTCACTATGCTTCAGCGAACAGTTGGGATTCATAAATCCAGTTGGCATCTCCAACTGTTCTCAGCTCTCTGGGCGTACCGAACATCTGCTAAAAGTGCAACCGGATTCACACCATTCCAACTGGTGTATGGTCTGGAAGCTACTTTTCCGGTTGAATGTGAAATTCCTTCGCTTAAGTTAGCTGTGGAGCTCTTACCGGATACTTCTCCTGAGGAAGAGCATCTTCTGTATCTTGAACGGTTGGATGAAACCCGTCGTCTAGCTGCTTTGATCATCGAAGCACAAAAGAAGAGGGTCGAATCTCATTTTGATCAATCTGTTTCTCCCCGTTCTTTCATCGAAGGAGACCTAGTCCTCTTGTACGATCAAGCACATGATAAGCTTGGAGCCGGTAAACTCCAGCCCATGTGGCATGGTCCCTATATAGTAAAACGTGTTTTGAAAAATGGGGCCTACGAGCTTATAGATTACGAAGGAGTTCCATTGGCGCAGCCCAGAAATGGGCTGTACCTTAAGAAGTACTACGCCTGAAATGATTTCTTGGTGTGGTGTGGGTACATAGGTGTGTGATTGTCATTTGTGTGCATGGTGTGGTGTGCTTTGTAAACATCTTTCTGCTGATCGGGTCTTCCTGGTTGTGCATATGTCTATTCATCCATTTGTTGGTTTCGCGGATGGTGCCTCCCGCAGTACCAGGAATCTGTCTTCCGCAGCCTGGGTAATCTACGATCCTGCTGGTGAGTTGATCGACCTGCAAGGTGTGTGTTTAGGACGTACCACGAACAATATCGCGGAATATAGCGCCGTGTTGGAATTATTAACCGAGGCAGTAAACCTTGGCATCCGTGAATTGCTCGTGTACCTAGATTCACGGCTTGTAGTGTTGCAGCTGAATGGGCACTATTCGGTAAGAAACCCGTCCATTTTACGATTGTATTTGCGTATTCGATTACTGGAAAGGAATTTTGAATACATTACATATCATCATATACCCAGACATTTGAATACATTAACAGATGCAGTAGCAAATTTGGTGTTAGATAGGCATTTGCGAAATTTATAAATCATCATCACATGTAAAGAAGACTCATCCAGAAATAGATATGCATATATATAGATATCGAAATGTTTACATAAGAGTGTGTCACATAAAACTCAAAAAATATACATAATTGTCTTAATACATCCGGAGACATTGTGTCTCTCAAAAATAGGTGTGGCATAAATCCTAGAGACTAATCAGCATGGTGCTCATGATAGCACGTCACTGCACGCACTAGCCGCCTCAGGATTCGGTGGAGCCGGTTTGGAACTCCCACCGTATGGCGCTGGTACTCCATCGGTACGTCTGACAGTCAGGCATAGTCTGGGATCCCATGGACGATCCCCTCGAGGTTCTGAACCAGTGCCTCTCCTCCGGTGCCTTCCCCCTGGATCTTAGGGGCGAGTTGTGTCCTCCGGGAGATAGGAGACATCCCGGCTGGTCTCTCAGGTCCTACATCTGCATGCATATATTATTGTGTTAAGACAAGTGTGTATTAACAAAAAGACATATAAACATAAAATCAAAAATATGAGGTCTTACCCAGCTCCTCGTCCCAGTCGTCCCCTTCTGGTAGTGGGAGATCTGGGTCTCCTGTAAAGTCAGTTCCCGAATAGGGCCAATCTTCCACAACAATAGTTAGCGCCGTAACCACCTAAAGAACTCAGGCTTCCAGGACATCTGTTGGCCGCCTCCAGATCTGGGCATCAGTGCTGCCCAACGAGCCATTCTCGGCTCTCGTGGTACCGGACTCGCCACATGGGCCTCTTGGCCCTGGAAGGTCGGTATGCGTTCCAGAATGAACGATACCAAGATGGAACCATACCCAAACTGCTTCAGTTTGCCCTGTTTGCACTTTGTGAGCTGCCTTTTCATATTGATGGTCACAGCTGTTGCCCAATCATACAGTCGGGGACCCATGCATTTTGAGGCTAAGAGGAGTTGAGTTTTTGTAGCCTCGTGCGGTGCCTGCGATCCAGCAGCCCGCGTAATGGTGTGGAGTATGACTCTCAGTGCTAGATCAGGAATGGTGGAGATGTAGACTTTCTTACTTCCTGATCCTGTCTGTGCCCCTCGGCACACCCGCGCCATTACCTCTTCCATCTTTTCCCCTGATGGTCTGCTCCCAGTCAGTACAGGAATCGGACCTCTACGGGACAATCCAGTAATGAAATAAATATCAGTAACCTCAAATTCCAACACCTGGTCTCGTATTCTGAATACTTGGTCATTTTCATCCCAGATGTTGATTAGATATTGGAGGAGCTCAGGCTGAGCTCGTAAGCATGGCGTGAGGAAGAAATTTTTTAAGCCACAGTCTCTCAGAGCATTCATACACACTTGGCTTTGCATGGCCTCTTCGTCCTCATCTTCGTGTTCTCGTTCCTTCCATTCAATTGCCATTCTGACTATTTATCTGCATTCACATGGTCCAAAGCCCCTGATTAGATCTTTTGTGAGCTTCAAAATTCAAGAAATTTGGCATAAATAGCGGAATTTTAGGCGAAAATTTGGGTTCCGCCGCTGGCGCGACTGTTTTGCTGACAGTCGCGCCATGTGGCGCGGGACCTTTGGTAAAAAGAGCTCAGTGGCGCGGGTCCGTGCCCGATACCCGCGCCACTTGGCCCGGCCCTAAAATTTCAAAAGTGCCCTTACAGAGCTGATTTCTAAGGGGAAATCATTAAAAAATGCATGGAAAGAAAGAGAAAAGGAGCGCCTCTTACCTGTCACAGACGAGACGCTGAATGGTTGCCTGGATTGGTCGCAATCGCCGTTAGAAGATTCTGCTCCAAATGGACCACTGTTGCTCTCCACAAGGTAAATAGTAAAAAGTAATTTCATTTTTTACCATTGGACATATTTATAACTTTTCGACGTTAAATGAGCTTTAAAAGTTATTTTTTGTCAAATATTTGCATGTATTATGTCGAAAATGGATTTTACGCTTGTTGGGTATGTGCAGCGGCAGGTTTTTGCGACTTAAAAGGTGGAAACGAGTTGTATTTTATACTTTTCCGGACTCGGTAAATACACGAAAAAGTCACTCTGGAGTCATCTTTCAGCTCTTTTCTGACTCTCTAAATATGAAAAGATCGCCGAGGCCCTTGTCGTTTCGATCTCGTTAAAATGGACACGAATCGACATTCACCCGGTATAAGTTTAACCCTTTTTCGGGCCGGGATGGATTGATTACGAAAAAGGAATACCCTAGCCTATCGCGACTAGGAGGTTTCCCCGGATATTGTTTTCTACCTTTTCGGATCTGGGGAACTATTTACGAAAAGGGACCTGTGGAGTTTTCTTTTCCGCTGTCTTTTCAAACTCTCTAAACATGAAAAGACGCCGAGTTCTTCCTTTGTCAGACTCGTTAAACCCTCATGACATTGGGTTCCGTCGAAATGACGTTCTCCGAGTTTCTCCTTCCTAGGACTCGTTAAATGCACTAGGATGGATTCGCCCGAAGGGCGGACTTATATCACAAGCATATGCTATCCCCTTCAAGCTTGTTATCAAAAATAATTGGGGTACTCGCCCGAAATGGTGGGGGAAAAATGGAACCATCGTCGTTGTCGTCGGCAGTATGTCGCTCTTGAACATGGCACTTGTCTGCATTCGTGTCGGGTTGGGGACATCTCATCTCGTTGCTTCACTTTGCTTCTATGGGTTTGGGTAATCTCTTTTGACCTCTCATCTGTTCACTGCCTCGTCACCATGACCTCTGATCTGTTGATGCCAAATACTGCCAAGTCCATTGTCGTGCCGTTCATATGTTCAAGAGAAGTTGACCTCTGCGAATATCAACCTTCCTCTGTTTCTCATATGATCCTGATTCACAACAAAACATTATGTTCCTCTGTCTCGTGTCGATGATGTGAGAATCATTATGGCCCACCTTCGATCAAGGTCACTTCCTGTCGACTTCAACTCATTATCCAGGAAGTTGGTCTAGAGACTCCTGATGGTACCTTGGAGCCTGCATGCCTCAATGGCAGGTTCATCGCATTCGACGTGAGGTTTTCATCATTGGCCTCCGATCGAATGATTCTGCGGGTGTTCGACATCAGCTCATTTATTCACACGCCGTAGATTGTACCTGTAGTACCTTGAGGACCATTGTCATTATTGGTGGTTTCTCTCACGTCTGTTAACAGCTTTCATCATTGGCTGGTAATCAGACGATGTTCTTGCATGTTCGACATCAGCTCACATATTCACATGCTCGAACTTGTACTTGTTTGGGTCGAGATGGAGTGCAAGACCCTGGATTGTGTCTGTTGTAATCCAGGTTGAGATTGTGGATTATTATCATTATGTACATGACTCACTGATTGGATGGCTGCGACCATACCTGAGTCTATTTGTTTGATCTTAGTTGGATGGCTGCGCCCATACCCTAGATCCGGATTATAGCATACTCTGTTTCGGATGGCTGCGTCCATACCATATATATATCATGTACTTGAGATATCAGTTGTATCTTTCTGTGCAGGTTTTCCGACGGCGGGCCTTCAGTTGGACATGTTCTCGTAAAGCATTTCACCCCTCTCTCTCTCGGGCCTCATGCTTTAGGGGGCATCTGTTACACAGCAATTTGTCACCGTCCCTACCATTCCCCGTCCCGCACAATGGAGGACCCATAACGTGACCTGTGAACACTGTCATGCACTGAAAACATCATCATTGCATCCCTCCGAGTATGAGCTTCATTTCCCCTTGAGACATCTCCTTGCAAAATCCATGAAAAACAGCTCTTTTTGCATTGGCGCGGGTAGACAGTTCAGTACTCGCGCCACTCAGGGAAATCCCGTAAAGAGGTCGCGCCACTTGGCGCTCTGTCATAGAGCAGCAATCGCGCCACCCATTTTAGGGACTGTTTTTTATATATGGATGGCGGAAGTTGAGTTCAAACAAAATCACAACCATTGCCTATCTTGAGTTGGGAGGTTTGGCTGCGGGAGTTCTATGGAAGGGAAGTAGTTTTGCCACCTTCTATGGAACCTTCCTTGTTGATAGGGCCAATCCCATAATAATAGGGATCCCAACTCCCTCCTTCCCCATCTATAAAAGCTTGCTCGGATCCATGGCAAGCTAGTCTGGAAGTGCTGAAGCTTTGCATCTCCCTATTCCCAAGTGCCTTTGTGCTGTAAAGAATCCCTTCTTTCCCTTAAGGCCCATTCAAGCGAGGAGACCATTTTTACGAGACTCTGGAGAGGTTTCCCTTTCCTTGGCGAGCTTTGCGAGACGTGGATGACCGGAGACCCGTTCGAAGGAAGCTGCGACGTCAGAACTTGGTTGTAACTTCTATTCGTTTATCATTTTAATAGATGACTATGATTATGGTTCCACTTCTTTTTCTATCATGTTAATGCGAGTAATATCTTTTCTGACCGATGTTTAGTTACGTATGCTGGTTCCTATGCATGTATCTGTTCGTTTCTTCTGTGTGCAGGTGTTCATCCACGGAGATCGTGGAAGGATTGTGATCTGCCAGGACTGAAGGACGGGGACATCTTCTTCTTCAGATTTAGCGTTGGAATCCAGGTAGGCTCTTATTCCAAGTCTTTCATTCGTAACTAGGAGCTTGCGTCATAGCATTGTTTGTTTGTTGCTAGACCCCTGCTGGGCTAGTAGGGATCGCCTCTGTCCGCAGAGGGGATTTACCTCCTCAACAAACTTCGATGGCCAAAATACCTGGTTTTCTATGGGCAGGTTGAGGTATAGTTTTGTATATTTGTTCCCGACTTTATTAATAGAAAATGGAAGGAACTACCTAATCTTACAAAAAAAAAAATGATTTCTTAATATTTTATATAATTTAAGTTTTTTATATTTTGATTTTAGTTTTGTTAACTTCAGTTTTTAATAAATATTATCATTAAAAAATTATAATAATATTTATTACAAATAAGTTTATAATAAATATCAAATATAATCGTACATTTATAAAATTTTATTGTATATTCTTAAATTAGTTTATAAATAGTCTATAGTAAATTTTTATAAATTTATAATAGTTATTATTATAAATAAATAATATTTCTTAAAAAAATATAAAAAAAATATTATTATTAACAATAACAATAATATTCAATTTTCATATCGAACATAATATTGTTTTTGGTAAATTAAGCTACTCTATATTAATTCGAAAAAAGAAACATTACATATGCTACAAGTTGGGTTGGTAAGTTGCGCTTAACCAATCCCAACCTTAGTTGCTCGATTTTGCAGCTGCCTCTGTGGAGGAAACCAGCCTAGAAAATACTTGAGACAAGAAATTACAAAATGCACAACAGCGCTGATGTATCCAGATATTACAAAATGTACAGAAACATAAGTATAGCATGAGATTCCTTGGTAGTAGTATGCATGAAAAAAACCAAGGAAGAATTGAGTAGCTTCCCAATCCTTATTCTTCTGCATCGTCATTACTGTCAGGTACTTCCTACTCTATGGGGCAGGCGTATGCCTTCGCAGCTGCTTCCTCTGAATCTGCTTCTAGACATGTAGGTTTGGGTACCAGTGCGCATAGGATGGGGGACACCGGATAATCTGCATCATGGACGTTCATCCAAATGCATTCAGAATCCATAATCCATACATCTATTTCATCATCTTCATCCTCCTAAGCTGGCAGGGTATCAGTCTTGCGAGGCAGGGGTTGCACTTGGTGTGCGATGGTAGACTTTTGGGGACCACATCTGCCTCTTTGCATAGCTTGGATAAGGGCTTTTTCCTCCTGCTCTGGATCAGGGCTCTGTCTAGCATAGTTTTCAGAGGAGGAGCCTTCAACAGACTCCAGATGGTTGTCCATTCCATGGTGGTAATGTCCAGGGAGAGCCCCTTTCTAACCACTGCGGATGGTTCTTTGGCGCAATGTAGGAGCCATTTCCCGCAGAAGTAGAGGAATGGCTTCATTGGAAAGATGTGCAACAGGGGGACAGACAATCTCGAAGACTTGACAAGCAGAAGGGCCAGGGCTAAGCTGCGCAGGTTGGATATTCGCAGCCCAAAGGGGTCTGTATATCTAGCATATCTATCCATTAGATACCTCATTTTCTTTTTCACTCTTCTATGGGGATTAAGAGCTTAATTTATTAACTTATTTGATCAGGACTGATGGAGCTCAAACTCGCAACTTCTGTCTTGACAGGGCGATACTCTAACCAATTGAACTACAATCCAAATACACTACAGTTCACCTACTATTGGATCATATTTACTCTATGATAGGTGCTAGATAGATCGTATAGATTATGCGAGTGCTAGGTTGATGAAATATCTTATCCTTCTCTTTTGTTTTTGAAATTTATCCATTCATTTGGAATTGGGCATCTACAATATGAATAGATATCGATGTTGGGGTTCAATAACCAATTATCTTTTCATTCATGATTGGCATGAAGATAACCATACTGATAGATTGGTATTGCAATAGGATTATGAAAGGAGAGCTGCACGAAAGACTGGTGGCGTAGGAGGGCAACAAAAGAATAAAAAGGAAACACTGAAGGAACTTACTGTGAGTCTTTTTGGGTTCAGGTTCCATCCTTTTATAAGGTCTGGGACACATGTGAGGGGGAGGGTCATAAGTGAGCCTAGCAAGTAGTTGTGTGCCATATCCAATTCCCTAAGCAGGCTCGAGGGAAGGGTTATGGCTGCTTGTCATATCAGTATTGTTAATCATTAATGATGATTGTTGCAGAGGGGTACCCTGGAGAGTGTAACGTAGTACCAGACGTCTCTTCATCATGCTTTATCACATTTCTCGCATGCGGGTGGTTAATGGTTTGAGAATTCGCATTAGGTGAGGCCATGCACGGTGGATCTCCATCCTCAATGGTGTGGGAGAGATGATTGTCATTCGTGCCTCTTCTGTCACCCACATCCAGAGATATAGAACACAATATTATTAATAATATTATTAATTAAAAAATTGTAATACAATATTAATCATGTTTTAAAAATTAATGTTTATAACATTATTAATCATTATAGTTATTAAAAATTATTAACATTTAATGTTTTTAACATTAAATTATTAATATCATTTAAATTATAACATTGATAACTAGAAAAAATAGCATTTAGTAGTGTAAATATTAAATATTAAATAATAAATATTATCAAAACCTATCTCATATATTATTAAATGTGTCATCATAACAAAGCGTTACTTAAAAATTATTTAATACTAATAAAAATGTGGCATCATGACAATGCATATCTTAAAAAGTTATTTAATATTTTAAACATGATAGGGGAGATGCTTCTATTGTTGTGCAAGGACCAGTAGTAGTTATAGTACTGGTCCCACACATCCATCAAACATAAATTACAAACTCACTAAAATATGCACATAAATATTTTATAATAAGTTATATAAGTTACATAAATATGTCCAAAATGGGCCCAGTTTTTGACTAGACCAACAACTGCCATACACCAAGTCTAACATCAAAAGTTGACAAGACCTACTGTCTCAAGTACCTCCAGTTCTGAATTACCATTTAAGGCAAAATGCACTACAAAACATTACAATGCTACCCATCCAAAAGTACAGTTATCCCATCAAACAGTCCCCCACTAATTTTGCATTGGGGGACTACATCTCATTGCTGAATAACACTGGAAAAAAACTGGATAACACCTGCACAAAGACTGAGTACCACCTGCACAAAAATAGGTGAAATGTTTGTTAGAAATATCTACATGTTTGTTTAACCATTCAGCCTATTGAAGACATTAAATGACACCATTCAATTCAGGAAATAGTTCACCCAACCTTTCATTTCAAGAATTAAACACAACAGCCCTGGAATTACAGGAATTAAATTCTGAAAATAATTTCAATTCAGAAATTAAATTCAGGAAAGCACAAGGATCAACCATGAAAGCTTTTCAGCCATTGGATCATGTACAAATCAATCCACACCACACAATTAAATTTGGGAGATGTCAATCCATGCCAATCTTCCCTGCCAATGAAATTCTAAATCATAAAACTATAAAACATCAACTGTTACTGCATTTGAGGCATTCGTTTTTCTCTTAAACTACTACTGACATACATTCAGAGTTTTCAGATAGTGTTCCATTCATTTTGTAGACATACAGTTTTCCGAAAGTGAGTTTTCAGACAGTGTTCCATTCATTTTGCAGACATGCAGTTTTCCGAAAGTGAGTTTTCAGACAGTGAGTTTCCATTTTTCAGACATACAATCCTTTTCAGACAGTGTTCCAGACATACAAACAGAGGACAGAGTGTGCTTAGTTTTACATTCTGTTAGCACCCGAATTGGACCCCAGGCTGAAAAGGCAAATCAGGGTAACAACTAAACCACACTCGGCTTTGTAGCTAGCCCTACAAGGACAGGAGAGGGCTCTCTCCGTAGAATAGATATTCAATAACACAATAATAAAATGATTTTAGGTTAGATATATGACTATGAAAGGGGTTTTGATAAATGACTGAAAGATGTATGGGACACAAGGAAAGAATGAACTGAGGAATTAAATCATAATATAGGGTATTTCATGGGGCAAGATAGGTAGGAGACTTAGCAATCTAGTTTGAGATAAGATGGAGTGGAAGGACTATTGAGAGGCTGAAAAGGGCATAATAAATGGATCCTTTTCAAACAGAAGAAAATACACAGAGTATGAATGTTTCCCCAAGGCAGAGCATATAAAATGGATTCTACCTTTCTAACTTGAAAACATTCAACTAGAAATGTTTATGAATGAATGTTGCAACATAAAAATTTACATATGAAACACAAAGAAGAGACATATGCTAAAAAACATACCACATGAATCCCACAAATCAGAGCTGCATCACTTTATTAATTCCTTGCCAAACCGTACAACGAAGTGCAGAGCTCGCTGCCACACTATTCCCCTCTTTTGAGTTTTTAGACCTTAGATTTTCCAGCCCTTGCAAATAATTAGAATTTACAATAAATAGACATATTTTGCAGGAATACAAATTGATGGGAAGAGGATCAATCACAACTGAAGATAGAAGGCCAAAATCCAACAGCCATCTTCGTAAAAGAAGGGTTGTTTTACATTCGGTCGGTGAGAAGGCGAGACATTGTAATGCAAATCTTTTAAATTGTAACTGAAGACACAATAGGTAATCCGATCCTATTTTCCTGCTGTTGTAGATATATTTATTTTATTTTGGGCTCTCGGCCTTTTAACTGTTGGCTTTCCATCTGCTGTTATTCTCTGACCTTCTATAGAATGCTGAAAAAATGAATTTGTGCTTTCGTGAAGGGAAAAATGTATTTAAATGGGAAAAGGGAAGGGAGATGGAGGCGGGAATCATATGAAAATCGCAATCAGGATCGGGAGGTAGGACATGTTTTAAAGCGCCATACAAAAGTTCCGATGCGATGGAGTACGTTAAAAACCTTTGAAAATCCTTTTATTGCCTTTACAAAGGGAGAAAGATCTTTTTATTTAAAAGGGGCGGAAGTACTGTATGGTGGGCCCAGGGGTTCAATCGCAATCACAATATCGGGAGCGGGGAGTAATTGCAATCGCAACAGAGCATAAGGGATTTGCGATGCAATTGGAGGAGGGGATGCGATTCATTGTGGGCCATCCGATCAGTAGGGGTAATCAACGTTCGGATGGGAATCAGGAGTGACAATCGGAGGGGGACTTATGGAAGAGCCGATTGCGATGGTGCGATTGGAGGTGGGCCGTCTGATTGGACTAGGAGATCAATGGCTCAGGGATAATCCGAAGCGTTTAATCGAAGGAGAGGATCGGGAGATCGGAGGAGAACTTGCGATTGGAATGTCCGATTGGCGGAGGACCATCGGATCAGAGGGGGAAGATCGACGGTTGTGGGTTAATCGGGGGTGAGCCATCGGCGGGAGCCAATCAGAGGTGGGATTTAAAACAATACGATTGGAACGTTCCAATTGGCGGAGGGCCGTTGGATTAAATGATGAGATCGACGGCTCTGGTGTAATTGGGAGTATGTCAATCAGAGGGTGTCAATCGGAGGGGGATTTATGGAAGTGTCGATTGCGATGGTGCGATTGGATGTGGGCCATCAGATCGGAGAGGGGAAGATCGACGGTAGTGGGTTAATCAGGGGCGAGCCATCGGTGGGAGTCAATCGGAGGTGGGATTTAAAACAATGCGATTGGAACGTTCCGATTGGCAGAGGGCTGTTGGATTAAATGATGAGATCGATGGCTCTGGTGTAATCGGGAGTATGTCAATCAGAGGAGGATTTATGGAAGCACCGATTGCGATGGTGCGATTGGATGTGGGCCATTCGATCGGCAGGGAAGATCGACGGTTGTGGGTTAATCGGGAGCGGGCCATCGGCGGGAGTCAATCGGGACATGCGAATAAACATTGTGATTTGCGATGGATTGCGATTGCGATTGTAACGCGGTTTATACATAATATCAAAATTTATAATAAGGTTTTCGGGGATGGAAAAGGGGGAAGTGGTTTATATGGTGGGACTTTATAATATAAATTTTTTATTATAAAGTTCTACGGGAAATGGAGGGGAAGTGGTTTTATAATAAAATCGCATATATATTTTTAAACAGTAATTTATAATGCGATTTTATAATCGAAGGGGGGGGGAAGGGATTTATAAAGGAATATTAAACTTTAATAACACAAAGTTTAAAGGGAAAAATGGGGAAATAGAGGGTATAAGGGCTTTTACTTCACTTAAGCATAAAATTCAATCCAGAAGTCATTTTTGAGAGTGTAGTATACCATTGGAAAGATCTTTCTGGGCTCTTTCTGATGGATTTTCTTTGAAGATGATCTGGTGCTGAAAATGCTGTAGAAAAATTCTATGAAGGCAGGGACATCACTTTGTGGAGATAACAGCTTCTGAAATGTGATGGAAAGGCAAAGTATCATGCTTTCACCTCAAAACCATGTTTTTGAGGTGAAGCTTGCATCAAAATGAACAAATGATATCTCTGATTTTCCTGTTGCTGTGCTTGTATTTATTGAATTCCTCATGGCCTTGCTAATCTTAATTGACATTTGACTCATGAATTTGACCATGGTGAGACCTTAGAGACCAATGAGACCCATCTTATGACCTACTGATATGATTTTCGGAATGAAAGTGACTAATGACCGAAGACCATAGGGAAGAAAATCAGCAAGTACCTCATGAGGGGAAACTAATAAAAATCACTACCATCAATGAATCCATGACCTAGCAGAATGGTGAAATTTATTCGGTATGAGACACCTAATATGCAAATGCAAAAGAGCAATTTTGATCACTGATGGCAGTGTGACTAGACTGACACTAACACATTCCAGACAGAGTGTGTGCATAATGTTACATTCCAGACAGTGTGTGTGCACAGTGTTACATTCACTCTCTTCATCAGTTGCTATTCACTCTATTCATCAGTTGTTGGAGCGTTGCTGGAGACATACAAGTATTTCATTGTTCTTCAATAATGTTATTCAAGATATTAAGCAGATTTGGATATTGACTTTATATTGAATAAAATCTTTCAATAAAAATATTTCTAACACACAGTCCATGTCCAAATATAAGTCCATTTTAAAATAGGCACTTACTGATTTTAGACAAGTCCATGTAGCTAACAGCCATGTAGGTATCACATATCGTTCTGATGTTGATATTACAAATAATACATAATTGACAAGTAATACTTCAATGCCAATTAATTCACAACAAACAACTGAAAGATTTCATGTTATTAGCAGAAATTTTGGAATTCATACATAATTATAGTTTAATCTATAAAATTGTGCTGTAATACTTATCAAATTTCTTAACGATGTTGGAAATTGCAGGTTGTGTCCATGCCAATATTTTCTGTTGTAGATCGGATAAGGAACAAGAGGCGAGGGAGAAGGGGGGGCCAACTGCGGAGCAGTTCATCAGATGATGATGTCAATGCTCCCATTACTCCTAGTAATGTAGTTGAAAAGGACCCTGTGGTTTCAGATCATCCTAGCCCACCATCAGCCACAGAACCACCTTCGACCACAATACAAGGTGCAATTCAACAAAGAAAATCAGTGCAATCAGAGGCTGGACGAAGGAAGACATGCTTGCTGCAATTGATGACATCGAGTTTAAGGGATATTCAATCCATGCATCAGCAAAAAAACATGGTATTGCTGCCTCTAACATACATTATTGGATAAATGGGTTGACTAATACAAAGCGCAGAGGGCCTGTTACAGTCATGACTGAAGAGGAGGAAGATGAGGTGGTGGATTGGTGTAAGGAGATGGCCCAATTGGGACATGGGTTAGAGCTTATCCAACTTAAATCCATTGTAGCTCAAATATGTCAAGGGAGGCCAAACCCCTTTAAAGATGGTTTTCCTGGTAAGTCATGGTGGAGTGGGTTTAAAAAGAGGCATCCAGACCTTGTGTTACGTATAGCAGAGGGCCTTGACAAAGAGCGGGCTTTAAATCTACGCCCTGCAATTGTTTCCAAGTTCTATAACACTCTTTCTGCTGCATATGACCAGCACTCATATGCCCCAGACCACATATGGAACTGCAATGAGACAGGTTTACAGGCAGGAAGAAATTGCGGTATGCGGGTAATTTCCAAGAGAGGGAGTAGAAATGTGCCTAAGATATTGCCTAAGAGCAGGGAGTGGATCACAATTCTTGCCTGTGTCAATGCAATTGGCTCATCTATACCAAGATTTTATCTATTTAAAGGTAAAACTCAACTGAAAAATTACATACAGAATTGTGAACTGGGGGCATGCATGGCTGCACATCCACATGCATGGATGACAAAGGAACTGTTCCTAAATTGGCTTTGTCACTTTGTTGCTTCTGTACCGGGTGTTGTCTCGCCTGAAAACAAGCACTTGATGATTTTAGATGGCCATGGAAGCCACATGGCTGTGCAGACAATCGAGGAGGCCAATAAGTTGGGCATTGACCTGTTAACATTGCCGGCTCATACTACTCACATATTGCAGCCCCTTGATGTGAGCATGTTTGGGCCTTTCAAGAACTATTTCAGGGTCGAGCGAGCTTCGTGGATAGTAAAGAATCCAGGGGTGGAAGTAAAGAGGTTTGAGCTAGCTAAGATTGCTAGCAAAGCATTTAAAAGGGCTCTCACACCTTCTAATATCAAGGCTAGATTTAGGAGGACTGGTATATGGCCACTCAATTTTGATGCTCTTATGCATGATACCACATGTAGCCAAGCATTTGAAGTGGAAGGTCAAGAAGCAGAGAACTTAGAAGAGCATGTTGGTGCCCAAGAAGATGTAGCTGCTGCTGAAGGTATAATGTCCCTTTCTAAAGGGTTGTTCTGTGGTGGTGATGATGCTGAGCATGTCAATGAGACACAGTTCAGTGATGAACCAACTAAAAATATCAATGAGGCTGTGACACCCACTGATGCAGCTGAAAATGAGCAATTGACCATGCCAACCCAAGTAAGTGCACCATCATGGCTAACAGAGGCCGTGATGAATATCACTAGAAATAGTGTATCTACCACCAATGAGGATGAAAGCATGGACATGCCTTCACAACCATCAGGGTTGAACACCGAACTTGTTCACTATTTTGTGGACAATGGATCACTAGAAGAGGAAACTATTCAACATGAAGTACCTGAAGAAGAAAAAAATGGGGGCCATTCAGTTGTCCCAGAAGATGAAATCCAGCAGGCAGGTCCGGAAAAGCAGAGATTACTTGGTGCATTCCTAAAGCTACCAGTCGAGAGAGTGAAGGCCTCGTCAAGGAACTCAGCCTCAGATTATCTTCGTTTCGGGAGGAGTTCACAATTTCTCACATCTGAAGACTATATGAATTTAATGTTCGATTCTGACGTAAAAATAATGAAATCCAGGAAGCTAAAAAGAGAAAGAAGGAGTTAGCCAATGAAAGGAGGGTTGAAAGGATTGCAACAACAGAAGCTCGAGCAAAGGAAAGGTTGGAAAGACAAAAAGCAAGGGAAGATAAGGAACATCAAAAGAAATTGGCATGGCAATAGAGAGAGGCAAGAAAGGTTCAGAAAGAGTTGGAAAAAGGACAAGGGGTGACAAGTAGAGAAGAACATGGTTCAAGACAGTTTGAGGAAAATAGGTTGATGTCGAACACATTGGACCACATTGCAGAGCAGACACCATCATTCCAAGACCTGATTAACATCCAAGTCCCTAGCTATCAGGCAGGGGTTAGGCCCACCTCTTATACCCCTACCAGTGCAGGTTTGAATCCTAATTGTGTTTATATGACACCTGCAGTCAGTGCTGGGGTTAGAAACACAAGTGGACACTTGGGCTACTCAGTCCCACCATGGCTACATGGAGAAAATTGGAGTCAACCATATGCCAACATTCAGGCACATCCTAATCATCCAATGTTGGGCAGTCCACCATACTTGGGCAATGCAGGAAATGGAAGCCATCGAGCATAGAGGTGCCATGACTTAATTTTTGTAACTACAAGACACTGTGATTTTGGTAAGGATCAAATAGGTTTGCTAATGATAGCATCCATGGATGTTTGGGAAGCTACAAACATTTTCAAATTAGTATGTATAAAACAGTGTCTAAATCCCCCAAGTTTGTTAATCTATTGAAGTTATAACCTTATAGCCTATATCAGATTTTGTATGAAGTTATATATCAAACAGTTTATAATTCCTACATATCAAACAGTTTCTAAATCCTACAAGTTTGTTAATCTGTTGAAGTTATAGCCTTAGCCTATATCATATTTTTTATGAAGTTATATATCAAACAGTTCATAATTCCTACATATCAAACAATTTCTAAATCCTACAAGTTTGTTAATCTGTTGAAGTTATAGCCTTAGCCTATATCAGATTTTTTATGAATTTATATATCAAACAGTTCATAATTCCTACATATCAAACAGTTTCTAAATCCTACAAGTTTGTTAATCTGTTGAAGTTATAGCCTTAGCCTATATCAGACTTTTTATGACACAATTGAACAAAGAAATTGAATTCATAATTGAATTGAACATCATTAACAAAACAATCTGATTGCATCTAAACAAACTATCCCTTGTTTGCATCTAATCCTGTTAAATAACACGTATCATCAAAATTCATTGCAAACTTCATCAATCAAAATCACTCAATAAAAAGGAGGTTAACATACTTAACTCTGTGGTGGTTATACCTCGACTCTGTGGTGGTTATACAAAGAAATTGAATTCATAATTGAATTGAACATCATTAACAAAACAATCTGAATGCATCTAAACAAACTATCCCTTGAACATTACATGCTCTTTGATGAACAGAAACAGATACCAAATATCATGTTAAATAACAAGTATAACAACACGGGAAGCAATTGATTCCTGATTAAGACATTATAGCCTTAGCCTATATCAATTAGATAAACATAGGGAGTAATTGAAGTTAGCCTATATCAGATTTTTGAATTCATAATTGAACATTGTACAAAGGTGATTCAATTAAGATGAGAGATGAAGTGGTCTTGCATTGCATCCTATTAAGTAGATGTCCTAAAATAAATTAAATCATGCATTACCTAGAATACCCACATCCTAATTCAAAATCTTTAAAATGTTTTTATCAAGCTCAACATACCATACTTAATATGCAATACTGCATAAAAATATTGATTTAATGTTTGTTATGACAGTCAGTAAAAAATATAATTAAAGGATTGTGAGATTATGTAGGGGAGAGGGGTCAGTGCTCGAACACCTCAGTGCCGACTGGACCAGGGGCCACATCAGGAGGGCCAGCTCATGTACGACACTTGTCCTTTCACATGGCGTTCACGTGGTGGGCAAGTATATCAACACGGGAAGTAATTGATTCCTGATCGAGACATTATAGCCTTAGCCTATATCAGTTAGATCAACACAGGGAGTAATTGAAGTTATAGCCTTAGCCTATATCATATTTTTGAATTCATAATTGAACGAAGAAATTGAATTCATAATTGAATTGAAGTGATTTGATTAAGATGAGAGATGAATTGTATGGCTATGTAAATGTCAATTGATTCAAAAAACACATCTAAATACAATAAACCAGTCCAAAAGAGAAATCGTGTAAAATAGAATTGCACCAATGACAAGAGTAAAGACTAATAGTATTATACAACTCTTGAAATCCTACGTGATGAATTGTATGGCTCTGTAAATGTCAAGTGATTAACGAACATGAATTGTATGCTCGTTATATTTTGAGGTGACGAACAGTGACGAGAAGCATCTAAGAACTGTGGCATTCTAGCATTCTAGCATTCGAGCATTATAACAGAGGCATTCTAGCATGATGTAGTTCAAGTTGACAGAAAATAATATGATTTTCTTGCTTCTCTGAAAGAACTCAAGGCTTATGCCCAAGAGCATATAGAGTATATGCTAGTTTAATATGATGTAGAGTATATGCTACTTTAATATGATGATGCACCACTACTTGCTGTAGACATTAACATTGCATATTTCATACTGGCGTGTACAACACCTTAGGATAATTTCTATTAAACATTACAATGCTTCTCAATCAAAAATAGAATCTCTAAGGTCAATAACTCTTCAAATGTTCAACTACAATCTAGGAGGATATTTGCACCAATGTAAACAGTAAGACAAATCCATAATAAAGACCTGTGTAAACAGTAAGACAGATGCATAATAAAATCAATGAAGTAAAATTTAAGCAAACTTTAATTTCGGGAAAAATATGAGGGCAGGCAGGTTATGAGACCATGAATCACAATAACTAAATATAAATCAATGAAGCAAAAGTGAAGTTTAGAAAATAGGAATAAATGGAGGTTATAAAGCCATGCACTAGTGTAACTAAATATGGAACATACATATAATGGAAACAAACAATATATGAATATATACAAATAACCTGGTATAAATTGAATCAGACTTAAACATGTAAGGCTACTAGTGACAACTCCAAAATAGAAGTTCACTCAAATTTTGGTCAATAGGAATGCAATAGTAATTCTTTCAAAAAATTCCCTCAAGATAAAGTTGCAAGTATGCACTCAAATTAACCCAAGGAACTTGTTCAACATAGAGAAATTATCCTACAATAATTTCTTGCATGCTTCAAGGAAGCCCATGCTTCAAGGGCTTCCTCTATTCACTTGGACAGGAATGTGAGAGACTGGACCAACTACAAACCACACTATTATTCCCTAAGAGAGGATACAATGATTTTTTCCTTAAATTGCATCCGGTAAGAACTGACATATGGGAATCTTGGATGGGACCGTGGAAGAGGAGCTAAGAGAGTTGGTGGTAATGCCTTAACTTTAACTTTACTTTTGTAGAAAGACAATGTGGTCAATAAAGGTGGTCAATCAAAGGGAGAACTTAATTTTTTTGCTTGCCAATGTGCAGATAGGAAAATTTTATAAAGCCTCCATAAGACATGTCAAAGGTAAGCCACAAAAATAATCTTGGTTTTCCATTCTATTGAAAACATTTCCATTGTAGATGAAATTCATAATACGGATACTTAAATCTCCAATTTTTTTGTTATTTCCCATTCCGACAGTTGGATGACATTTCTCTCAATGAAGTCATGAAAAACTTGGTAAAAAATAACAAACAATGTTGCAAATATTAAGTCGCAAAAGAAGGGTCTAGTAATATCCTCTGATATTACCATGTTTTTACTAATATTTTTTTAATTTTCATTGTGTTTCACAATGAGATGATAACATGCATATTGCTCTGACAGTAGTTTTGGGGTTCACTCTCAGAATGTACTTGAAATCTTATCTTTTCTGGTTTTTTCAAATACAGGTTGCTCCCAATACCACACAATGTGCAACAACATAAAATTATATATATGTGACTTTATCTTCTTATTTCAGGAGAAGGTGCAAATCTACAGTTTATGCTAGAATTCCTCTATTATATCTACCATCATGTATGCAAGAGATGGTTTTGTTTGAGTTTCTTTATATTTCAGAGAAGCATTTGGTCATATTGAATAACTCCTAAATATTTACAAATTTTAAACTTGTAGATTCTATTCATGTGGAATTTCAGGATCTGTAATTCGCACCATAGGATTGAATTTCATCCACATGCACAGAGAGGAAATTTGATGCCTTTCAGGCCCACAAAAATTTATCATTGAATTCTTTTGAGAACTTGATGTAAGGTTATCCAAGGAAAAGGGTTGAGAGTGAAGTACTTAAAATACCATCTATTTGTAAAAATATTCAACAAATTAAACACAAAATTTAACTGGAAACTAGAAATTCGTAACATATAGAGGATTAACAAATAACAATAATTACCATATATCAAATTAATACCACCTAGTATAGCAAAATGACCAACAACTACACTAGATAGGTTATTTGGTTATTTCATCTACAATATAAACTTTTAATGACCACCGTGACAGGATTAAGTACCACATACAAAAAATTACCTACCTCTAATAGCATAAATTAGTAGCATTCAAAGTTTCCAATAATATACAATCTGCTAAGGGGCTCAAAGCCTGGAGAAATTTCGGGGGAGGATTTCTATTGAATTTATCCTGAATTTAATTATGGTAATTGGTGCTCATTACCAAATGTAAATCCTCAAAACCACTTGTTCCAATGAAAATGAACCCATTCTTATGGATATCTTAGAGACACGGGCCTATTAACAAATATTGCCATTACAGTGCTCAGAAAACTACATTGAAGAGAACAAGAACAACTTCTGACCTCAGTGAGGATGGTTGTGAGATTCGACAAACATAACATTTTGAAAACTCTATTTACCTAATGAATCCTCTGTCAGCTCAATTCTAAAAAAAGAGCAGCTCACCGCAGATGTACAGTGACGAGAAGCATCTAAGAACTGTGGAATTATCTACAAGTTCACCATAAAAATTATACCCACAGGAACACTAAATAATAAGTAACATCTCTCTATATAACTAAAAAGGAAACTCCTTTCATTCCAAGGTGAAAGGGTCGGCCATTAATTTAAGTACTTAGACCATGGCTCAGTTCTTTTAATAACAAAACATTACAGATTATACAACCACATTTTATAACAATAAACCCTACATTCCACTGCTACAAAAAAGAAAAATCAGGCGTGATACCTCCAATTAAAACCCTAAACCCCACAGACAGTAAAACCCCAGTAAAACCACACAGTGAAACAACAGTAAAACACTGTAAAACCACAGTCAAACACTGTAAAACCACAGTAAAACAGTAAAATAGCTCAACAGAGAACATCTCCTTAAGGTTAGATGTGTTTACAAACACATAGATATCACTAGTAGGACAGAGTCCTACCTTAAAACTCCTATCCCTCCTGGCCTTCCTCCTTGCCTTGCTAGCCAACTGCATTGCATTGTCCTTGGCTTCTCCACTAACCTGCAAAAAATAAAAAACACAATCATTCACAAAGCACCAACATTAAAAAAATGCAAAAACACTTAAAACTAACATACTAACGCACCTGAAAGCACAATTCACAGCATCTAGAGCTGAAAAACGCACCTGAAAACAAAATTCACAGCATACAGACCTGTAAAACACACAACGCCAAACCAGAGAGCCGAGGTATGTCCACCATGGAGCCGAGGTATGATCACCACCACCACAGAGCTGATAAAAACCACCACAGAGCCTAGAAAAACCACCACAGAGCCAAACTAAAACCACCACTGTTCCGAGCCAAGTAAAACAACTACAGAGCCGAATAAAACCATGACAGGGCGAAGGTAAAACAACCACAGGGCCGAGGCATGACAAAACAGAGCCAAGAATAAAGAGCAAAGAGCCAACCCTAAACCACACATCGCTGAGGTAAAACCACCAAAGCGCCGAGGTTAAACCAACACAGAGGCGAGGTTGAACGATTATGTAACCCAGTGTGAACATGCATACAGTATAAACCACCCACAATTGGAATGCCACCGCGGCCGAACAAGGACCAGGGGAGCTCGAGCCAGGAGAGCAGCGGCGCCATAACGAAGGATGGAGCGCGCAGACAGTGGCGGCGGAGGCGTCGGGCATTGGAGAAATGATGCACAACAAACCGAGAAGAGAACACATAGAAACGAGACCCGGAGTGAGAAATGAGGCTTCATCGAGAAGCCTCCACAATATGGCGGGAGACGACTGGCTGGACAGGTAAGAGGGTGGAGCGACTGGCTGCACGTGCCCACCACGTGAACGCCATGCGAAAGGACATATGTCGTACATGAGCTGGCCCTCCTGACGTGGCCCCGGGTCCAGTCAGCGCTGAGGTGTTCAGGCACTAACCCCTCTCCCCTATGTGGTGACTATTTTGCAGACACAGAGAATCATCCGTAGATTTTTATAATTATTTCACACACATTAAATAAAGACTATTTTTTTTTTTAAACAATAATTTAAGAATTTTTTTAGTTTATAAAATATTAAATTTGATATAAATTTCATCAATTTTAATAAAAAAATTTAACAAATAACACAGGAATCAAGATCAAACTAATTAAACTCAAATTTTATCATAATATGTGTGGTTTGTCATAAATTAAAAATAATAATATCATAATCAGTAACAAATTAATATTCAGAATAACGATAGCAAATTATACGAAAAATCAGTATTTCATTAAGTTTTAAATCTAATCTCGGCCGTAGAAAATGTCAACAGACATGATTGATTTGAAATTTGCATTATTGTTAAATTTTATATCTAAATGCTTTTGCAGACACCTTCTTGCTCTTGCTATTGAGAAAACTTGGAAGTAATGTAGTTACATAGAGAACATGCCAAGAAGCTAGAAAGGAACATAAATGTCATAACTTAAACTTGAAATATAACAACAATCCATCACACTCAACCCAACAATATAGGGTGGGGTGGAGAAGATGACAACAATCACTCTCACCACTTAAAAAAAAATAAAAAATATGACAACGATCACTCCCACCACTTGAAAAAAAATAAAAAAAATATGACAACGATCACTCCCACCACTCACAAAAGCTTGAAAACTGCTACAATTGCATGCTAAAGTAATATTATTACAGATAATGCACGTCCCTGTCAGCCACTTATGTCACGACATTGAAAGATGTACCATTGTTAAGGCCGCTAGATTACAAGATAAGTGTTACCTGGGTACCAACTCTGTAATCGAAGCATCGGCGTTTGACGGAGGAGCATGAGGTGCAATAGATAATGGAGCAGAAATGCTGGCAGATTGTGAAACTCCAGAGCCACAGGTATTTTCAGAAACATGAGATCTCACAAAAGCAGGCTGTGTGGGATCTGGCCATGTCACAGAATGAGATTAAAGCATCAAAGTAATTAGAGACATTGATGGACGAAGTGATGAGTCAGCTTGTGTACATAGAAGGCCAACATGAACGCATCTCAATGCTTCTTCCACGTTGCACATTTCAATTATGGCCGGATCAATCATATCCACAGTATCTACTCCTTTGTATAATTTCCACGCCTGCATAAGAATCGCCATCTTTTTCTTTATCGTGTTCAAAATAGATAAAAAAAAACTCTTATCAAAATATAATAGCAGTGAAATTTCTAAATTCATACTTCCCTAAATGGTTTATAGATGAACCTGAACCACATAGTTACATGGCCTAGATATGGTAGATATGCTCAGTTGGACATAAAATGAGAATTGTACCAAAGTATCTCACCCATTCTAAAAGCATCTGCATTTCAAGTGACAGATTATAATCATTGTTCTTTCTTCCTGTAATAAGTTCCAACAGAAGAACGCCAAAGCTATAGACATCTGCTTTTACAGATAATTGCCCCTGCATATCATACTCTGGTGCCATATACCTGCTGCATATCCAAAATTAAAGTTGAAGATTATGTAGTGACGTAAATTTTAGGAATTGAATGATGAACAATTATTTGCAAAGGCAATCGTATTAATGTATCCTAGAATGTTAAAACATAGCCAAGCAAGTAAATACCCAAAAAAAAAATTGTCATACGAAACTGCCAATCCTCTTGAAATCAATAGCACAGATTAAAACATATCCATCACTAATTGTTAATAGCTTTAGGGAGTGTATCAGAGTAATGATTATTTTGAAATCTTACTAAGTTCCAGCAACTCTTGTGCTGACGTGGCTCTCATCTTCAGGAAATAGTCTTGCTAAGCCGAAGTCTGCTATCTTAGGATTCAGATTTTTGTCCAACAAAATATTGCTTGCTTTTATATCCCGATGAATAATCTGCAGTTGAGAATCCTCGTGCAAATAGAGAAGCCCACGAGCCACTCCCACTGTAATGTTGTAGCGTTTCTGCCAATCAAGCTGGTTGCGTCTATTTGGATCTGTATCCATGGATGCAGTATGCTAACCAATCATAAATATATTGGAACATTAATGCATTTTTTCAGATACAAAATAGAATTGAATTGACTCACCGAATAGGATTTTATCGAGGCTTTTATTCAGTAAGTACTCATACACAAGCAACCTTTCCGATCCCTCTGCGCAACAACCTAACAGGTTCACAAGATTTCGATGTTGAATTTTGGCCGCAAGTTTAATTTCATTGATAAATTCTTTCTTTCCTTGCAGATATCTTAAGGACAACTTCTTCACGGCTATTTCTTTTCCATCTTCAGTAGTTCCCTGAAAAATTAAGCCAAAATGTTAAAGGTGCGGTGAGAGTAGCCAAACGAGGGTACTATAATTTAAGATTCTATAAACTAGTTGTAGCAGCGGAATTCGTAAATTTGGTTACTGTAGTAGTAAGACTTGTATTCTTGTTGACTTTGATAGCAAAAGCAGCTTTAATTATAAAAATACACAAGAGGTATTTATAATAATAAATATTTTATTGATAAGATATGACATGATTGAAAGTTTACAATGAGGTCCCACTTTTATACCCATGCAGGTACCTTTTCACGAATGGGCATGTCTTTTAGACATGCCTTTTCATTAACCTAATGACTATTTAACATAATCCTAATTGATTAGTTAGTAATTACATTTATTCTATTAATAACTATATTTATTACTTTATTTATGAATTAGATTCATAACATTGCCTCCTTCTTCGAAAAGCTTTGTCCTCAAAGCTTAACCTTTTGACTTATGTAATTTGACATCTTATCTTAATCCTGAACCATTTTCTTCACTTTGCTGACATCAAATTTTACTAAAAAAATAGTATTAATATTGATTTTGTACCTCGGCCTTCATATTTAGATTCTACAATGCAAATAATTTCATAGGTGGACTTTATCGCTTGGAATTAGTTCAATACATAGAAGCTACAATTCCAATAATTCATAAAACGGATAATCTTGGGGTCAATCACTCTCAACATATATAATATTCTTTACCAACTCTTAATTAGGCACCACTAGATTCAAGAAATATGCAAGCTAGATAATCTCAAGACGTCTGTCCTTTTGTGGGTACATGGAATTATTCATAACTCTCAGATTTCTCTTAGATATGTGTCTTTTAATTGAGATGGCATATTGTGGTATTCAAGAATCAATTCCCAACTTACGACATTAAGAATCATACTGTTTATGAAGATCGATTTCGATGCATTACTCATTCCGCCAATGTTTTGCTGAAATTGAATGTTATGCTGACATGCTTACTATTATTGTCTCAAGATAAGCCACTATCTCCACTGAAAATACAAAACATTTATCTGCCATAAATTATCCCGAAGCTCTCAAAATCTGTGTGAAAACGACATGCCTCCAACTGCGATGTATAAAAAAAAAGTGAGACTGATGCCCTGAAATGTTTATTCCACTTTTGCTCACTGAAGAGATTTCCATTACATACGTTCACGACAGTGCTTTTTTTTTATAATAATAAATATTTTTTTAAAATTTAATTAATTTTCTTTTTATTAATTATATAAAATATATAATTATAAACTATATATAATATATAATTATAAACTATATAAATTTTATATAATTTAATAATTCGCCGGAGACGTCCATACTATGGACACAACGTATGGCATAACGTATCGATTGATCATTGTATTTCCACGTAGCACCTCACGCTGCACCACTTGTTCTTTTGTTTGGAAAGGTGGAATCATCGCATATACGCGTTCACCATTGCACACAAATTGTATTACATATTTTGGTAACAAATGGGCCGGAAGTGGGGGGAAGCATACAGTATACCGATGGCCAACTCTCTAATCCATTTAGAAGGGACTGGAAGATTATACGTCTGCCCTCGGTGATCTTCAACCGTTCCTTCTCATTCTGAAGGATCGATGCCATAATTTTACGATCAGCAAGATGCCGCCGTATATCTTCGGCCCTTGCCTTCACATCACTGCTCACCTCAAAATTCTTTAGCGGTGCACCCATCCTGGCACAAAACCCTCGGAAAAACGACTAAATTTTGATGGCTACAAAAGTATTGTCCAATAGAGGAACCACGACCTTCTTAATCCCTGAAGACGATTTGGGAGTCTCCGAATTGATGGATATCGAAACAATTTTCCCGTGTGCTTGGCCATCATCTACGACACAGAAGTCCAGATCGATGCTAACCATGTGTTTCACTACTGAAACTGTCGTTTGCCTGTGCACAAGATCTCGATCCATAAGTGCATCTTCAAGTAATGGTGCCACTGCATATATGTAGTCCTTGCCCATCTCACCTATATATTCAAAAAGAGATGAGAGGAACTTGAGAACACCATTTTGAACATTAAGCTCCGGTCCCCGATATTCATTCATAAAAGCTGGCAGCACAGTGAAGGGGGAACAAGTCTTCGCAACAATAGCAATAGCTACAGTTGTACAGACAAGGTTCTGACGTTCCTGAACTTTCAAGTTGTTTAGTACAGTTGCAAGAACATCCTGAGGCCCAATTGCCTTTGTAGTGTATCCAAATGTGTTCACAGATGCCATTCGTATTCCCTTCTTATGGGCTTTCAATATCTCCAAAAGCTCAAAAAATGTTCTCATCCATTCTCTGGTAGGAACAAACTCAACACCACGATCAACAATTCTTCCCACAAGATCTATACAAATTTCCTATACTTTTTCAAGTCCGTTTTTAAAAATTGGAGTTAGGCGCGATAGCAATTCTTTGATTGGTGGAGGTGGCTTAAGTTCAATAGAGTTCGATTCAAAATGATATGTCACTTCATATAATTTTTCACTACTTCCCAACTGATTTAAAGATCTGGCAGCAGATATATCTCCTTTTGAAGATGACGGATTTTCAAATTGGGATGGACTCCGACTCAATGGAGCAGCCCTTCCACCAGATGTTGACAATGTCTTGTTGCCTTCAGTTGGCCTCATTGACGTCCCCACTTTTGGGTTTGTTGAAGGGTTCAGAAGTTGAGGCTTAGACTGAGATGCTGCCCTAGAACCACTCTATTCTACCTGAGTAGAGCTTGGTGACAAACGTTCTGTCTTTACTTTTATTAGTGTGCCATCTGAACTAACATTTTCAGATACATCTCGACCCTTTTTCCTAGATTTTTCATCCGAAGTAACTGATTTTCTGCATGCAATAATCTTGTCTCATCCCTCTCTAGCTGGGTCTTCACGGCTTCATAATTTTTTAAACATGATGTAACTTTTCGAAACAAATATTCTTGGTCTCCAACAGAAGAAATAGCAGCTAATGTCTGTTCTTCGAAATTTTCTTTTTCATCGAAACCACCACCTTTGACATTGTGGAAACCGCCATCCACAGGTTGTGAGCGCAACCTAAGGTATTCATTTATTATAGAGGTAGACAGCGCAGCTTCACTATCAAAGAGACCTCCCGCAACCATTTCTGGGTGAAGTTTTCTGTTAAAACTACTTGAAATAACCTGGTGTGCAGTAGCTTCCATTCCTTTGCTAGTTATGCTTGCATGTACAGGGGTGGCTGAAGTTTCCTGATTACCAACAATGCACTGGAAAGTGGGAAATCCCGATACCCGTGAAGCAGCAGCGTCTATGCCAATGTCGTTGTCATAACCAGAAATGATCTTGGAATTAGACAAAATATCATCATAAGGTAGGTATGGACTACGAAGTGCAGCATCAAGCATAGCTTTGAAATCGAAAGCAGCTGAAACCGCAGGCTCCATTCCAACATGGTCATCGTTATCTGATTCTGTTCCAGACCAGTCAGCCTCTAAAATATTTCTGGTTCCAACCATTTCTGAATAGGACCAGATGGCTATTGGATTCCCCCCGATGATTTCAAAACGTTTTTTCTGTCTAGTGTCGATATCCATGTTGCTTCCTTGAATTATTGGAGGCCTTTCCACTAGCATTTGACAACCAATCATTGTCCTTCTATCTGTAGCATCTAACATAGACTCATTTTCAAGAATTTGGGTAGAACCTGAACTAATCTTTTCAGCAAGTGAAACTGATTTTTCATCTACTTTATAATCAATATCTCCAATGCTGTCACAATCACCATTAAGGATTGCAGTATTTAGAGACATTTGACGTAGAAAACTATCTTTATCTTTAACACCTACATCCTTGTCATAATGTGCCATTGTCATAACATGTTTTTTTATAGAAATTACTGATTTTTCATATATAAATTCTGGAGATTCATTTCTTTCTTCCTTGATTTCATCTACAGTTGTCACGTATCCATTTTGATTTTGATTTTCATTCATGTTACTCTCACGAGTTCTTATTTCATCATCATTTTTTATTTGAACTGTGGCAATTTAATTTTTTGTATAAAAGGCACATATATGTCCTGCGAAATATATGTCTCCACACTTCCAAAAATTCTCTACCTTTTTACTTCTTTTACGCTTTGGTGGGGGAATATATTTGGTTGGCTTTTCCATGGATGTTTTACTTGATTTCCTTTTAGCAAAACTAACTGCTTTCTCATTTTTACAACATTTTTCATCTTCTTTATTATGGACTATTGCAGAAAATTCTGCACATAACTTCTCTAAGTGCTCAAGCTTTTCTAGAACTTTTCTAATTATTTTGGGCTTTTCACGTAATGGCACATTGTATGGTAAATAATGTGCTCGAGCTTGTAAACTACGTTCGTAGGCTTGTAGAACAACGCTGTGTGCCATTTCTTCAACCTGTCCTCAATATGGCTCCGATACCACTGTAGCAGCATAATTCGTAGATTTGGTTACTGTAGCAGTAAGACTTGTATGCTTGTTGACTTTGATAGCAAAAGTAGCTTTAATTATAAAAATACACAAGAGGTATTTATAATAATAAATATTTAATTGATAAGATATGACATGATTGAAAGTTTACAACGAGGTCTCGCTTTTATACCCATGCAGGTACCTTTTCACGAATGAGCATGTCTTTTAGACATGCCTTTTCATTAACCTAATGACTATTTAACATAATCCTAATTGATTAGATAGTAATTACATTTATTCTATTAATAACTAGAATAACTATATTTATTACTTTAGTTATGAATTAGATTCATAACACTAGTAGAAGCACCTTGTATACGGCCCCAAATCCACCTTCCCCAAGCTTATTATTATCATGAAAATTTTCCATAGCAGCTATCAATTCCTCCATGGTAAACGCAATTTTCCGATCCTGACAGATTACTGTCTCTTCCTCGACTTGCCCATGACCTATACACCGAAAATACATAGCTTCATCATAAACCCAAATTGAATCTGTTTAACTTGGATTTCGCAAGCATTTCTTAGATTTCTTTGAAAGAGAATATATGTGAAAACTGTGATAAAAAAAAAAACTTTAACAATAGTCTAACAGAGCAAATAAAGCTGCTGTATTGTGAGGGCCATGATCTATCATATGATATTTTGTGAATGACATATAATGGATTGGGGATCCTTCAACTCTCTGTGTAACTCTGTGCTAAATCTAAATCTAAAAGTATACTCAATATGGGCGCCAGCCTATTGCAGCACCGTTAGCTTTTCCCTTGAGGTCCATATGATCAGAACCTGCCTAATTCTAGATAGTAAAAAGTAATTCATGCAATACCTTCGGAAGGATTTCGAAATATGACAGACTTCAACATCCTCCTAGTTGTTAACACGCATGTCAATAACAGCAGAAGCAAGCCGCTAGCAACACCTAAAATTATGGGTAAATTGTTTGAAGACTTGTTGTTCTGCGTACTGTTACTGGACGGTCTGGTCTGATTCTGTCGTGTTATATTAGCCACTGGCGTATTAACTGGCGCTTCCGGAGGGAGTGGTGACGAAATCGACTTAAAGAAACTATACGATTCATAGCAAACTCTGCAGCTTCCCATTAAAGATTGAGCTCCTTGACTTCCACTGTAAGTTGCAAAAATATAAGCGATTTGTCCCGACAGACATGATGTGCAGTTATCAATAGATATATCTCTGGTGCACTGGACCATAGCGTAAATCTCTCGAAACAAAGAGTCTTTGTTTGTTCCGGAAGCATATAATTTAGATCTAGACGTTGCTTCAGATAACAACTTCGTGAATAGGTCATCAAGAGCCTGATTAAAGACATTAGCGCTTGTGACATTCCCAATGTAAGTATACCATCCATCATTAACAGCATCCAATTGTCCGATGAAATTATAGTTCTGGTAACGTAAAAACCAACTTAAACCGCCAGCGGCATTCCCACAACTTTGTCGAAGAGTAGTGTTTGTTTGTTGTGAACACCAATTGTAGCACTGCTCTACTGTTGCGTCTCCCCGACATTGCAGGAGACCATATACTCGGTCAGGACTTTGGCCATACACCGAAGTGTTAAACCCTGTTTGGGGCGTGTCTTTGATAAGCCTATTCATCACTGTATTCAGATTTCCCCCGAACTTACTGCCTTCTGTATAGTTAAAATTGTGGTGGCACGTAAACAGCTGTGCCTGGTAAATCTGTGAGTGAAGAATATTGATCATCAAAAGAACTACCATTCCGCAGAATAGTTTCATAGTTTGGCTCACGAAGAGAGTCGACCATGAGACTTTCCCATGCAGGATCGACATGGCCAACGGAGAGTGGATATGTGCCAATATTAGTGCTCCTCAAAATTCTAATTTACTCTGCACAGATAAGTAGGCTTAATGCATAGAAGCATGAACCATGTTTTTCACTTTCCCTTGGATTTGAAGATTCTATTCGCATTGATGAGATCAGTATGTCTGCCAGCCCAGAATCGATGAAACAATACAAAACAAAATATTAGAAACAAATAAACTGATGGAAGTGAAATCTGTGATGTTTCACCGGATTTAATGGAAACTATACCTGAGATGCTTCGCCGAATGCATCGCTCATCCAAAATGACGACTTTTGAGTACCGCTTGTCAAGCTTCGCCTTCTCTGGTTCCGTGCTATGATCTGATTCCTCAATCGAAAACCAATGCACCCGTCCAACTTTACAAACTCATCTTTGTCATGTAACTTGACGACTTTGAATAATCACCATTCTAAATTTATTTATTTAAATATATATATTGGAAATAAAAAAAAAATTTAAAAATAGTAATATTTGCTTTTAACTTGGCTTGTTTTGGGATAGATGAGTATGTTCGAGAAAGTGGTTACTCTTTTCATGCTAGATGGAAGATGTGGTTTTGTGTAGAGGACACTCACGAAGATTATGATTTACTAATGTTTCCCTTTGTCATGTTGGGAGTAAAACAGCGAAAACAGTAAAGAATTTACTCAGAGAAATAAACATCAAATATCAGCAACAAATCATTAACATAAACACAATAGTTTAACCGGGAAAAACCCAAAACTCCGGGGAAAACCCATCCTAATGAAATTTCATTAGCATTGGCCAAAACCCTGGCCAATCCGGCCAAGTGAGCCTTCACTGCTCACCTCCAGGCCTGCATTACAATGAAGTCTTTCCAGCCCTTTTATAGGCTCCATCACATGTAATACCATGAGTCAAAACCGTGGGTGCACAAAACCATGTGCCCCAAAACTACCACTGTTTACCCTAGTCAAATATTGACTCTATCCCGAGTCAAATTTACCTAACAATTCCCCCCTTAAACTTGACTTGGGGCTTCTTGACTAAATCCAGCCAAACCTGCTAAGTGAGACAACCCCGCTCACTCTAGCTCTTCCCCCTTCAAATTTTTACCCAGAGTAATTGTTAATTTGACATCCCCCCTATCACCTAGGTCTAACCCAGACTTTACCAGTGATGTACCCAGGGGTACGCATGCCATACCAGGTCTTACAGCAGTATGCCCATTTACATGTAAAAATTAACTCCATTATATAAAAATAAAATAAAATTGTTTCATTGTTGCTAGTCTTTGTATGACCATTCTCTACATTCATACATGATTTAAAATCTGGCGCAGCCAACCACCATCATAAAAAAAAAAGAATCGGCCCAATAAAAAACCACCAGCAGCGGCCTTGTAAAACGCTCTGTTGCCAAGCCCCTCGCTGCCACGATCCCGCTCTCCAATCCGGCGTAGAGGAGCCCAATGACGCTCATGACAGCTACAGTATTGCCTTCCTTAATGTGCCCCTCCTTTAACTGCATTACACGATCATCATGGATCTGGAACCTTCCTCACCCGGCCAGCCCCACGCTTCACTCGGCCCTTTGAGTGGCCAGTCGACTGTTGCCCAGACCTTTCAGCCATGCTATCAAAGACCCATTTCCAGATTAATAGGTCCCCGCAACACCAGAATGAGACGAAGATATTCCACAATCCACCAGCTCTGGGATCCTTGTGCAACCCTGTGTACTAACCTATCCGCAGTGGAGCTCCATCAACCCTGGCCGCATCGCTTCCGAAACACGTCAAGAGTTTGGATCCGTTGGCACTCACACAACAGATCGTTGACAGATCTAACCATTTCGACCAGCTCACAGTCCTTAGCACGCCGGTCAATTGCTCCGTCATTCGCACAGGATAGTCGGATCGAAACGGGCAAAACGCAATCTGATCTGCATACACCACGATCTGATCTGTCTCTAAGATCTGATCCGCACCAATATGCTGAGATCCGGTATGATCCTCACAGATCGGCGTACTTCATGTGCAGATCTAGATCTTCACGCATCAGATCCTTCTTTCGTCTTGGGTCCAATCATTTCACAGCGAAACGAGCACTGTTCTCAGCTCACGACAAAGCACGGCTGCAACTAATCAACACAGCTCCTCTGCGACCTCTTGCTGAACACGACTTCTCTTCTAATTCATTTTTCTCGGCTGTAACATCCGCCATTCTAAGAAAAAACCGAAAAAATACAATTCAAAACAAACCAAAAACCCATCTCCGGCCGTCAAAACCTTCGAGGGGATACGCTGTGGTTTCTGCTATCACCAGATCCACAGTCCACGCAAGAATGAATTCATAATTTAAATCCCATGCTCGATGTTTTTGGACGGAGAAAATTTCACACAGTGACAGTGAACCATAGATATAGCAAAATCACTAAACTTGGCAGCTCATTCCAAATTTCAGATCTTCATCGCTCCGATACCAATTGTTGGGAGTAAAACAGCGAAAACAGTAAAGAATTTACTCAGATAAATAAACATCAAAGATCAGCAACAAATCATTAACATAAACACAATAGTTTAACCGGGAAAAACCCCAAACTCCGGGGAAAACCCATCCTAATGAAATTTCATTAGCATTGGCCAAAACCCTGGCCAATCCGGCCAAGTGAGCCTTCACTGCTCACCTCCAGGCCTGCATTACAATGAAGTCTTTCCAGCCCTTTTATAGGCTCCATCACATGTAATACCATGAGTCAAAACCGTGGGTGCACAAAACCATGTGCCCCAAAACTACCACTGTTTACCCTAGTCAAATATTGACTCTATCCCGAGTCAAATTTACCTAACAATATACCAATTTTTGGACAGTGCGCAGCAGATTCAATAACAAAACAACAGCAAATTAGTCATGCACAAGAAGACACAGTGATTTTACCGTGGTTCACCCAAACCTCCTGGGCTATGTCCACACAACAGGGCATTGGCAATCTTATTAATTCAAACAGGAGATTACATAATTCACACACCCACACACTCTCCAAAACAAACATATGGATACCTGTTATATAGCAGGAGAATCTAACAGCCTCATAAATCCTCTCAACTCAAATTTAGGATGCATTAACTCCCTCCCAAACAAACTGGAGCTAATCTAGGAACTAATTCCTAATTTTTGTCACCTACTGAGATTTTGCCTATTTTATCCAAAACAGAAAATCTCAACATGTCAAAGGACACTCTTTTCTAGGTTTAGAGTTCTATTTTCTTTTTGTTTTCAAGACAACTATCACTGAAGCACATTCATTTTCAGTTTATGTGCACTATTTCTCTAGAATTGTCTCATTTTATGAGAGGCCTAACCTTTTGGTGCAAATATTTAGTTGTTGTTGAAGTGAGACTGTTATTATTGTAATAGTGTTTTTGTGGTTCTAGGATCTTGTGATTGTTGGAGAAGCTAGTGCTTTTAGAAGTATAGAAATTTGATGTTTAATCTATCAATGTCAATCTCCTATTGTAAATCTCTTATTTTGATATGAATATGAAGTGTTTTAATTTACAAAAAATTATGGAGCAGAGAACAATAACTTCATCCTCGCTAGGGATAAAACTTCCAACTAATCACACTATTTATCATGTTTATAAATTTTAAAACAATATGCAATTTATTTTGGAAGAAAATAGTTGAAAGTTTAGTTGCCTTTGTTTGTGCACGAGCTAAGCCATGTAATGATACATTTCTCATTTTTGATATAAAATTCTTAGATAACTTAGGGAAGAGTATAGTTAAAGTTAAGACCATCTTACAATGTTTGTTGAGATAAACTAAGAGAACTTTCAGTTTTGAAAAATATCATATCAACATATATTATAATTTATTTTGAAATATTGAATATAAAATTTAATATTGATATTAATTTTAAAATTAAAAATTAAAAAACAAAAAAATAATAATTCATTTTAATATTTTTATTTTTATAATAAAATTAAAATAATCCATAATTTTACTCATTTGATAAGTTATAAAAACTAAAATTAATAACATTAGAAATATTTTGAAATAATTTGATATCCCTTTTTATCACTGTAAGAATAACAAATTAATTAATTTTGCAATTAATGTTTTAATATTTGTCAAAATCATATTGTGACAGTTGCACTTACTATTAACTAGTTAAACGACTTTTATTATTTATTTAAGGAAAAAGACTGAGACAATTAATGTTTTGCTGGAAAAGTTATTTTCTTTTTAATAAAATTAGTTATGGTATTGCTAAGAGGGCCTATGGTAGGTTAGCAAAAGCACAAAGACATGCAGGGGCAAGAGACATTGAGAGACAGATTCTCAAGTAAGCTTGAGATCTGCATGAGTATTATTGCAGGTTTGCTTCAGTTGTGTCGAGTTCAGGGATAGATCACGAAGCAACAAGAGAGATCCAGTTCAGCCAATCAAGGACATATATAAGGTTTGATCCATTATATCAGATCTAGGGTAATTGTTGTATTTGTAATTTCTTCGAGGGCCATTATTTTAGCAAGGGAGCTCGGGTAGGTTTTGAGAAGAATTAATGAACTATTGATTGGGAAAAACTTGTGTGTAATATGTTGATGGGTGTGATTGATATTGGTTCTGCTCCATTGCATGCTTAAGTTAAAGAAACTAGTCGTGCTTTTTATTCAGTACATTTGAGATAGACTCTTAGGAATAATTGACAAGTTGTTTGATCTCTCATGTTGCCTGGTAGATCAAGAGTTAAGATGGATCTAGGCTGGTTTGTCCAACATAGAGCTCCAAGATGCTCAAGTTTAATTGCTCAAGTGTTGTATGTGAAGTTCCAAGGTATGTGAAAGGTAGGTTCTACAAGAAAAAACACAAAGAGCAAAAGGCAAGGTAAACAACACAGATCAAATCTGTTGAATAATATACTTGCTAAGGTCACTTGGGGGAATTCAAACTAGGTGGGGAGGATAACACTCCTCCCAACTATCTGGACTAGATCAGTTTGAAAAAATTAGCAGATCCTTAGCTATCACAACAATTTTGAATTATATGGTCGAAGTTCTTTTGTTGTATTTGCTATTTTTTGTGTGTGTGCCAATCCAGTTAGCCTCAAATTGTAGATAATAAGAATAAGCACACTTGATTATGCGTCTTTCTTTTGTAATATAAATATACATCTATCTTCCAGTGTGGCGAACTTATTAATGTGATATATTATAAGTGGATTATGGGCTGTGTGGAAATTATTTACTGCATGCAAGTGTTAGTATGTTATTAGTTTTTTATATTAAGGAATCTGGATTATTTTCCCTTAAATAGCATGTATGATATTATGCTTAGATAGCACATCCCAGTTGTATTAGGGAGTAATTTGTTTAACCTAGACTAGATTAAATTGATAAAATTGGCAGATCCTTGGCTATCACAACAATTATATGTTTGAAGTTCTATTGTAGTACTTGTTAAGTTGTATCGTGTTTGTATCCTCATCCAAAACATAACCATCGGGCTATCTATAACCTGCCACTAATACATAGTCATTCAGTCCTCTGGATTCTGAAGATCAACACCTTATGACATGGTCTTTCTGTTGAAAAAGTCATCGGGCAAGAAGTGTTGACAAGCCATACTGCCAGGGACTCCATAGCTCCTTCTGAAGATTTACTTCAGTTGATCATCTAACTTTCATCAATGAGACTTTAGCATGCTACAACTGTGTCAGTAAACTTGACCTGGAAAATTTTCTCACATACTCATATCATTCAACAATGAATTTAAATAATAGTGTGTTCAACAGATAGACCTTAATAGTAGAATCATATCTTGATATCATAAGTACTTCTGACTGTATGAAGATAAAAAGAGACATGCTCTGAGTTTTATATATATATATTTTTGTTTTGTCTTGGAGTGATCTGCATTGTTCCTTTTGAACTGACTGCTATAAATCAGATTATGTCAAGGTGTCTTAGAGCTAGCCCTTATTAGCACTGTTCTTAACATCTTTTTCCACTCTCTAGATAGACCAGAGAGAGCCCAAGCAATGCATAGATTAAATCAAGATGAGCCAATTTACAACCACAAATTTAAACTCCAGAACTTGTTATCATAGGCCAGTTTCATGAAGTCATCAATATTCTTGGAATATATATATATAGAACTATTGGCGTACAAGAAAAAGAATGTGGTAATGAAACTCCTTGACCATGCACCTTAAACTATTGAGAAAATAAATTGACTTCTGCCCTCAAGATTCTGATACTTGCCATTGGTTGAGAAAATGAAAAACTTACAGTAGCCATACATAGTGCAATACAATTTGACTTATTTCACAAGCCAATGGAGGGTCCAAACAAACTTCTGATGTATGATGGGCAAGAGAAGATATCTCTGTTATAAAGGAGTTTTGATCATAAACAATCTTCAGATGTCCGCAATTTTGTACATCTCCAGGACTGGTTCTTTCAAATATGCTACTATAGGGCTTCAAGAATACTGTATAGAAGACATTTTTTTGTTCTCAAAACTGAAAGAGGATTAATGTTATTCTCATCTCTCTTCAATTTGATACGCTGGAGATAAGTAATTTTAAGACTGATATGAAATTTTGAACCTTTATTTGGTGATGAAGAAATCTTTACTCTACCTTTTAATCAGTTGTTGATTATGAAGCCCTACTGTAGGACGAAGATAAACTCTTCCTAAGCCCACTCATACTGTAAGAGATTCATACTTGATGAAGAAGGAATTTTGATAGCACATGATGAGATTCTCTAATGTTGGACTGCTCTTATATGACAAGAATTCAACGATTGTTTTGAAGAGAATGCCACTGAGTATAGATTTAAAGTCTACTTCTCATATTTAATAAAACATCTTTAGGAGACATGGCAGCTTCATCAATCTAGAGGTAGGCTTGGCTGGGACTTCAAGTAAGTGAATAAGCTACCAACATTTGATCCAATTCCAGGCATTGAAATTTACTCAAGATTTGTTCATAATAATTAAGAAAACATACCTCTAAAATTTGCATTGTCAATTTTTGGAGAACAACGATTGGTTTCATATGACACTATATATAAATGTTTGATGCCAGCATCAACTAGTAAGTGTTGGATGTTTGGATTTTATCACAAGAGTTGGCCCTTAGATATGGACATAGAAGTGATTAAATAACTTCTCCGCTGGCCATGAAGGACATCCATAGTTTGAATCATTGGTTTAAGAATGATGAAAATTGAACTTCCTTGACATATCTTAGATCAAGCAGATGTATGGAGAATATTAGGTCACTAATGTTTTGAGAAAATATCGTAGGCATACTCTGGAAGAATTCACTAATTCAAGTGCTGATTTTCAGCTTCAACCAAGTCTACAGGGATTATACTTCTCTTAATATTTCCAGATCCAAAACAAATGCTAGGTTCTGATGGAAATACTTTGCAAAAACCATGACTAATAATCATTATAATGTACGTACCATTCCCTGTGATGAAGCCTTACGAAGTGAGCTTCTTTCCTTTCCCAGTTACATATGTAATATTTGTATTTGGCCACTCTTTCCAGCCCTCTAATTCTTCAGAAAAAACTACATGTCTGAATCCTTAGTTGTGGCTACTCCTTTATGCATGTTTCATCCATTACTGAATTCGGGTTGCATTTTTTATTTTGATAGGAGCCCTGAAAGCAATTTCGTCTTGACTCGGTCTTCTTACAGGTCCCGACTTTAGAATAATTTCAAATCGTAGGTAAGATGGACATAAATCTTGACCTTTTATGATACTTGAAAATAGAGATATAACCTTTGCACCATTACAGCTGAAGGCTAAGGGAATTCAGCGAAATTTCTTCTAAACCTTCAGATTTCTAGAGGAAGGAGATCACAGAGACTTGTAGACAAACTTTTAAGTGATTGATCTTTCTCTTTCTTGGGCTTGCCTTCACTGAGCTTTGATACGATGTTAATTTAGGTTAACATGATCTTTTTTTATGATAATTACTTTAATGAGCCCAAGATTAGTTCCATTTATTTCAATAACAATCACATAACTATTATCCAATGACAGTATTTATCGAAATATCATAAGAAATCATATGCAGAAGACAAGCCAAGACAAGAAAACACTGAAATTGGCCCAAGCCAAGGAAAAACCCGAAGACGGGGAAAACCTTTATCAATTCTTCTTATATAGTATCAAATATTCAGCACAAAGAGAGAGAGAGAGAGAGTACACTGATAGAGTCAAAGTTGACTTGCCAGAAATGTCACTTGTCCAAATCACAAAGAAGTAACCCATCAAATCTTTTTTTCTGTCTTCACCTGTCAAAAACCCTTGCCTTAATCGGTTATCATCTAAAGTCAAACAAATTAATCCTTAAAAGGATAATTAGACTAGATTATTTGTGCGGTCTTCACTGTTGATGATGATGGATCCAGTTTGATGAGGATTTCTGTCCTGGTTAGGGCACATATTCCAGCATTGAAATAATATTCGTCCAACACGGTCTTACTAGATATGACAACAACGCAATCAAGCTTCTCAACCACCATAAAACATAGAGAAGAACCCAGAAGATTCTAATACATGACTGCAGTTAACAAGAAGATGAGAATGCTGCCTCAAATGATCTAGACTAGGCTTCCAACAATATTGGCCTTCTACCTGTAGAACTCATCTTGCTAAAGGAGGGTTTCATAACAGTACATGAATTAACACCTGTGGCAAGAAGCTTCAGACCTAAAGGAGATAAAATGCCTAAAAAAAATCATAAATATACCCTAAACAAACTCGTCCTCCATCATGTGGAACTCATCCCTTGGAGATGACTAAATAGAACCCAATGTTGCCTCCATCTCTTTTGCTGGAAATCACCTTCTTCTGCAGCTACTTCAGAGAAAAGAATAATGAGTATTGATGAGCCAAGGATAGGTTATTTATATCCTTCTTCGGTAGTCCAACTTGATTACTCATGGAGGGAAATTCAAATTTTCAATTTTCAATTTTTCCCACCTAAATAAGGTTATGCCTTATGCAATTTCATTTGAGTTAATGAATACTTTTCCTTGGCCAAATTAGACAATCTTTATATCGATTTTGGTCCTCTCGAGAAGAGGAATTTGGTGAAATTATTATCTCTGTCAACTTCACAGACCATAGTGGAATTTGGCTTTAGTTGCCAATTTTAACATTTTCTCTTAGCTGACATCCTTCTGATATTGTTGTAATTTAGATTTTGTTTATAATTTTTTATTTCTTTTGATGTTGTTTAATTTAGATTTTTTTAGGTTGTTGATTTTCATATTATTGACTCAGTACTATATGAAAACTAGCATCTGCAAATTTGGTTCAAAATGCAAGTTCCACCATCCAAAAGATAGGTTGGCAACCTTAAAATCAGAGGAGAATGTTGATAGAAGTGGGGTACTCAAGTCAGTCTGTGTTTTCATTCATTATTATTTTTCTTCCATTTAATACGATATGTAATCAGTCCTTAAATTTATATACTCTTGCCTTTGCAGGTCAAACCTACTGTTGTTTCACTACCAGAGAGGCCTGGCGAGCTAGAGTGCGGTGTAAGATACTCAGTGATGAGTTTTTGTGTTTTCATGTTCTACACTTGTTTCTATCGGATTATAATTTTTCTTTTGGAACTATTGGTTTACTGAATTTCTTGTTGTGGATCTCAGTTTTTTGTCAAGAGATGTATTTGCAAGTATGGTGCCAAGTGTAAGTTTGATCTTCCAAAGCAAAAAGGGGAATATTTAAAAATATCAGAGCATAAAGGAAATGGGGATGCTGATGTAACTATAGGAACATAGGAACAAGGGATTTCTGGAGTTGTAAATGGGAAAACAATGGTCACACCTATAAAGCTTGCTATCATGCACAATTCCAAGGGCTTACCAATTGGACCTGTGAGTAATTGTTTGGATTTATCTCTTTCTTAATGTATGGATAAAGGAGTCTGTCATAAGTAATTGAAAATTAATTTTTTTTCATTTCAAAGTCACCTTGAGTTACTGTGTTATATGGTTATTAGTGTTGTTTAGATCTCTCCTGTAATATTCCAAAAATTTAGCCTTCATCTAAATGGAATATTATAGTTTGTTTTATCACTAGGTAGGTGAATAAGTCGGTGGGAAGACTCATAAAACCCCTTCAGAAGGAATAATAACACTCCTAATGTGAAAGAAGGAAGAATAAGCAACTGGATTAAGCACATTTGGGTGTGAATAGGAACTGGATCATGTTGATTCAATCAACTTCGACCAAACAACGTTGTCATGGAGGAGTGGTTTTTATGATAAGACAATGCAGTTTTAGTGGAGGAAAACTTGCGTGAGCTTGGTGGCAAGTATGGATGGGACCCAATGTGAGTAGGCTCTCATGCTATATATGGAGGGGATGGAAACCATTGTTATTCATATTTTATTTTATCATTTTGATATTGGTCTGCTTAGAATATCTTCCTCTTGTTGTTTGGTAGGATTGCTTTGTTGTTTAGCACAAGGGTATTCCTGACCGGGAATCCCTACCTCATCAGGGAAAATTTTAGGGGTGAATTTTAGCCCAAAGGCGAAATTTAAGAGGTTTTAGATTTTAGAGGGGCGAATTTTTTATATAAATCGTATTTTGTATAATTTTGTATAAATAGCCCCAAAATTATTTTAAAAATAAATAATTATTATCGTTTAGCCAGAAACATATAAGCGTGGATAAAACACAAAATGTTGGACTCGCCTTTGACTCACTAGTATGTGAATGTATTGGGTTGTATTCGCCCTTGATTTACTAAGTTGGAGGGTTTTGGATCTGCATTCGCCCCTGATTTATGTTGATGATGAGGGCAGTGGAGGGTTTTGGGTTGCCAGATTTACGTTGATGACGCTATTTTTCGGTTGCATATGCCCTAGATTTACAGGGCAATGGAGATTTACGCTGCTGATACTAGTTTGGTTTTGGGTTGCATACGCCCCATATTTACAGGGCAATGGAGGGTTTTGAGTGGATTTTTTTGGGACCAGAGATCTTCTGCTTGCTCCAATTCTGATTCACAGGTATTGTTGTTCTTACCAATGATTATGAGTGTTTTCAAATTGTCTCGTATGACTCGTCAATGTTGATCTTTGATGTTTTTTTCAAATATGCTTGCAGGAGCGAACAGGGCACATTATTTTCAAGCTTTTTGGGCAGCATCCAAGCAACTTCCCTGTGGCATTGCGTGGGCAGGTGAGCTTTCTAGGGTCTCCAAGTTTGTGGTTCTTTCAATATTGTAATACTAAATGTGGTTTCTTAATGGATGCAGATTCTGGAATGGCTCTCTCACAGCCCGTCTGACATGGAAAGCTATATAAGGCCGGATGTGTGATTCTCTCGATATTTGTGTCCATGCCATCTACGAGCTGGGAACAGGTATGTGTCCATATTAATCCCATTTGGCCATTCCCATTTGCCATCATTAACTATAAGAATGAACTTCAAAATTACTATGGAATCTCGTTAAGTGACATGAGAAAGACTTGTAAGATGGAAGGATTAGAAGATCTTCAAGCAGCTGAAGGATTAGGAAATCTTCGGGCTCTATCTTAGAGATATATAGTTTTAATTTAATTGATCAATGCTGAATAGAAATGGTTGTTTGAAACTATTACAGCTACGAGAAGATTTTCCACAACGCCTGAAACTACTCGTTGAAGATTCCAGGATTGATTTCTGGAGATGTGGCAGAGTATTAGTGTAAGCTGAGTAGAGATTAGCCTCTTCCAATGATGGTAGTTAACTAGTGCTAATGTATATATGTATCCTGTCAATTTTTGAATCCTCGTTGATGTAATTTCCATCAACGTGTCTTAACTTGAATATACCATTTTTTTACAGGTAAAGTTAGGTTCTGCAACTCTTAGAGGTCGTGGGATGCTCCAGAAATTTATTTTATTCAGCCTGTAGCTGTTGTAGCTGGGCAAGAGACCACTATTACTTTCAGAGGCCATAATCTGGCTACTACTGGCATGAAGTAAGTTGTGGAAATATAGTTGTGCAATTGATAAGAATTGCATTGATTTGCTAGAATTATATTTTTTGTTGTGTTCCAGATGCAGAAATTTTTGTGCTTACAGAGGAAATTATACCTCTATTGATGTTCTTCCTGAAGAAAAAACTTTAGAAAGCATATTGACTGATCGTAGGGTGCAAAAGTTTAAATTTTCAGGGGGGCCACCTAATGTTTTGGGCCGCTGTTTTATAGAGGTAGATTGAGCTTGAGGAATCTCTTTCAGTCATGTTTTCTGTGGCTTTAGCATTAGTTTTGGGTGTGTAGTTAATATGGTGTTGGTGTAAGTTCTCTGATAGTGGGCCTGTTTGTGGCATTGTGTAGGTGGAGCATGGTTTCAAGGGAAATTGTTTTCCTGTTACTGTTGCAGACCCTACCATCTATAGAGAGCTGCAAAGACTTGAATCTAAGATTGAAAATGAGTTTTCGAATGACAAAACAAGCTCCCTAAAAGTTGAATGTTCACAAGAACATTTTCAAGATTACAGTGCAGTAACAGCTAGGGAAGAAGTAATCAGTTTCTTAAATGATTTAGGACGGCTCTTTCAAAAGAGTAGTGGGTGGCAAGTGGAGCTAAGCGTTGTGAAGGATGCTTCTTTTCTTGAATTTTCATCTGATCGGTTCAAGTTTCTTTTCATATATGCTGTAGAAAGGGACATGTGTGCTCTTTTGAAGAAGCTTTTGCACATATTTTTTGAAATTAATGTTGGGAAGGAATCTTCAGCTCCAGAGTCATCCAAAAACTTGCTTGAAAGTAATTTATTTCACAGGTCAGTGAAGAGAAGTAGATTTTCTCCTCCACTATGCTCCCTCACCAAATAACATGAATTTGCAAACAAAATATTTCATCTTCCCACCCAATCTGGGTCTGCAAGGTCTTCTATCCATTGAAAAATTTTGCAATTCTCTGCATGCTGCAGTGAAAGATGATCCTCATCTATGGAAAAATATACATACAATGAAATTCACTGAATCAATTATGTAGCATCCCTTGCACCACCATGTAGAAGTAAGAGGGTCCACAACCATCATACATAATCTCCAAGAAAAAATCAAGGTTTGTGCGCATAATTGTGAATTACCCTTGCAAAACTTGTCATGCAATGAGAATCACAATTTATCACTCATGCCAATATGAAGGGTAAGAACCATCACAATGATTGACCGGATTGACCGGATTTGGCCACCAATCATCATCATAGCTCTAAGTTTTCTTTATGGTTTATTCGCAACCAATCATCATCATGAGTCCACAACCATCATACACAATCTCCAAGAAAAAATCAAGGTTTGTGCCATTAGCATACTTGTGAATTACCTCTGCACAAGTTGTCATGCGATGAGAATCACAATTTATCACTCATGCCAATATGAAGGGTAAGAACCATCAAAATGATTGACCGGCTTTGGTCACCATTCATCATCATAGTTCTAAGTTTTCTTTATGGTTTATTCGCAACCAGTCATCATCATGAGTTCTCTATGGTTTTCCCTCAACCAATCAAGTGCACAATAGGTGGTCAATAAGATCTATCATTGTCTTCCACCCTGCCATGCCTTATCCTCATTGATCTCAATGTTTAAAATGTGAGAAATCTGTGAAGCATCTAATAGAACATAAATCATGACTCATGTTGTGGATCATCTGCATTTCCTTTTCTATTTAATTTTGAAAATTGAAAAATAGCAAAAAAATATGAATTTTAAAAAAAAGTATATGTTATGGTATAATGTATACTATAGCATGAAAAAGAAATATTTTCGAATTTCGTTTCCAATTAATTTTATTATTAAACATTACTTGGATTCGTGTTATCGTTTGATGTTTAAAAATCTAGCAAGTTTTAAGGCAGAAACAACAAGACTTGAAGATTATGGGCGGAGATGAATTGCGGAAGTGTGAAGATTTCGTGAGTTAATGGATCAGCTGCCCCCGCAGTTGACCCGTTTGACCACGGGTAAAAGTTGATCGACGACGTGGATGCATTGCGGGGGGGGGGGGGGCAACCAAAATTTTCCATCGTACTCCAGCAGTCTCCGTAGTGACGTCATAAAACGAGGTGGAAGACAACTGTACCCCCACGTCATTCCAGGCATTTATTATGGCTTTGCGCAGTTGTTAAAAGGTTCTTTTTACCCCGTTTTCAAATTACCTGCTGTCATTTTCCCCTTTCGAGCTGTATCACCATCACCTTTCCGTTTGCTTTCAGTTGTTCGTTAAGCCATGGAAAAACGAGTCTCTCTATCTAGTTCTTCAAGCCCCAATTCCCTCATGGACAGTGAAAAAGACGTCCAGGATACCATGTCTTATGTAAACCATTTCTTATTGCATCATCAAGTGACCCTAAACGCTGAGAAATCCCCTATTTTTTCTGCCATGAAAAAATCCGGTGTCTTGTCCGCCTGTATCCCAAAAGCTCATTTCTTTCCCGAGTTTATCTCATGGCTGGTCTCTTCAATGTATCCTGGCAAGTGCTTCATAATGAATTCGCAGGGAGAAAATGTTTTGCAGGTATCGATGTAGTTAATCCGCCAAGCATTATGCTTTCCTGAAAACGAGTCACCACTGCAATTCTCTGAAGATTCATTGGCTCGTTATTTTAAGGACCTTTCAAATGAAGAATTTGACCAATGTATGTCCTAATTGAGACCAAATTCAAAGGAAGCTCAACTAGAAGGAGAAGAATTTAGTTTGGAATTGTTCAATGCTGAGTATAGACCAATTCTGAGTTGCATTACAGAGATTTTAGGCAAAGACAATGACCATACAGTCGATAAATCAGTATTGGGAATGTATGCGTTGATGATGAAACCAGGGGTTGTTCTTGACATTCCATCTTTCTGGAAGGAGATTGTAAATTCTCAGTTGATGACCTTTCCTCTTACAGGTTTCTTTAAATTCCCGTCAGTGATTGTATATTTATTTTTATATCAAAATGTCGAAGAATTTATGAGTTTGGGGTTGAATATAGTTGATGTTAACAAGCAAAAGCAATCAGTTTTATTTTGGACTGACATGACTAGAAAAGAAGGAAATGAAGCAGGGTTATTTGATTTTTCTAGTCATTATATGTCTATTTCTTATAGAATTTTGAATGGAGTCCCTCCTCCATGTTTTCTACCAAAAGCCCGGGAATTTCTACAGTTAGGACCCAGTTGCAGATTCAGAGATTGGTTTGTTTTTGAAGAATATTCAGAAATAAGATTGTATGGAGCCAGTATTGAACCTTATAGGCTCCCGACTTTTGTACCTATGCGGCTTTTCACCTTGGAATTCATAAGACAGAGCCTTTAAGTGGATCAAGTGCAATTTCTTCCCATGAAGAAAGGTTTTATGTATAAATTGCCTATGAGTGTGGGACCCTTTGTGGTCAATATGAGACAAGCTTTTGATGAAGTTTCTAAAATGTTGGAAGAGACACATTTGCTACTAGGAGAAAAATGGTCATATGATCTGCATAGAGTGATTTCCCAGAAAAGAATTGAGAATGGATATTCTGCGTTTTCTCATGTAAGCAGACCTGATCAGGAGAAGCTGGCAAACCCAGGCGAATTAAGTGCATCAAAAATGAGTATTCAAACACCTGTTATAACTGAAAGGGAAAATAAAAGAGGTAGGGATGATGTTGTTGAAGTAGATGATGAAGAGCCGAGAGAGGAAAAGAGAACTAAATTGGCTGAAGATCATTCTTCAAACTCACCTGGTTTTACTTTCCATATCAATGAAGAACAAAATGTCCCCTCTTCTCCTAGAGGCCATGAACTTCACTTAGAGAAGATGCCTTCAGTCAAACAAATATTTACACAGATTGAAGAAAGAAATTAGAGAATAAAAGCTAATGTAGAGGCTCGGGTGGAGCATCATATAGTTGCTGATCAGACTAGGTTGTTGACTGTAATGGACCTTGAAAAGGATCAATTCAGAATGGCTCCAACACATCCAATAGGGATGTCCCTTGGATCTTCAAGCAGTTTAAATGAGGTAAATATAACTATGGATGTCAAGAAGATCCCACTGTGGGATAAGATGAACCTTCATATGTAGACTGGATAGTTAATTGTTAATGATTTAACCAAGACTAATGCCATAGCGGTTAAAGCTGAAAACATGCTTGCAAAAGTTATCAAATAGTTTAGAATGGAAAAGGCCAATTCAAGGGCCTTATCAGTTCAAAACGAAGAGTTAAAAAAGATTATCATGAAGATTGGTGTGGATCCGAATGACAAGGCTGCAGTGCAGAAGCTCATGAAGAGTGCAGAAATAGAGATATCCACCCTAAGAAGAAAGTTGAAGTTACCTGCTGCAGAACATTCAATGGCTGCAGAAGTAACAGAGGTGGAAAAAGAGAAAGAAGAATTGTGTCAGCAATTGTTGAAGAAAGATGAAGAGTTAACTAAAGTAAAACAGATTGCTATTTCATTACAAAATCATATTGAAAATCATACTTGTACATTTGTTTTTCCTACAGGTAATGCATACCCCCAAGCACAGATTATTCAGCTCAACAAAGAATTGAAGATGGCAGAACGAGATCGAAAACAGGCTCAATCAGAGCTAGAAATGGCCACCAAGATCATGCGGGCACTAGAAGATAAAGCGGACGAGAATAAGCAGAAACTACAGAAGGCTAAAGATGAAATTAAAGATCTCAAGGAGAAGTTAAAAGGTAATATATTGCTTATTAAAGCTAAAGATATCATTTGGGGTGAGATTATTTCAGAAATGAAGTCAAATTGGAATTCCCTGAATATAGTTTCTAAAGAGAAAAGCCTCATCTCAGAACATGAAGAGGAGATATTATGTGAAAAACAGACGGCCATTAAAAGAGAAAATTGAGCTAGGAAGTTTATAAATTTTATCAATTCCAAATCAGACGAAGAATTAGAAGATATTGGAATACAAGACAGATAATTTTATGCTGAGGAAGTTAATAAGATGATAATTAAGAATGATCTTCGGAAGGTTGCAGAGAAAAGGTTACTGGGAATCAAGGAGACAGTAAAGAAATTTGATATATCATTTGAAAAATTGACCAGAACAGGTTTACCTTCATGCTGGACTGAGAAAGGAAATATCATGTCATGGAAGTTTTATGAAGATCAATTAACATTAGCAAAAAGTAAGGCAGATAATAGACACGAAAAGACACAGATCTTAAAAGGGGAAACTATGTTTAACTTCTTGCATAGGCATTTCAGTTTGCTATGGATGGTGAAGAGTCTCTTTACAGGAAAACCTACACACAGTCAAATTGTGGCGTTTGGGATAGAATATCAAAGCTTCAAAAACTCCTCGACAACTCAAAATGAGCAATGGAAGAAGTCCAAGCAATTTTCAATAGATTCAACAAAAGAGGTCCCAGTGGCTCAACCAAAAGTAGTCGTTGATTCAAAAATCGCTTCAGGAGCAGTTGTTCTCATAGATTAGAAGTTTTCAAATTCTCATTATGCTATTTCTCAAAATCATGTAAATGTAATAAAACCTTTTTGAGGCATATGCCTCCGTAACAGTCAGTAGTTCAAGCAGTTAGAATTAGTTAGGGCAGTTAGAATCAGTTTCATTAGAGGAAACTGACTTGTGATACTGTATTTAAATACAATTTCAAGAAAGATGAAGGTTCCGAGTTTTTGAACCTTGAAGCATAATTTTGTACTGAGAATTGCAAATCAATGAAAGAAGTATGCAAGTTTATATTATTCTGGTTATGTTGAAAGTTTATCCAGTTTACATAATGTTTTCATATCTATGAATGAAATAGAGTAATTTGAGCAGCGGGTCTCTTTATACATGTGTATTTAAGAGTTAAATAAACCTTAATGTGCACTCCTCTATTTTAAATTTATCTTTAAATAATTCTTCTAGATTTTAAAATGGTAGATTCTGTTTTAGATAGCATATCAGTTTGAAATCTTCTTCTCATTTTCTTCCATCCATTCATTTCAGCATAATTGGAATATGGCATTGTAGAAACATGTATGGGTTTGATATTTAAAGGTCACAGAATCAATGTTTAGGGGTTTTAATACAGAGACAGATATATAATAATCACTTTTGACACAAACAGATAATGTCTTAAGCACAATACTTTTCACAACTGAGGAATTGTCACTTAAGGTACAACATTAATTGGCGACGTTGCCGGGGACGAAGGTTCGAAGATTTTCCCTGGGTTTTTTTTTACATTTCCTTTGGTTGTTCAGAGAGGAGGAAATAGTAAGCTGTGTTTGTTTGAAAATAGCTCTGGCTCCAAAGAAACCTCACATGAGGTCGGATACCTCTCAGCAAAAAGTTCCTGTTTTGTTTGATCCTGAGAAGCTTGTTTCGAAGAAGGGCTAGAAACCAAAAATATTTGATACACCAGAAACTACACTGCTCGCACTAGGCAGTAGTTCACACACTCCCTCATCCAAGAATATTTCCAGGAAACTCATTTTCTTGGAAAAAGAATCCCCACCATCACCCATTCATTTTCAAGAACCTACGTTAGAAGAGCAATCTTTGAAATTTGTGTCTTTCCCTTTTAAAGAAACACAACCCCATACAGCTGCCAGCTCTTCTGCAATCGTTCATACTCCAACTCCTATATCAGTTGTTCCACCTCATTCGCCCCCACCTACAACTGGTATTCATTTGACCCCCGCTCAAGGAGCAATTAATTCGGGCATAAACATGGTGGCCCTTGCTTTCTTGATGAATAGATATGTACCATTAAATATACCCCAACCACTGCATGATATGCCTCAGGAGTATCTCAAATTACTCCCTAGATTTACTGGTGAAGATGAAATAACTGCAGAGCAACACTTGCCCCTGTTTTGCACATTTGCTGAGAATTTAAATGTTGAACATTTGGACGTTGTAATGAGAATTTTTGTTCAGTCTCTAAGTGGAGAGGCAAGGAAATGGTTTAAAGGATTGCCTAATGGTACCATAAATGATTGGGATGCCCTAGAAAGACGTTTCACCAAGAGATGGGGTGAAAAAAGGGACCATGGTTATTCTTTGACAGAATTGAATGCAATAAAGAAGAAATCCGATGAAAACATGAATGATTTTGTGAAGAGATTTAATAAATTGTATAATAGTTTGCCTGTTGAAATGAAATCCCCTCCTATTGGAGCAAGGGTCATTTTTGCTGGTGCATTTGAACCAGAGTTCCGTTTCACATTGAGAGAAAGAAGGTCTCCTACTTTGGAGTAGATTCAAACTGATGCTCTGGAGATTGAGGCTAATATGTCTGCTGCTGGTAAAGTTCAAGATAAAGGAAAAGCTAAAGAAGAAGCCTCAACTCATGACCAGAGAATTGACGATATGACTAAGGTCATAAAAAAATTGTCTAATAACTTGGTGAAGTTGGAAATAGACAATAATAAGCCTGCAAGACAGAATAGAGGGGTTTTTAATCCCTAGTTAAAAAACAGCCCCTGCAGATTCTACAAAGAGAAAGAAAAGATCAAGATCAGGTGCAAGCACCCTTGTATATAGAGGCAGCTCCATCCCACTCAGCGGATGATGATGATGAAAAATAATATGACACTCGAATTTCTGCTGTCTACATGGAAGATGATGAAACTGAAGAAGAAATAGAGGAAGAAGGAGTGGAAGAAGATGAATAAACTGATCTTTCATTCAATCAAGAAGAGATGGATGACTATTGCAGACAGTTCACGGACTTCATGCAATCCGAATTACATAAAAAATACAATTTGAGGTCAAAAAAGAGGTTAAGAAATCAAGATGAGGAGGAAAAGGAATCAGAATCAGTACCTGCTCCGATGGCGACTCCATTACAGAAAAATCAGATTAAGAAATCAGATAAGGGGAAACAGCCCATGAATGAAGAAAAAGAGAAGGAAAAACAGCAAGTTGGGGCTTCTCAAACAAAGATTAAGGACCCTAATATTTTGGAGAAATTTGTTACTGTTTCGAATCAAGGCCTAAATTCCAATAAAAATCAAGAGGAACCTGAAAAGTTGACAAAAAAAAATCAAACTTTCAGTTTTTCGAAAGAGTTGGAGAAAGTGAAAATTCAAATTCCTCTTCTTGAATTAATAAAAACCTCTGGATATAAAAAAGAGATTGCAGAGTTTATCAATTTATCACAGTCTGATGAAGTGGGTGATATAGTAAATATGCAGGAAGAAAAACCAGTATTCACCTTCGGACCTGATGTTGAAGAGGTATATTCGACCGTTCCTCCTTTTTATATATCACTTCTGTTACATGATTTTGTTGTACATAATTGCATGTTGGATTCTGGCGCATCTCACAATCTGATGCCTCTGTCTGTGATGAAAGAGTTAAATTTACAAATCACTAAACCATACCGAGACCTTTATTCTTTTGATTCAAAAAGGGTGAAGTGTGTGGGTCTTATTAAGGATATGGTTGTTTCATTGGCTCAAATTCCAACCAAGAGCATTATGATGGATGTAGTAGTGGCAGATATTCTAGCCATATTTGGTATGTTATTATCTAGATCCTGGGGGGAAAAGTTGGGAGGAATTTTGAAGCTAGATTTTACATATGCTATCATCCCTGTTTTTAATGGGGAAGAAAGAAGGTTGTATAGAGAAACTAGATTTCAAAAGACTGCTACCAAGAAATATGCAGGTAATTCACCTATTTATGGCCAAGAGAAAGAGGATCTTTCTTGTTTCATGTTGCATGAAGATGCAGAGTTTTCTGAAGAGTCACAAGGGCAGCCCCCTTCAGCCATTGTACATAAGGAGCTGCATTCAAACAAGCTTTGTAAGTGTTATTTTGATGGTGCGTATTCTAAAGAAGGCGCTGGAGCTGGCTTCATTCTTGTATCTCCAGAAGGTAACCTTGTACCTTTTTCTTTTAAATTGGAGTTTGAATCCACCAATAATGTAGCTGAGTATGAAGCATTAATAATTAGTCTGCAGACATCTAAGCAAATGGGAATTCAATATATGACCGTGTTTGGTGATTCTGAGTTAATCATAAGACAAAATAAGAATGTGTGTCAAACCAAGCATCCCAGGTTAAGAACTTATAGGAATGAGGTATGGGATTTAATTGAAAATTACTTTGAAGCTTTCAATCTACAGTTTGTCCCAAGAGAAGAGAATAGAATGGCAGATTCTTTAGCAGTTGTAGCTAGTACATTCAAGCCTCCAATTAATCCAAGGCTAAGATATTAAATTGAGATGAGACATAGACCTTCGATCCCAGACAATATCAAACATTGGCAGGTTTTTGAGGATGATGAGCAGATTAAGAAATTTTTGTTGATGATTGAAGACTTTGAAGATCATCATATTGATTTGGAAACTGATGAAAATGACTCGGCTGATATGTCTAAGACTCTGAAAAAGAAGATTGCTGATCAATAGATTATTCAGCTGAAAGACAATGTTCTACCAAGAGGAATGGTACCCCTCGAAAGGCTGTTTGATGCTAATGATGTGGCAGTAAATCAGAAGAAACCATAGCAAGATAATGATGTGGAAGATTGTAATTTGGGAACTCAATATGAGCCTAAAATGGTAAAATTGTTCAAAGGCCTTCCGAAGGACTATAAACAGAGGTACGTAGATCTGTTCAAACAATTTGAGGATGTATTTTCCTGGTCATATGATGACCTGAAGACTTATGATAAGATTATTATTCAGCATAAAATCCCATTGAAAGAGGGAGTCAAACCACATAAACAGAAACTTCGACAAATCAATCCATTGTTATTGGCCCCGATTGAAAAGGAGGTAAAGAAATTGCTGCAAGCTAAAATAATTGTTCCTATCAGATATTCTGATTGGGTTTCCAATCTGGTACCAGTTCGGAAGAAGAATGGAGAGATAAGGCTGTGTGTAGACTTCAATAACTTGAATAGGGCTTCATTGAAGGATAATTATCCTTTGCCGAAGATGGATTTTGTCTTGCAAAAAGTAACTGGAGCGTACAAGTTATCAATGGTAGATGGTTTTTCAGGATATAACCAGGTTGCTGTGGAGAAGGAAGATCAAAAGAAAACTACTTTCACTACACCCTGGGTTACATTCATGTATGCCAGGATGCCATTCGACTTAATGAAGGCAGGGGCCACATTCCAAAGAGCAATGGATATTGCATTTGTAGGAGATAACTTTGTGGTTGTTTATCTGGATGATGTCACCATTTTTTCAAACTCTGATGAAGAACATCTACAACATTTGCAAAAACCCTTCTTGAAATGTACAAAATATGGATTATCGTTGAATCCTAAAAAGTCTTTGTTCGCTCTAGAGGAGGGTAAACTGCTGGGACATATTGTTTCTAAACAAGGAGTGAATATTGATCCATCGAGATGTGAGAATAATGCAGAAATAGAATTAGTTTTGAGTGGTTGAACGAGAGTGTTTAATTAGGAATTGGTTGCACATATTCAGGTTTGTTTCCTCGTTTTCAGGAAGATTAGGTGAGTGCAGTTTCCTATATAAATGTGATGTAATTGAGCAATTTAATTCATTGATTTGTGTGAGCTTTGTCTCACGTATCTGGCTGTGTATTTTTTGTTATTTGGTATCAAAGCATCAAGTTTGACATGAGCATCATTAGATATATGCCATACATCATTCTTTGTATTACTTTTATCAGCCTGCTCATGAAACAACACATCACGACTTGCAAATAGTTTATGGGAACTTGGATCAAACAATTTATAGGCTTTCTGATCCGCACAATATCCAATAAAAACACACTTGATTGACTTGGCATCAAGTTTTCTTCTGTTAGCCTTAGGAATATGAGCAAAAGCAGTACATCCAAAGACTCTGAAATGACTCACATCAGGTTTATAACCATGAAGAACCTCAAAAGGAGTTTGAAAAACTAATTGCTTAGTGGGACATCGATTCTTCAGATAAACAGCAGTGTTAATGGCTTATGCCCAGAAACCATTAGAGATGTTCTTACCTTGCAGCATACTACGAGCAGATTCCACCAAGGTTCTATTCCATCGCTCAGCAACACCATTTTGCTGAGGGGTATGTGGCAATGTGAACTGTTGTTGAATTCCATTAGATTTACAATAGGTGTTAAATGATTTTGACTTATATTCACCCCCTTGATCAGATCTGAGTATTTTAATGTACTTACCTGTTTGTTTTTCAACCATAGTTCCAAACTCTTTAAAATACTCAAATATATCACTCTTCCTCCGAATGAAATAGACCCAGGTGTACCTAGATCGATCATCAATAAAAATAACAAAGTATGAAGCACCACCAAGAGACCTAGTTTGCATAGGTCCACATACATCAGTGTGAATTAATTCAAGTATATCATACTTTAGTTTCTCAGTATGAACAGGAAACTCTTCTCTATGTTGCTTACCAAGTGCACAAGCTTCACATGGTAAATGTTCACACTTCATAACAGGAAGACCTTCAACCATTGATTTCCTTTGCAACAATGATAAATCATTGTAATTTAGGTGCCCATACCTGTGATGCCATAATTCTGCTGTCGATGACTCTTTGGATGTCAATGCAACATGGCGCTTCACTGTCACATCCAATCTATATAAACCTCCAACCTGGTACCTGTAGAAACAACCCTGTAGTGGTCCTGAACATCTTTCACAATACACCCCAATTTACCAAATTCAACTTTTAAATGATTATCAGTGATAGTGGAAACATATATCAAATTCTTTTTGAGAGCAGGTACATACATCACATTATGAATCTGTCGCATTTGTCCATTAGGTAAGTACACATTTATTATGCCATAGCCTTGAAATTTAAGTGACCTGTCATCTCCTAGGTAAATGTGTGTACCATCAGATTTCTCATAATATTTATCATACCATTCTTTATTACAAGTCATGTGCGCTGATGCACCAGAATCTATGAACCAAGCATTCTCATCATCAGTTTCAGCAGATAATGCAGCATCAGAAAGAAACAACTTAAGATTTTTAAATCCATCAGTCACTGAGGTGTCTCTGTTTATGTAATTTCCATTATGCCTTCTATGTCTTTGATTTGATTCATTATTCTTTCTCCTATAGAAATCTTTAGCCAGATGTCCAGGTTTTCCACAATAATCACATTCAATGTTCCTCTTAACATAAGAATCAGGAGGTGCCATACCTTTCTGTTTTTCTTGAAACCGGCCTTTGTTCCTGTCCCATGGTCTCCCTCGAAATGGTCTTTTGCCTCTTGCACTCAAAGCCAAATCAGAACCATTTGACTCCAGTTCAAAATTTTTCATTCGCTCTTCTTCTTGAAGAAGAATTCCAGCCAATTCTTCAAATGTAGGAGGTGTCGATCTAGCTGAGAGAGCTGAAATAAAGACTTTATAGTCTGGGACTAACCCCTTTAAAGCAACAGTTACCAAGTCTGTACTAGACACTTTTTCACCAATATCACCAAGCTTATCACTCAGGTCTTTAATTCGGGAAACAAAGTTGCTAATGCTTTCATTGGCTTCCATTTTGATAGATAGCATCTTTGTTTTTAAAAATAAAATACGGTTTGCATTAGTAGTTTCATACAAACCTTTGAGAGTGTCCCATGTCGCCTTGGAAGTTTCACAGTCCCGAATGTGAGGAATAATATTGTCCTTCACTGACATGCGTAGCAGCACCTTTGCTTTCATTTCACGCTTATCCCAATCTTGAGTGGCAGCAGGAGGTTGAGGCTTGGGCTCGTCCTCCGAGAGTCGAAGAAATACGGTCAATTCCATTGCCCAGAAGTAAGAAAGATATTCAGAGATTCCTTGGGAAAATTAATTTTCTGAGAAGATTTTTTACTAATTACGCAGAGATTGTCAAAAAAATAACAGACATGTTGAAAAAGGATGCAGAGGTGAAGTGGGACAAAGAAGCAAGAGAATATTTTCAAAGAATTAAAGAAGCTCTAAAAGAAGCACATGTTCTAATAGGTCCAGATTATCTGAAGCCATTTCAAATTTTCTCATTTGCATCTTCCTCAACAATTGCTACTGTGTTATTACAGAGAAATGAAGAAAAAAGTGAACAACCTGTAGTGTATTTCAGTAAGGTGCTTCGAGATGCAGAGTTGAAGTATAATATATTGGAGAAACAAGTATATGCTCTGGTGAAAGCATTGAAAGCATTCAGAACCTATGTTCTTCATTCCCAAATTTTAGCATATGTTCCTAATTCTGCTGTAAAAGATGTTTTAGTACAGAGTGATTTGGATGGGAAAAGGGGCAAATGGATTGCTAAAATCCAAGAATATGATCTGGATGTTAAGCCGACGAAATTGATCAAAGGATTGGGGCTGGAAAAATTATTAAGAGAGTCAAATTTCCAAGCACTGGGAATTAATTTATTGGCACCTGTAGAGGAGGTCGATGGAGAAACAGGTGATGTTCAGTCAAAGCCATCAATTAAATATAAATTCCTCTGCTCAAATTGGTACAAGGATATTGTTAATTATTTATGATTTCTTTCTTTTCCTCCTTCAATAGATAGAACTAAATATAGAGCTTTGAAACTTAAGTCTCAACCTTATGTCATAATTGAAGCAAAGCTATATTGGAAAGACCCTGCTGGTGTGTTATTGTTATGTTTGACAGAGGAGGAAGTTCCAGAAGTAATCAAAGAATATCATGAATACTTATGCGGAGGTCACTACAATTGGAAGGCAACTGTTCATAAAGTTTTTAAATCAGATTTCTATTGGCCATTTGTGTTTGCTGATGTATATAAAGCAGTCAGAAGTTGTCAAAAATTCCATGTGTTTGTAGAAAATAAAAAGTTAGCCCCTTTACCTCTTCTCCCTGTTTTTATTGAAGAACCTTTCAGACAATGGGAATTGGATTTCATTGGAGAAATCAATCCACCATCTAGTGGGCAGTTTAAGTGGATCCTTACTGCTACAGATTATTTTACGAAGTGGGTAGAGGCAATTCCTACCAGGAAAGAAAATGATTCGGTGGTTATGAATTTTTTAGAAGAAAATATCTTTAGTAGGTTTGGATGTCCAGTAAAGATTGTGACAGAAAATGCTCAAGTTTTCAGTTCATTCAGGTTTATTAATTTCTTCCAGACTTACAATGTGATATTGTCTCATTCTATAGCGTATCATCCACAGGGAAATGGATTGGCAGAATCTTCTAACAAAACATTGGTAAATTTTTTGAAGAAAACAATAAATGAAAACCAGAAGAATTGGGATTCAAAGCTAGTTTTTTCTCTATGGGCAACAAGAATGACTACCAGGAGGTCCACTGGTAAGTCACCTTATGAACTAGTATATGGTACTCAGGCATTTTTTCCCACCCAGTTGGTGAAACCTGTCATCTCTTTCCTTCAATATTCTCAAGCAGAACCTAATGTCATGATTAGAAGAATGAATAATGTAATGGATTTAAGTGAAAGCAGAAATAAAGTTCGGGAGAATTTGCTTACTTATCAGCAAAAAATGAAGACAATATTTGATAGGAGAGCAAAATAAATCATGTTTCAGAAAGGAGACCTGGTATTAAGGTGGGATACCCGAAGGGAAGACAAAGGGAAACACAACAAATTTGATCCCTTGTGGTATGGTCCGTTCAAAATTAATGAAGTCAGGATGAATAATACTTTCATGCTGGAAAATCTTGAAGGGGAAGTACTAGAGATGCCTGTGAATGGGCAATATCTAAAGCATTATTTCCGGCACTAAAGAGCTGTTTCACCATCATTGTACATACCCGGTGTTATCATTGTACATTTTCCATCAAGCAACTTTTGACTCCATGCCCGAAGTGAAGGCACTAATCTGCAGGTTCTTAGTGCTTCGTGGTAAAAACACTATCCCCAGGTGGAGCCAGATGTTGTGGATCATCTGCATATCCTTTTCTATTTAATTTTGAAAATTGAAAAATAGCAAAAAAATCTGAATTAAAAAAAAAGTATATGTTATGGTATAATGCATGAAAAAGAAATATTTTCAAATTTCGTTTCCCATTAAGTTTATTATTAAACTTTACTTGGATTCTTGTTATCATTTGATGTTTAAAAATCGAGCAAGTTTTAAGGCGGAAGCAACAATCCTTGAAGATTGTGGGCGGAGATGAATTGCGGAGGTGTGAAGATTTTGTGAGTTAATGGATCAGCTGCCCCCGCAGTTGACCCGTTTGACCACGGGTAAAAGTTGATCGACGACGTGGATGCATTGCAGGGGGGGGGGCAACCAAAATTTTCCACCCTACTCCAGCAGCCCTCGCGGTGACGTCATAAAACGAGGTGGAAGACAGCTGTACCCCCACGTCAGCGACTTTACACGTCATTCCAGGCATTTATTATGGCTTTGCGCAGTTGTTACAAGGTTATTTTTACCCCGTTTTCAAATTACCTATTGTCATTTTCCCCTTTCGAGCTGTATCACTGTCACCTTTCCGTTTTCTTTCAATTTTCCGTTAAGACATGGAAAAATGAGTCTCTCTATCTGGTTTTTCAAGCCCCAATTCCCTCATGGACAGTGAAAAAGATTTCCAGGATACCATGTCTTCTATAAACCATTTCTTATTGCATCATCAAGTGACCCTAAACGCTGAGAAATCCCCTATTTTTTCCGCCATGAAAAAATCCGGTGTCTTGTCCGCCTATATCCCAAAAGCCCATTTCTTTCCCGAGTTTATCTCATGGCTGGTCTCTTCAATGTATCCTGGCAAGTTCTTCATAATGAATTCGCAGGGAGAAAACATTTTGCATGTATCGACGCAGTTAATCCGCCAAGCATTATGCTTTCCTGAAAACGAGTCACCACTGCAATTCTCCGAAGATTCATTTGCTCGTTATTTTGAGGACCTTTCAAATGAATAATTTGACCAATGTATGTCCTATTTGAGACCAAATTCAAAGGAAGCTCAACTAGAAGGAGAAGAATTTAGTTTGGAATTGTTCAATGCTGAGTATAGACCAATTCTGAGTTGCATTACAGAGATTTTAGGCAAAGACAATGACCATACAGTCGATAAATCAGTATTGGGAATGTATGCGCTGATGATGAAACCAGGGGTTGTTCTCGACATTCCATCTTTCTGGCAGGAGATTGTAAATTCTCAGTTGAGGACCTTTCCTCTTACAGGTTTCTTTAAATTCCCGTCATTGATTGTATATTTATTTTTATATCAAAATGTCGAAGAATTTATGAGTTTGGGGTTGAATATAGTTGATGTTAACAAGAAAAAGCAATCAGTTTTATTTTGGACTAACATGACTAGAAAAGAAAGAAATGAAGCAGGGTTATTTAAGTTTGCTAGTCATTATATCTATATTGCTTATAGAATTTTGAATGGAGTCCCTCCTCCATGTTTTCTACCAAAAGCTAGGTAATTTCTATAGTTAGGACCCAGTTGCAGATTCGGAGATTGGTTTGTTTTTGAAGAATATTCAAAAATAAGATTGTATGGAGCCAGTATTGAACCTTATAGGCTCTCGAATTTTGTACCTATGCGACTTTTCGCCTTGGAATTCATAAGACAGAGCCTTAATGTGGATTAGGTGCAGTTTCTTCCCATGAAGAAAGGTTTTATGTATAAATTGCCTATGAGTGTGGGACCTTTCGTGGTCAATATGAGGCAAGCTTTTGATGAAGTTTCTAAAATGTTGGAAGAGACACATTTGCTACTAGGAGAAAAATGGTCATATGATCCGCATAGAGTGATTTCCCAGAGAAGAATTGAGAATGGATATTCTGCGTTTTCTCATGTAAGCAGACCTGATCAGGAGAAGTTGGCAAACCCAAGCAAATTAAGTACATCAAAAATGAGTATTCAAACACCTATTATAACTGAAAGGGCAAATAAAAGAGGTAGGGATGATGTTGTTGAAGTAGATGATGAAGAGCCGAGAGAGGAAAAGAGAACTAAATTGGCTGAAGATCATTCTTCAAACTCACCTGGTTTTACTTTCCATATCAATGAAGAACAAAATGTCCCCTCTTCTCCTAGAGGCCATGAACTTCACTCAAAGAAGATGCCTTCAGTCAAACAAATATTTACATAGATTGAAGAAAAAAATCAGAGAATAAAAGCTAATGTAGAGGCTCAGGCGGAGCATCATATAGCTGCTGATCAGACTAGGTTGTTGACTGTAATGGACCTTGAAAAGGATCAATTCAGAATGGCTCTAACACATCCAACAGGGATGTCCCTTGGATCTTCAAGCAGTTTCAATGAGGTAAATATAACTATAAATGTCAAGAAGATCCCACTGTGGGATAAGATGAACCTTCATATGCAAACTGGATAGTTAATTGTTAATGATTTAACCAAGACTAATGCCACAGCAATTAAAGCTGAAAACATGCTTGCAAAAGTTATCAAACAGTTTAGAATGGAAAAGGCCAATTCAAGGGCCTTATCAGTTCAAAACGAAGAGTTAAATTGGTGTGGATCCGAATGACAAGGCTGCAGTGCAGAAGCTCATGAAGAGTGCAGAAATAGAGATATCCACCCTAAGAAGAAAGTTGAAGTTACCTGCAGTAGAATATTCAATGGATGCAAAAGTAGCAGAGGTGGAAAAAGAGAAAGAAGAATTGCGTCAGCAATTGTTGAAGAAAGATGAAGAGTTAACTAAAGTAAAACAGATTGCTATTTCATTAAAAATCATATTGAAAATCATACTTGTACATTTGTTTTTCCTACAGGTAATGTAGACCGCCAAGCACATATTCTTCAGCTCATCACAGAATTGAAGATGGCAGAACGAGATCGAAAACAGGCTCAATCAAAGCTAGAAACGACCACCAAGATCATGCGGGAACTAGAAGATAAAGCGGATGAGAATAAGCAGAAAATACAGAAGGCTGAAGATGAAATTAATGATCTCAAGGAGAAGTTAAAAGGTAATATCTCGCTTATTAAAGCTAAAGATATCATTTGGGGTGAGATTATTTCAGAAATGAAGTAAAATTGGAATTCCCTGAATATAGTTGCTAAAGAGAAAATCCTCATCTCAGAACATGAAGAGGACATAATTTTTTTTTTTTTCTGAATAAGACTAATTCTATTAAGAAAAAAACCATATAGTACAATCAGAGCTTGCAAAAGCAAAGCATAGAAGCAAGGGGCCGGAAATGAAACATTATCAACCTCGGACCCCAAAATCAACAATGGAATGAACACAAGAGAACAAGGATAACATAAAAAGGAGAGAAAAACAAAGGAAGCTACCCAGAGTAGGCAGAGACTTCCAGACAAACTTTTTTCCATTTCTTTTTAATGACTTTGACCCAGCCATTATGATTTGGCTGGGCAGGAACCAATTGTAGATTATTTTGCACTGTAGAATGAGTCTCCTTGTTTGAATCAGAGGAAGAAGACTCATGCAAACATTTCTGTGGGATCAGAGGGGCAGAGGGATTCTCAGGGCTGGCCGAGGGCGTGACCTGCGGGTGCACATCTTTCTCTCCTTCCTCTTCCAATTCTTCCTCATCTGAGCTGCAGGACGCTAGATCATTCATGGGGGGAGGATCACATGGTTTCCAGCTCTTGAACTTCGGTTTGCTATTGGTTTTCTTTTTTCTGCCGGGGAAGCTGGAGCATGTGTTCTGAAGATGCCCCGTCTGATGACAATGTCTGCACCGGAATGCAGTGTTCTCATAATCCAAGGTTTGTGTCCAGTGAAAGTCCCCAATTTTGAGGTTGATCTGATCAGGCAGTCCTTTGCTTAAATCTATTTCCGCACAAATTCTGACATAGGTATAGATTCCTTTGTCCCCTCGAGATGTATCTGTAGCCAGGAAGCGGCCCAACGCATTTCCAATCCCTTGGAAAACCGAGACGTGCCAGAGATGAGCCGGAAGGTTCGGAAGACGGACCCAGATGGGAAGCTTGGTGACAACTGCTGAAGAGGGGTCGAAATCTGGGAACCAAGGAGTGAGAAATAGTCTGGCTGCTCCCCAGAACCATGGGCCTCCTGTTAAGGATTTCTGATAATCTTCGCTGAATGCAAACACTACTATGAAGAAACCCTTTGAACAAAGGAAGACTTGGCAGCTGTCTGTCCAATTAGCGTGGATCCATTGATATAGATCTCTTGTTCGAGGCCAAAGGCCATTGAACCTGCAAATGATGGCAGACTCTGCATATATATGAATTTGTTCGTCCAGCGATGGATTGGAGATTTCAATAGAGGGGGCTTCCTCCATCTTGTCCACAAGGAAAGGCTTGGGAGCCTCAGCTGAAGTAGCAGATTTCTTGGGCTACTATGCATGAACCGCATCCTTATAGGAGAAGGCGGGAGTGGAGGATGGCTGCCCAGGTGCTCCGCTTCTAAGTCTCAGGGAAAGCACAATCAAAGCATCTCTATTAATGCTATAATAAGAGAGGGGGAAAGGGTTTTCAAGTTGTTTACCTTTGTGAAGCAACCTTTGGAGCTCCGATGGAATCCCCAATCTGCGTTCGAGATTGTTTAAGAGATCTTGCACTAAATCCGTAGCTTGCACCCAATGCAGCATGGTTCTGCCGGATAGAAGCGTGATCTGGATCTGGAAAGAAGAGAGGTGATTGGCCATAAGAGCAGCCTGCTGAATATCGAAACCCTTCTGCAGCAACCTCCTGTCAGGATTGCCTTGCTTGTTCGAGAGGCTGATATTGAGCCTTTGCAAGGGCTTTGCAGTGATCAAGGCAGTAAGAATGTTGGAGCCCACATCTGTAATTTGGCCATCATTGCCGTCCCCTCCTCCGTTTGAATCCAGGTGTAAGGAGGCAACAGGAGCTAGAGGGTGCTTGTAGAACAGACCTGCATGAAATGAGAGAGCTTTCCAAATAGATCTACGACCTAGACTAAGAAAACCACCAGATGCATCCATGATGAAGGGCGCGGAGCACACTGTGGAGTTAGTGGCTGCAGGAACTTTGCGAGCGCTCCTTGGCAATCTGCGATTCGGGTTAAGTTGGCTGCTTGGAGCTGTGGCAGAGGGAGGCGTAGAGCCTATTGTGAGGTCGGCGGCTGTTGCAGAGCCGAACAGCGCAGAGGCAGGGCAATGTTCTTTGGCGGTGGCGGCCAGGCCTGAAACCCTAGCAGCAGCCATCTCCCGTTCTTCTCTCTCCAACTTTCGTTGTGAGTAGGGAACCATTTCTTCATGAAGAGGAGATATTATCTGAAAAACAGACGACCATTAAAAGAGAAAATTGGGCTAGGAAGTTTATAAATTTTATCAATTCCAAATCAGATGAAGAATTAGAAGATATTGGAATACAAGACAGATACTTTTATGCTGAGGAAGTTAATAAGATGATAATTAAGAATGATCTTCGGAAGGTTGCAAAGAAAAGGTTACTGGGAATCAAGGAGACAGTAAAGAAATTTGATATATCATTTGACAAATTGACCAGAACAGGTTTACCTTCATGCTGGACTGAGAAAGGAAATATCATGTCATGGAAGTTTTATGAAGATCAGTTAACATTAGCAAAAAGTAAGGCAGATAATAGACACGAAAAGACACAGATCTTAAAAGGGGAAACTGTGTTTAACTTGTTTCATAGGCATTTCAATTTGCTATGGATGGTGAAGACTCTCTTTACAGGAAAACCTACACACAATCAAATTGTGGCGTTTGGGATAGAATATCAAAGTTTCAAAAACTCCTCGACAACTCAAAATGAGCAATGGAAGAAGTGCAAGCAATTTTCAATAGATTCAACAAAAGAGGTCCCAGCGGCTCAACCAAAAGTAGCCGTTGATTCAACAACCACTTCAGGAGCAGCTGTTCTCATAGATTAGAAGTTTTCAAATTCTCATTATGCTATTTCTCAAAATCATGTAAATGTAATAAAACCTTTTTGAGGCATGTGCCTCCGTAACAGTCAGTAGTTCAAGCAGTTAGAATTAGTTAGGGCAGTTAGAATCGGTTTCATTACTGGAAACTGACTTGTGATACTGTATTTAAAGACAATTTCAAGAAAGACGAAGGTTCCGAGTTTTTGAACCTTGAAGCATAATTTTGTACTGAGAATTTCAAATCAATGAAAGAAGTATGCAAGTTTCTATTATTCTGGTTATGTTGAAAGTTTATCCAGTTTACATAATGTTTTCATATCTATGAATGAAATAGAGTAATTTGAGCAGCGGGTCTCTTTATACATGTGTATTTAAGATTTAAATAAACCTTAATGTGCACTCCTCTATTTTAAATTTATCTTTACATAATTATTCTGGATTTTAAAATGGTAGATTCTGTTTTAGACAGCATATTAGTTTGAAATCTTCTTCTCATTTTCTTCCATCCATTCATTTCAGCATAATTGGAATATGGCATTGCAGAAACATGTACGGGTTTCATATTTGAAGGTCACAGAATCAATGTTTAGGGGTTTTAATACAGAGACAGATATATAATAATCACTTGTGACACAAACAGATAATGTCTTAAGCACAATCCTTTTCATAGCTGAGGAATTTTCACTTAAGGTACAACAACTCATTAGCCGAAATGAAGTTTATGATAACTTTGTATTTCTTTTTGCGTTGAAAGTTTACCTTGTAAACCTTTACATGTATTATGTGTGTGTGTGTAAAAATTAATTGTTTTTAGATATGAAATGGTATGAGTATTACTATTACATATACATAATACATAGAGCTTCTTATTCCAAACTGCATGACATTGTTAACTCAATTCCCATATTGGGCACCACGACACTGTCAACGTCAAGCACTAGTGGGTGAATGATAGTTAGGGCAGATCTCGGAGTGAGCAGAAGGGGTACTAAAATTTAACGAATACAAAGTGGCAGTGGAAATTGATTTACTTTACATATTTTGAAACACAAAAATTGCAAGAATTCCTACGATGCTTGGCGTCTTTTTTCCAAGTGAGGGGTCCATTCTGGTCTACTTAGGAAACATATATGAAATTGATCCATCTCCAAGATTGATATGTCCAGTAATATAGCATGGGTGTGACACTTTGCTTTCATGTGAATTTATTTCAGTAATGAAGTTCCTATTCCTATGGATAAAAATATTCATGTGGTTTAACAAATTTTGTTGTTGAACTTGTATCCTTGTACAAGGTTTTTGTTGTTAATATTTTCCCCTCTATATGTACTTATTCTAGAGGTAAATGATTCACTCACTATATGAGGTTCCCCTCTTACAAACTAGTTGTTCCCATTTCTTATTTAACCACAAAAACAAGTCCATCATTTCCTGTCCTTGTACTCAGATCCATGGGCTTTCTAATTCTTTGCCCATATTTTCCTAGACCTTTGCTTCCATGAAATCTAATCTAAGATTGGAATCAATTTCTTTGGTATTTTTTTCAAAAAACCCTATGCATATTTAATGTTTGGTACGTCATTTTCAGAAGTCCCATATCATGCAAGAGACACATAATCATTATTAGTAACATCAAGCAAACTTTCAAGATTTTGAACCATGTCAAAGGTGTCACAAGAAACACCTTTCACAAAAATCTCCTTGTAGTCATGTTTTATGATCTTCTATTTGTTTAAAAACATTTTTATAGAATTTAAAAGAAATCTATCTATGAACCAGTTCTATGTATAGGTTCTTGGTATTAAATATTTTGTTAGCATCTCATGTGGTCCTCCTAGGTGGTCTTGCCACAAGAAAATATGTAGGCAGAAATATAGTGACTAGTGTCTACTGGGATGTGAATTTGTTTTGTGTAAGCGCATTGTTGTTTGGGTTAATGTTTTTTATGTTTAGCTTCCGTTCTGATAGTTTTTTTTTTTTTAATCCAGTGATAGTGAAACTTTCATATCAGTGGATGACCTAAGAATAAACTTATGGAACCTGGAAATATGTGATCAGAGTTTCAACATTGTTGATGTCAAACCTGCCAACATGGAATACCTGACTGGTAATTGTTGCTTTCCTGGTTGCAAAAAAACATTGTTTTATATATATATGTGATAATTATTTGTAACTGTTGCTTTAAGATGTAGCTTTATTGTATGAAAATGGTTTATGTTTGTTTCAATTTATATGTGTGAAGTTATTGATAAAATTCCCAATAATACCTCTTCAATTCATGTGTGTTTTTACCCCATATTCCAAACAATAATTATATGATCAGGACATCCTATAGTGTGCTGCACTTGTTACCATAAATATTTTGTTGGTAATATATTTTCTTCTTATCTCTTTCATTGCCACAGGAGTAGCTTTGTTTTTTATTCCATTTAGCTAGTTTCAAACATGTAGTGGGTATTTTCTAGTGTTGTACCATACACTAAGCCAGTGACCTATAGATTGTTTATAAAAGGTTCATTCACATTTCTTGGTATGAAACTCTTGAGTTTTCTAGAGATGAGGAATTTTGTGTGTGCATTTTGTTTCTGACAGTAGCATCAAATGGGTTATATGTTGAATTTATCACTTTGTTTGAAACCATTGAGGTATTTTTGCAAATTCTATATGTCCTTATCCTATTGGGTACATGCAATATTGTGCATTTAATTGTTTGCTGCACCATCTCGATCTATAATTTATGTCGTTAAATGTTCTTTTACACCATGGTTGTTGATGGTCCCTTAAACAGTTCCTTGGTTTTTGTTTTCTCTACCTAGTGCATATTGTGATTGATGCAAGAATAAAAATCCAAGTCTATTCTGGAAGGAAGAAGTTAAATGTGTATTTTTGTATAGAAAACATGTCTGAAAGGTTCTATATAGCTCAATTTGTTTGAAAGGTACTATTTTTTAAGATGCTTCCAATTATGAATGTGTGGAAATATGTTCATGCTCAATCTGTAAATAATATAATGTTGTATAGTGGGATTACAACATTCAATGGAGATCCCTTCCAGTAAGAAGCGGCAGGTGGGTGGTATATATTCTGGCAAAGTCATCTAGGATCTGCATCAGGTCTCAATTGCTTCAGATGGAATGTTTACAGAGGCAAGACTCCACCTGAGTGGTGAAATGTGTCTATGGGGGATTTGAACCTTGCTGGGGGGTGTGAAACATACTCTACCTTACCATGTACTCAAGCTCTTGTTGGCAACAAAAGTACTATTACAAGGAAAGTACATAATATATTATCAGAATGATATGATTTGATTTAGAGAAATTGGAAAATATTATGATTTGCATTATAGGAAAAATGAAGATATTGTAGAAATTCATGGTTGGCTTACCTCTTTGTCATCAATTTAGAAATTGGACCATTAATATAGTATATACAGGCCAACCAAAATAGGGAAAATTTGGAGTTTTGCAAACCATTTAATTCTGGATTTTGAAAATAGCCAAAATCCATTTTGTAGTCTGTACTATTTGACACAACTGCTGGGATTTATTTAGAAAAGGTATTGAAATGGTATCGACACACATCGATGTCCAAAATGTCAGATAGAATAAATATATTATATGATACACGAAGGCAGTGTATCGGGTGTCTCTAGTCTATACCTAAGTGTGATAAAGGAAAACATATAGTAAGAAGCATGATCACCAGTTTAATTTCTTCTGACATTATTAAGGACTGTACTGAACATCTCTGAGATATTGCAACATATTATGTATGCCTCAAAATTATCAGGCATGCTCAATTTAAGGAGCACTAGTCACTGAAAATTTTATCTGCAAGATATTGTGCTGTTAGTCTAGAAATCATGATAATTATTATGTACAATGTAAACATCAGCAGGTCAGGCTTGTTTATGTGGCTGACAACTAAACACATGCCCCTAGTCCAGAAGCTCCCATCTCAAACTCTAGCAAGACTCCTCCCTTTCCAAGGATTGCTTAATGTGAAATACCTGGTATAAACATACAAATAGTTCAAGATAAACTTAGCAGTCTGTTTGATCTAGGAACACTTGAGGTGGCATTGCTCATGTAGGGTTCCTCTTTGATAATGGCTTCCCTAAGTCATGCAGGGTCAACATGGATGCAATTATCATAGCACCTCAAGTATTTGTATATAATCCTACTTGATAATGTCTCCCGTGAGCCTTGTCAGGGTCAATGTGGATGAAATTATCAGCACATGTTTGTCTACACATTCACCAATATTTGCGTAATATTTGTATGCATTGTTTGTATGGATTCAAACCATGTGGATTGTTTGCACTGAAATAGTTTTTTCATTTAATATCTATCTTGATTTCTTGCATTTCTTCACAAATTTGGCCAGAATGAGTTTGGTCCTTGGAGTATATTTGCTCTCCCATTTTTAGATCAAGTTCACTGTTCTTCTTGCTTATGGCATGTTTGTTGCACGTCAACTACCAAACACAATGGTGGCTAGTAAGCTTAAGGGGCTTGACTGGATTGGAAATTTGTGACCATTGACTACAGTTTGGATAAACATATCTTGGACAATGGTGCAACCAATTGAGCTTACTCATGGAAGTATTTCAATTAGTTTTCCTACAAATAAATCACAAATGTATGTTTCCTTTGTCAAATTATATAGTTCTTGAAATAATTAGTTTTTGATATATTGCTTAAAATAATTGTTTTTTCTTGTCCAAAGAGTGCTTGGAACAATTCCTTGCCAATGATAAATTTATGCATAAAAGGTGTCATATTAAGAGTTATGCAAGGGTTCATCTTACAAGGAAGAAATTAGTGGGTTTTTCAAATATTGTTAAACCCAGTTTTGGGTCAGTATCATAGAGATGATGAATAATTTTTACTACCACCATAATGGGATGCTGTAGAATACATTTCAAAAAGTGCATCCTGATTTGATGTAGCTACTAGCCATATACTTGGCTTCTCTTTCTCTTCACTTTTTTTCTTTTCTTTTCTATTTCTTTACAATTATAATAGATTAGATATATTGTTATCTAGGAGATGCAACTAATTCTCCTAATTTTCATGTAGCTTATAAGCAAAGTGCTTCCCTTACAATTGTTTGGGTGTGCCAAACAATTTTTTTCATTACCTTGTGAAGTTGTTTCTTATATCTGTGATAGAGTGGTCATTCTGTTGGGTATGGAGCCTGATTATCTTCTTTACTTTGTATCACAACATTGGACCCCTGTACCTTAAAAGGGGCGGCAACGCCGCCCGAAATTTAATCGCTGCCGTGGGGGGTCCAGGGGGGGCGGCAGCGCTTTTCGGAGCCCCCCCCCTGGCGGGGGTTCGGGGGCAGCGCCCCCGAAGCTAAAAATAGATGTAAAATTGCCTTATAAAAGTATAGTAATTTCTAGTCAATCTGGGCCGTTCATTAGGCAAATGATCTGACGGTAGAAGTTATGTTTAGATTAGGGTTTTTTGCCCTAGAAGGCAACCCCCTTGTATATATGGGGGCATTGTATTGCGGCTGTGTATGATGTGTGTATTCTCGGAGCGAGAAACAGAGAGGGAGACTGTGAGAGAGAACAGAGGATATTACAGCGGATCTGCTGTAGGTTTTGTCTCTTCATTTTGTTGGATAATATAAAGGAAGGGCTGGCTGTTCGGGGTGGACGTAGCCCAAACTGGGTGAACCACGTATATCTGTATCTCTCTGGTTTTATGTGTTTTGTGTGCTTGTATTTTCCACATATTTTATGTGTTTCATTGCTCTGTAATATCTAATTTTATAACAACTGGTATCAGAGCAGAAGGTATATTTGGCTGATAAACTCGCAGGAAAAAAGGGTTCCTGGTTCGAGTGGGAGCAATGGCGTACGATGGTAAGTTTAGGGTCGAGAAATTTAACGGCCAAAACTTTGCGCTGTGGAAGATGCAGATGGAAGATTATCTGTATCAGAAAGATCTGTACCTACCATTGAGCAGAAAAACAAAGAAGCCGACGACCATGACAGACGCGGAATGGAACATTCTCGATAGAAAGGCACTCGGAACAGTACGGTTGTGTCTTGCGGCGTCAGTCGCCTTCAATATTTCGAAGGAAACAACAACAGAGGGTTTGATGCAGACGTTGGCGAAACTGTATGAAAAGCCCTCGCCTCAAACAAGGTATTTCTTATGAAACGACTATTTAATATGAAGATGTCGGAAGGTGGATCTGTTGCAGACCATTTAAATGAATTTAATACAGTTACCAGTCAGTTAAGTTCTGTAGGGGTAAACTTTGATGATGAAGTTAGAGCTCTGTTATTCTTGTGCTCATTGCCATAGAGTTGGAATGGTTTAGTAATGGCCATTAGTAACTCTGTCTCTGGATCTAGTACTTTAAAGTTTGATGATGTTGTTGGTGCTATCCTTAGCGAGGAAATGCGACGAAAAAGCTCCGGTGAGACATCAGGTAATGCTTTGAGTGCAGAGTCTAGGGGAAGAATAATGGAAAGAGGAAAGAGCTCGGGATATCACAGTAAATCAAGGAAAGGCAGATCCAAGTCCAGATCGGGGATAGTGTGCTGGAATTGCGGAAAGAAAGGACACCTAAAGAAAGACTGTAGATCTCGGAAGGGAAAAGAAGGAGACACACAAAAAGAAAACAATCATGAAGCAAATGTGACAGGTGATGTGTTACAAGATGCTTTGATTCTTTCTTTCGAAAATGTTACTGATTCTTGGGTTGTAGATTCAGGGGCTTCATTCCATGCCACACCTGATAAGAAATATTTTCATGACTATGTCCAAGGAGATTTTGGACAAGTTCGTTTGGGTGATGATAAACCCTGTAAAATTGTTGGAATGGGTAAAGTTCTTGTAAAACAATAGAATGGAAACCCATGGCTACTAAAGGAGGTAAGGCATGTTCCAGATCTAAAGAAAAATCTGATTTCAACAGGGCAGTTAGGCGGTGAAGGTTGTGTGACAACTTTCACAGATAAAACTTGGAAGGTCACCAAAGGAGCCCTGGTAATAGCAAAAGGCAAAAATGTTGGTACATTGTATTTATGCAATGGTATTTCTAACTCTGTTAATGCTTTAACTTCCAAAGGAGCAGATGCAGCATTATGGCATCATAGGCTCGGACACATGAGTGAGAAGGGAATGAAGATTCTTCACTCAAGAAATTTGTTGCCAGGTTTGAAGAATGTTGATTTGGATTTCTGTGAGAATTGTATCTATGGAAAACAGAAGAGAGTTAGATTTCTCAGAGTTGGGAAAGAAAAGAAGAGAGAAAAATTGGAGCTTGTGCATACAGATGTATGGGGGCCTGCTTAGGTATCATCTCTCGGTGGCTCTCGTTATTATGTTACTTTTATTGATGATGCAACTAGAAAAACATGGATTTATTGTATTCAGAATAAATCTAATGTATTTGATACTTTCAAGAAATGGAAAGCTTTGGTTGAGATTGAGACAGGAAAGAAGTTGAAGTGTCTCAGATCAGACAATGGAGGTGAATATTGCAATAAAGAGTTTGATAGGTACTGTTCAGAGCATGGAATTCGTAGAGAGAAGACAGTTCCAAGAACACCACAAGAAAATGGTGTGTCAGAAAGGATGAACAGAACAATCATGGAGCGTGCAAGGTGCATGAGATTGCATGCAGGATTGCCTTTACAATTTTGGGCAGATGCTGTAGATACTGCTGTTTATTTAATAAATAGAGGGCCTTCAAGTTCCTTGGATGGTGGTATTCCAGAGGAAGCATGGACAGGTAAAAAGGTAAACTACTCTTTTTTAAAGCCTTTTGGTTGTGAGGCTTTTGTCCATATTAATAAAGAAAACAGAACAAAGCTTGAGGCTAAATCAAAGAAATGTACCTTTATTGGATATGGTGCTAATGATTTTGTTTATCGCTTATATGATTATGAAAATCACAAAATCATTAGGAGCAGAGATGTAATATTCAATGAAAAGGCCCTGTATAAGAATCAGCTGCAGGAAAAGAAACAGGAAAAAGAAAGCAAGGAATACACGGTTCTTGATGAGATAACTAAAAAAGTAAAGGTGCCTGAAAATAATAATAATCAACAACCACAGCAACAAAAACTACCACAATAGCAACAGGCACCTCAAACACCTGAAAGTGGTGTTAGAAGATCTACCAGGATAAGTAGACCCCCTGAACGATACTCTCCTTCATTATATTATTTATTGCTGACTGATTCTGGTGAACCTGAATGTTATGAAGAAGCAATACAGGTTGAAAGCAGGAAGAAGTGGGAGCAAGCCATGGAAGAAGAGATGGACTCCTTAATGCATAACCAGACTTGGGATTTAGTCAAGTTGCCTGCAGGTAAAACTACATTGTAGAATAAATGGGTTTATAGGCTGAAGGAAGAAGATGGAGGAAAACAGAGGTACAAAGCTAGACTTGTGGTGAAGGGGTTTGCACAAAAGAAAGGTATTGATTTTGATGAAATATTTTCTCCTGTTGTTAATATGAATTCAATCAGAACTATCTTAAGTCTTGTAGCAGCGGAAGATTTACATCATGAACAGTTAGATGTAAAGACAACATTTCTCCATGGAGATTTAGAGGAAGAGATATACATGCAGCAACCAGAAGGATATGAGGTAAAAGGGAAAGAAAAATTGGTGTGCAGGTTAAAGAAGAGCTTGTATGGCTTAAAACAGGCCCCAAGGCAGTGGTATCTAAAATTTGACAAGTTTATGTCTGAACAAGGTTATAATAGATGTCACTCTGATCATTGTGTTTATCTGAAAAGGAAAAATGATGGCAGCTATATTATACTGTTATTGTATGTAGATGACATGCTTGTTGCAGGGTCTAACATGCAGGAAATAAATGTGCTCAAAAGAAAATTGGCAAATTCATTTGCTATGAAGGATTTGGGAGCTGCAAAACAAATCCTTGGTATGAGGATAACTAGAGACATGAAAAATCGCAAATTAACACTGTCTCAGAATGAGTACATAGAAAAGGTGTTGAAAAGATTTAATATGCAGAATGCAAAACCAATTAGTACACCTTTTGCTAGCCATTTCAAACTTAGTAAGGAGATGTGCCCAAAGACCCAAGAAGACATGGATTATATGTCTAAAGTTCCATATGCATCAGCTGTTGGAAGTTTAATGTATGCAATGGTCTGCACAAGGCCTGATATTGCACATGCAGTGGGAGTTGTAAGCAGGTATATGAACAATCCAGGAAAAGAACATTGGATGGCAATAAAATGGATTCTCAGATATTTGAGAGGTACCACAAATCAAGCATTATGCTTTGGTGGTTCAAACATTGCTCTACAAGGATATGTTGATGCAGATATGGCAGGTGACAGAGATAACAGGAGGAGCACTACAGGATATGTATTTACTGTAGGTGGAACAGCTGTCAGTTGGGTTTCAAAATCCAAAGTGTTGTTGCACTTTCAACAACAGAAGCCGAGTATGTTGCTGCTACAGAGGCTAGTAAAGAAATGATTTGGTTACAAAGGTTTATGGATGAATTGGGTAAGAAGCATGATATGGGCACACTATACAATGATAGCCAAAGTGCTATTCATCTTGCAAAGAACTCAGCATTTCATTCCAGAACTAAACACATACATCTCAAGTACCATTTCATACGGCCAGTATTGGAAGATGGAGAGTTGAAGCTGGAAAAGATACACACTAGCCAGAATCCTGCAGATATGCTAACAAAAGTTGTAACCAGGGAGAAACTGAGAACATGCTCAATTTCAATTGGTCTTCAAGGATGACGATGAAGATGAAGAACAACCAGGTCCAAAGAGGAATCATTGTCCAGCAAATGAAGCAGCGGTGGAGTTGCTACAATCAGTCTCCAAGTGGGAGATTGTTGGGTATGGAGCCTGATTATCTTCTTTACTTTGTATCACAACATTGGACCCCTGTACCTTAAAAGGGGCGGCAACGCAGCCCGAAATTTAATCGCTGCCGTGGGGGGTCCAAGGGGGGGCGGAAGCACTTTTCGGAGCCCCCCGCTGAAGCTAAAAATAGATGTAAAATTTCCTTGTAAAAGTATAGTAATTTCTAGTCAATCTGGGCCGTTCATTAGGCAAATGATCTGACGGTAGAAGTTATGTTTAGATTAGGGTTTTTTGCCCTAGAAGGCAACCCCCTTGTATATATGGGGGCATTGTATTACGGCTGTGTATGATGTGTGTATTCTCGGAGCGAGAAACAGAGAGGGAGACTGTGATAGAGAACAAAGGATATTACAGCAAATCTGCTGTAGGTTTTGTCTCTTCATTTTTGCTGGATAATATAAAGGAAGGACTGGCTGTTCGGGGTGGACGTAGCCCAAACTGGGTGAACCACGTATATCTGTGTCTCTCTGGTTTTATGTGTTTTGTGTGCTTGTATTTTCCGCATATTTTATGTGTTTCATTGCTCTGTAATATTTAATTTTCTAACACATTCATCTCTCTCTCTCTCTCTCTCTCTCTCTATCTCATGGAAAGATACTCCAATTGTGATGGTTCTTACCCTTCATATTTGCATGAGTGATAAATTGTGATTCTCATCGCATGACAAGTTTTGCAGGGGTAATTCACAAGTATGCTAATGGCACAAACCTTGATATTTGCTTGGAGATTGTGTATGATGGTTGTGGACTTTCTTACTTCTTCTTGGTGGTGCAATGGATGCTACATAATTGATTTAGTGGATTTCATTGTATGTATAGTTTTCACTTAATTTCTACATTCAAATCGATGCATTGTATTTTTATAATCTTTGACCCTTTGGAATTATTTTTCCAAGAATTTAATGGTCTGCTAATGGTGGTTGTGTGCATTAGTTGTAGCATAGTTAATTAACAGAAGACAAGGGTAAAGGTTTGTTGTGTGTCTTGCATGCAGCACAAGGTATGATGACCAATGTTCCTTTCATGGGACTAGTTGATTGGGATACTTGTGGAGCCTAGATTAAATATCCAAGCTTGTTTCTTGAAATTGTTTGGTATTGGTGTGTACTGAAATTCCAAGTCTCCTCCCTTCATCTTTAGAGTTTCTTGCTGTTGGGACTCCCTATGAAGTGGTGATTTCCTGCTTGATATGGAGGTATATTGGTCATGCAATCATTTGAATTAGGTTTTTCTCCTTGGCTCTAACTGGTACATATGATGATTATCAGTGGCAATTTTACATGATTAGCTTTGTGGGATTTCTTTGGAGCACTATCAGAATGCTCCAAACCAAGGTACTGCTCCCAACCTCCATACACATCTCGCCTCTGCAGAAGCATTAAACCAAAATAACTGAAATAAATACACCTGATCAAACTTTGTAAGCATTTAACTTCAATTATGCTCATAGCAAGAACATCACAACAGCAAAAGAAATCTGACATATAACCTGAAAACGAGTATACATAATGTCTGTGTCTTGAAGGTATTTAGGACGACCCAAAGACATGAATGCAAAATTCCACTGTTACAAAAGAAAGGGACATTAAACCTGAATTATGGAAATGAACATATTTGGATTTGCTAACATTTTGAAATATTAGAAATAGAAAATATTCTCTACCTTGCAAAATTCTTCATCGGGAACATGCAATTTCATTTTTATTCTTTCTTTTACATCTACTAATGTTTCACCTTCACGAAGAGCCAAAAAGAAAAGCTCCCCGAAGTTTTGCACCTTCAAAAAAGATAAAAAGCTCAGAATTATTTTTGATGGAAATTTTTGATAATTTCAAACAAAACAGAGGAAGCAAAGTTCCTCAACTCAACACAAAGAAATGAGAGAAATTTGGACAAAGAGGATATGGAGAAAAGCTCTGTTTCTATTAACCATAAGAATGACAATAAAAATTACAAACTTCTTCAGAACTACAGTTCTGGAATAACTAAAAACTCCATACTCTGTTTTTACAAACTCTGTTTTTTAACACAGATTCGTGTTTCAGCAATAGGCAGACAGTTGCTGAAACACACAGCCAAAGAATAAGCGTTTAAATATTTAATCATTGCATACGCTTGCCGAAATGTACCCCCGTAGAATGCATGCTGCTCCAAAAACACAACGACTCTGTTTTCTTGTTGTTTTCTCTGCTCTGTCTTCTTCTCTGCCTTCTTCAATTTCTCAAACTCTCTTCTATTTCTTCTAACCTTAAAAAGAACTGTTGTTCATCATATTTATAAGTAAAAATCATTTTTGACTTATAATATAAAAAATACAAAATATCTTCTGATCTTTATCTGCGTATTGAATGCAGATAGGCGGTGGGAGTTAACGTGCTGGGTTTTGGTAAATAAAATCGGCTGTCTGCAGGCTCAATAAATTCTGCAAATTTATTGCTTGACTTTCAGCCATCTGCCTTGCTAAAATATCTGCGGCAATCAGATTTTCCGTCCAGCTGGATTATGTTGCAGTTGGAATTAAATTCCAACACTCCCCCTTAATTTCAACTGCTGGGTTTTTCACCATACCCAGGCATTCTCTGAAATGATCAAAACTTTTATTTGCCAATGGTTTTGTCAAGATGTCAGCTAGCTGATCCTCTGTTCTGCAGTGCTGCAAAACAATCTCACCATTGTTAACCAATTCACGTATGAAGTGAAATTTGGTGTCTATATGCTTTGTCCTTTTATGAAAAACATAATTCTTTGACAATGCTATTGCCGAGCTATTGTCACAGTAAATGGTTGTGCCATTTTCTTTTTCATGACACAAATCTCTGAGAACTCTTCTCAGCCACACTGCTTGGCATGTTGCTGCTGTTGCTGCCACATACTCTGCCTCTGCTGTTGACAAAGCCACAATTGGTTGTTTCTTGGAAGCCCATGAGATGTCTCCCGATCCCATATGAAACACATATCCCGATGTGCTTTTCCTATCATCAACACTTCCAGCCCAATCACTGTCAGTGTAACCTGTCAACATGAAACTTTCAGAAGAGGAGTATAAAATAACAAACCCCTTCGTTCCATTCACATACCTTAGAATCCTCTTGGCTGCCTGCCAATGCGTCTCTTTCGGTCTTTCCATAAACCTGGAGATTAAACTCACAGTGTGCATAATGTCCGGCCTAGTTGCAGTCAAGTACATGAGGCTGCTGTGGAGTACTGAAAAGGTATGATTTTGATGATTACTTTAATGACTTTTTAATACAATTTGTGAACCTTTTGTATCATGGATTTAGAAAGTCATAGGGAACTATCACAAAACATGTGAAAATCGATGTGTATAACTTAGCCACTGATAATGGTTATTTTCTATACAGGGAAAGAGGAAAACGAAGGGTTGCTGCTCTAAAGATAAGAACGAAGTGGAGATAACCGCTGTTCCTCCGGATGAGAACCAAACGTAAACATAGGGAGACAAGATCAAGGAGAATCGGCTCGGGCAAGAGAGAGAGGACACCAGCTCAGCGCAATAGCAAAGACTGGATGAAAGTTAACTGTTTGGCGAATCCCTCAGGATCGAAGATCCTGAGGGATCGCTGCTTTACTTATCTAATTGCTTGGACATCTCCGCCCTCGTTTTTATAAAAAGAGACAAGTACTGTTAGTTTAGAGACAGAGAATGGCGAGATAAGATACGTTTGATGTAATCTTTTGTAAAACATTCAATTTGGTTATTCAGCTTTGTTGAGAACTGGTTCGATGTATTTTTGATCAATGTATTAATGAAAGACTGGTGATTATTCCATCTTCGCATCCGCGTTAACCTAAAGCGGTGTATCCTTGGAGGCTAAGGGCCCGGCCCCGAAGGACACTTGCTTCTGTACCATTACAGCTTCGTTTATGTGTGGTTTGTTCATTACTGTTAGTTGATTATTTGATATGCTTATACGTTCAGATTACATGCTCTGTTTAAGTTGAATCATTGAAGTTTCTACAGCCAGATTTGTGTGTTAACTCTGCATTGCGTTCTTATTCCTTTCTAGAGTTAATCGCGTATCCTTACTGTCAAGCTACAGAGCTGTTCTATTGACATTTGTGTTGTGTGCGTTTCTAATGCATCAGTATTATTCCATAATTCCCAAACTGTTATTGCTGTTCCATTAATATGATTTGTGTCATTTGCCCTTAGAATAACAGAGTGTTCCTTGATTGCAAAGAGTGCATAGATTAAGTTTGAATATAACCCGCGGGACTTAGTATTCATTTGCTGTCCTATTTTAGAGTTGCTGTTCCATTTCAGAATTATAGTTTAATCCTTTATTTCCTTTGCTGTTCTATTTATCCGCATTTGATGGTTTGCTGTGAGAGATGATCTAAGACTGTAGTGAGCAGTATCAGTCACTGTTTAGCTCCCAGGCTTGTGATCTATGCTTGAGTTCTTTTTCTATCAGTTTCTGAAGGGATGGTTTATCATTACCGAACCCTTGACTGATGAGTTGTTGAGTTACCTGAGTGTGTGATTTACTTCTTTAAAGCAATTTGATTTCAGTTAAGCATCCATTTACTCTTGTATTTCTTAAAGCACTGTACTACTAGCATTACTCCGACGAATGAGCCTCGGATTGAGTCACTCTTTGTAATGACAAAACGCTCTCGGGTTGACATATTAATGTGAGGTGAATAGAGGTGAAAGAGACCCTTTTTATAGCTCTACATTTTGGCGTCGTTGCCGGGGAAAGAGTGAAGCCATTTGTATTTTTTAGAGTAGTGTACAAGCCTGCTAGGAAGGAGTTGGATCCTAAAAACGGAAGGTAAGAACCTACGTGCAGAGCATGTAAAAGACCTGCTCATTATCCGCTTTCCTAACAGATTTGTTTTTGCTTGTTTGAATAGAAGTTCGTAGTTTATTTTTGAGTGCATGACTAAGCAGAAAAAACCAGAAAAAAATATCAAACCCCCATCCAAACCTGAAAAAGCTAAGGGGCCGGTGACCCTTGGCCGAACAACCTTCATAGACGAAATCTATAAGAAAACAGAGTCTCAGCCATCAGCAGGTTTCAAGAAAAACACTTCTAAACCACCTACTAGTTCCCTTCAGGCCACAGGATCACCATCTGTAGCCTGTGCTGAGGTGCATAGTCAAACTGAGGAGCAGGACTTTCAAGAAGTTGAAAATTCCACTTCAGAATTATTGCAGGAAGGGAACTCTAGCAACTTTTGTGAAGGAGAAGGAGAAACAGGGGAAACCGAGGAACCAAAATCTCCTCTTGAAACAAATCAGCCATTAGATAGCACAGATAAGGGGAGTGCCGCGAAAGTCATTGTAGAAGAGATTCAATCTCCTCAAACACCTGGTATTCCCATTATTCCGGATAAAGGAAGCGCTATTAAAAAGATCCCTGTCAAAACCGTTCCCAACCAACCTAGGAATACCCTCCTAGATATCCCAGAAGGTTACTGGCATATATTCGATCCCATGGCTCAAAATCAACCAAACGCTCAAAACCAGCCAAACACTCAAACCTCTACATTACAATATCCTATAGTGGATTCTGCAGCAAATGCACCCATGAAAGCTATCCCTCTTCAGCATATCCCCACATTTCATGGACTCACATCAGAGGATCCGGATGCATTCCTATTCGAATTCGATGTGTTATGTCGGGGGTACGATTACACCACCGATCCCCAAAAATTGAAATTATTCCCCACTACATTGAAAGGGGCTGCCTTAAGATGGTTTATGGGGCTAGGTGGTGGGGTTATCAACAATTGGGATCAAATGAAAGAATCCTTCTTAAAGAAATACCAGGATTATTGTAGGTCTAGAGAATTAAAAGACGAAATATTTCAAATGATAGCCAGACCAAATGAAACATTAGAGGAGTATGTGAAACGTTTTCAGTATAATTTACAAAGATCTCCTTATGCATCGCTACCTTTACCTGATAATGTGTTAAAAACTGCATTAATGAGGGGCATGAAGGAACAATGGATTGAAACATTAAACATTATGGGCAAAGGGGATATTTATCAAGAGAATTTTACTGACCTCCTTGACTTATGTATCAGGAGTTCGAGAGGCAGCACAAGAATAAAACCGACAGAATACGATCGGTCTGCAAGAGATAACAAAGTATCAGCAGAAGGAGTAACACGTGCAGAAATTGGAAATTTATTAGAAAATTTTAAAACCGATATTATGGGGACACTAACTACACAACTTGATATTGTGCAGGCTAAACAAAAGCAGCTGGAGGCAGAACAGAACATGGCAATCTTCTGTCCTCGTTGCAGAAAAAAACACAGCCACAAGGAGTGCCCTCTGGATAAAGTCCAAACATGCGCCATCTGTACAAAAGACCACCTTACGGAGAGCTGCCCCTCACTTCCAGGATTGAAAGCAGTATATAAGGAAGCAGAAGAAGAACCAGAAGCGGTGAATTCAATCAACCAGCGCCGCCAGTGGCAGCCAAGACAACCTGGTATGTTTCCGGATCCAACCTCTTTCTTTCAAAACCCACAGTATAATGCTCAAAAATATGGTATGTGGCAAAATCAATCTCAAACCCCATTTACAAACTGGTCACCACAATCATTTCCTTCTCCAAATCCATGGCTGAATCAAACAAGCCAAACTGGTTGGCCAAATTTCCCTTACACTCCACCATATTGGCAAAATGGCCCATATCCTTCACAATGGACCCCCTCTACTTCACAAAGTTCACCCTGGCAGACAAGATGGCAAAGACCGATGTACCACCCAGCCGGAACGATTCCGCTCCCTCAACCTACTTTGCCAGCTTTACAACAAAATCCCCAGTCTAACTTGAGGCCGCAACTCCCAGCCCAACCCGATCCCAATCCAAACAACAGGCAGGTCCAATCTATTCAAATCATAGAATCACCGGAACCAGGACCTGATTTAAAAGAGTGCAACGACCTTCAGTTAAGATCTGGGCGTATAATTGAAACTGAGGGAGATAAAACAGTTCATATTGAAGATCAGTTACCCAGAGAACATCAGTCACAACAAGAGGATGTAAATAAGCAACAAAATCATAATCAAGCAACCACATCCTCTCCTCCGTTCCCAGAACGATTAGCCATACCTCGATCCATACAATACCCTGACTTTGACATTCTGGGAGAATTACAAAACTTGTACATAAAAATTCCATTCCTCCAAGCTATTCAAGACATTCCCATATACGCCAAAACCATAAAAGAGTTGTGCATAAAGAAACTAAGGAGGAATATAACAAACAATCCAAGAGTCCAAGTAGTCGGCACCTTATCTGACCTATTGTCGGGAAGAGAAACACCCCTTAAATATGAAGACCCCGGGAATCCAATTATAACTGTTCAAATTTATGGCCAGGCCCTGCCTAATGCCTTAGTTGATTTAGGGGCTGCAATTAATATTTTAACAACCACAACTTGCCAAAAGCTCGGCATTACATCTGTAGAACCCACCTCTACTCTGTTAGAATTGGCTGACCGATCTGTGGTTAGACCAGAGGGCACTCTACATGATGTCATGGTCTCCGTAGAATCCTGGGAGTATCCAACCGATTTCCTGATAATTAATCCAAAAACCCGACTTGATGGACACCCGCTAATTTTAGGTAGACCTTGGCTCGCCACTGCCGATGCCTACATTGGCTGTCGGCAGGGAAATATGACCATAACCAGAGGACCAAATAGCAAAAATTTAGTTCTATATCCTCCAGCGCAGCCAAGTGTCACAATGATTAAAACGAATAAGCACCCTGTATCATATCTTACTGATAACATTAGATCTCCATTAACTATACAAGAGGCACTTGATTTCAAAGATCAAACACAAGACGATGCCATTAACAATTTCATTACTCAAACTGAACCTCGCACACAATGTCACATGATAAAAGCAGCATTTGATAATGAGTTAGAAGAAGATCCCCTGAAAGATATTCATGATCAAATAATACCTGTCACTTCTGTTGCAAATAGTAAAACTGTGGAAATTGCACCGGGAAAACTTTAAACATCAATGCTAATCTCACACCGGAACAAGAAACAAAGCTCATCCATCTGTTAACAAAATATCAAGAAGCATTTGCATGGGACTACCCTGATATGAAAGGAATTGATCCCCAGTTATGTACCCATCACATTTACATAGAAAAAGATGCCAGACCTGTGCGTTAGCCGCAAAGGAGACTTAATCCCCATCTAAAAGATGTTGTAAAAACTGAACTTCAGAAAATTTTAGATGTGAATTTTATCTACCCTATCTCTGATAGTAAATGGGTCTCTCCACTTGTGGTGGTACCAAAAAAGAATGGGAAATGGATAATTTGTGTGGATTATAGGGAACTTAACAAGGCAACACAAAAAGATCATTTTCCTCTTCCTTTCATAGATCAAGTATTGGACACTTTAGCAGGGAAGAAGTTCTTTTCTTTCCCGGATGGCTTCAGTGGATACAATCAGATTCAGATTGCCCCTGAAGACCAGGATAAAACTACCTTTACTTGCCCCTGGGGAACATTTGCCTATCGAGTTTTACCTTTTGGCTGATGTAATGCTCCTGCCACATTTCAGAGGGCTATCCTTAGTATTTTTGCAGATTTAATCAATGATGGACTTGAAGTTTACATGGATGACTTTACACCATACGGAGATGACTTCGATCCAGCTCTAGACACCCTAGAGAAAGTCCTACAACGCCGCATTGTTACTAGGCTTTGCTTAAGCAATGAAAAATGTTTTTTGATGATGACTGAAGGACTTATCCTAGGACACTATGTCTCAGCAGCCGGCATTCAGGTAGACCCGGCCAAAATCCAAATACTTTTGCTTATTCCCACTCCTACTACTCAAACAAAGGTACGCAGTTTTCTTGGATTTTCAGGTTATTATAGACGATTTATAGAGCATTATTCGCACATTGCTGCTCCTTTATATGCACTGACTGGTAACGTTGATTTTCTTTGGACAGACAAATGTGACCATGCGTTCGAGGATCTAAAGAAGCTTGTATCCACAACCCCAGTCCTTCGAGGACCAAACTGGGACCTACCGTTCCAGATATCATCTGATGCCTCAGATACAGCCATTGGTGCAGTCCTTGGGCAGGAAGAGGATAAAAAACCATATGCTATATATTACATCAGCAAAAATTTATCCCCCGCTGAATTGAATTACACTGTTACTGAAAAAGAATTTCTAGCTGTAATACATGCTGTCAATAAATTTAGACATTATATCACAGGCTACCCTGTCATCTTGTATACAGGTCATTCTGCTATAAAATATTTAGCAAATAAGCCTGTCACAAATGCCAGAGTAACTCGATGGTTAATCTTATTGCAGGAATTCGATATAACAATCAAGGACCGCCCTGGCAAAGAAAACCCTGTAGCCGATTTTCTTTCAAGGATACCAAAATCAAGCGATGCAGCAGCAGTGGAAGATCAATTTCCGGATGAACACCTGTTTGATGTTGCTGTTCAAACACCCTGGTATGCTGATGTTTCCAATTACCTTGCAGTAGGTAAATTACCAAAACATTTAACTCCTAATGAGCGTAAGCAGATTATTCAGAAAAGTTCTCGATTTTCGTGGATTGGAGGTTATTTGTTTCACACAAGAGCAGACATGCATATCAGGCGATGTGTTAGAGAGGATGAAATATTTGACATCCTAAAAGCCTGTCACGATGGACCATGTGGGGGGCACTTCGCTGAGCGTAGGACTGGACATAAAGTATTGCAGACAGGATATTACTGGCCTACGATCTTCAAAGATGCAAAGAAGTTCGTCCAAGCCTGTGACAGTTGCCAGCGAGCAGGACGACCTGGTCAAGCTGATGAAATGCCTCTGAAACCACAGTTAGTCATTGAACCATTCGAACGGTGGGCTCTGGATTTCGTTGGACCCATCAACCCTTCATCAAATCAAAAAAAATATATTCTGGTGGCAACAGAATATGTCACCAAATGGGTTGAGGCAGAAGCATTACCAAGAGCCACAGAGGACTCTGTCATACAGTTCCTGTTTCTTTTATTTGTCCGTTATGGCCTTCCTAGGGAAATAATTACAGATGGAGGACCACAATTTGTTGGGCATAAATTAGCCGCAACACTTAACAATTATCATGTCCAGCATAAGATCACTACTCCATATCACCCACAGGCGAATGGGCAGGTAGAAAGTAGCAATAAAATAATAGAATCAATCCTAACGAAAACTATTGCATCACATAGGCGTGACTGGGCTACCCGACTACCTGAAGCACTCTGGGCCTATCGAACCACATGGAGGAGCACCACTGGTTACTCACCTTATCAACTAGTGTTTGGAAAACAACCTATTTTTCCCATAGAATTCGAAATCCAAACACTGCGTACAACACAGGAAGTTGGCCTAGACTTAACTGAGGCACAACTCAATCGACTACAGCAGATCAATGAATTAGACGAAATTCGACTCTCTGCACTACAAAATACAACATTAATTCAACAGCAGAGAGCCAAATGGCATGATGCGCTCATTAAGAATAAAGTCTTCCACGAGGGAGACTGGGCTTTGTTATACGATTCTCGGTTTCAGGACTTCCCTGGAAAACTTCAGACTCGATGGTTGGGACCATACGAAATCCAGAAGGTACATGACAATGGAACTCTTCCTCTAATCACTATTGACGGTTCTGGATATGCATTTAAGGTAAATGGTCACCGAGTCCGTCTCTACCGTAAACCACTTACTCGGGAATCCTTCTGCCAGTAGATACGCCGAGATACTGATATGGAGATCTTAGGAGAGGAAGAGAAATCTTCCTCACCTGCAATTCATTAAGGGTCTATTTCTTTTTGCAATTTGTACATAAAGTTTTTTGTTTCTGAGTGATTCTTGTACATAAGTTTGATTTGAATAATTCTTGTCATTTTGCTGTTCCATTTTCTTCCACAAAGTTTGATTTTTGCTCTTCTAATAGCATATGTGTGTTTTTTATATTGGTTTTGCTTGTTCTGCTGTTCCTTTTCTAAAGGAACAGCATTCGGATCTCTGCTGTTCCTTTTTCAGAAAAACGATATTGTTACGCTTATCGTTGTTCCTTTTGGTTACCACTGTTCCTTTTTCTTCAAAAAAAAAAACAGCGTTCTTTTATTTCTGTGCTGACTTTTTCAACGGAATGGCATATGGAGTGTTTCGTATGATTGCCGTTCCTTTTCCCAAAAGGAACGGCATTTGCAGTTTTGTTCCTTTTTCTATTATCCATCGTTGTTTCTTTTTCAACGGAACACCATTTGCATACTTTTGATCTCTTTGATGATTTAAATTGAGGATGCTTTTTCCCGTCTTCTTTCTAGTCTTCAAGCCTCAGCTATGCATTTATGCGATGAATATAAAGACACAACATACCGAAATCTGCAAACCATAAATCGCTCTATCTATAAGGCTCCGCATTAATAAAAGGACAGATGGAAAGACATACTTATTTCTTACCTTTTGTGACATGGTTTTACTAATTTTGCCCTGATTGGTTATCTTTATCATGCTGATTCCCTTAAAATCTTTTTATTAATATTTGGGAATAAGGGCAAAGAGTTTAAATCTTCCTATTGAGATAATAAGACTTCTTCCACCATTCCTAATCTTAAGGAGTGCTGAACCACCCTTTGTGTATAAATAAGGAAAAAGAAAAAACATGTCAAATGTCAAATGCAGGATAGGGGGTCTCATTGAGAGCCAGCCTACCATGATCATGAGGAGGGAAGTGAAGTGGCATTCCCATTCTGGCCACCAAACCAGGGATATGGTCCAAAAGGTGTATCAAAATAAACAAACCTTGGAACAGGAGGTCTCATTAAGAGCCGGCCTGCCCACGTTTCGCTCTTTCCTCGTGAATGGCATTATGGTTAACTGGTCACCAAGCCAGCATAATGGTCTACATTCTGACATAATAACAGTCCTAAGTATACACACAGGATCATGGTTCCGGGTGTGAAAAACAACTCTGCCAAGGTTATGGACACCTGTTGGCAACAGAGTAATGTTAATGGTATCGAAGTCACCTTGCTTACGCCAATAGGTAAGATATTAACACTCTTTTGTTTCTTTATCCTAGGCATTAATCACATGTTATTTCCCGATTTATACACCGCATGAATATTTATCATTACCAATCATGGCAACGGAGGTGACCATGACCGCTTAAGATTGGCGAAGACGATACATGCCTATCCATCAGCCTCAAATCATAACACAGCAGCCTCAAATCATATCACGCGATCCATCCTCCGCCTCGATTTCGGTAATCTGTTGTCCTTTTTCAACATGGCATAAATTCACATGCTGTTCCTTTCTGACTTGATTACAGACTGGGTGCCGGTCCATTATTTGCCGGCTGGGACAGCCTATCACACTGCGGGGGGGGGAGGTTAACCTCATCATTCCCTGTGTTACGTGTCAATTCATCATTCGGAAAATCTGGTTCACGACAGTTTGGCATGGTTTCACGGCATGGCATATTTTTATTTTTATTTTTTTCGCACAAGTTGTTTTTGCTTGCATACTCTGTGTTTTCTTTTGCGAAACCATGCTCTCTGTGTTTCAAACCGAAAACGTTTTTGCTGTTCCATTTAGAAATCGCAGCGAAATCATGGGGGGCAAGGCAATTCGTAGTGAGCCTCAACAGCTAACGATCTCTGCTGCTGCCCGAGAAATCCTGGAAAGGGCAGGATGGTTGAACTATTTCAATCGCTTACAGGAGGGTAATGAGACAGTAGCAATGGAGTTATTACAGAATTTACAAGAAGACCACTCCATAGTAAGAGGGAAACGCATAGCGGTCACTGATGCCATAATTGCAGAAGTCTCAGGACTACCAGCTACCGGACCGGTATGGACATTCAAAAAGGAACGATTACAGAAGGTCATCGACATCTTCCAAGATGAAGGCCAGCATTTGACAATCAAAGGGAAAGGAATTCTGCCCGCGACCCTAGGCGAACCCTGGACAGAGCTAGCAAGAATAATACAGAGCTACATTACTTGCGAAGGAAGAAAAGACGTGGTAAGACCACGACACCTTAAACTTTTAGCTGTTCTAAAACAGAAATGCTCTGTGAATTTACCAGCACTCTTAAATTCGTCATTACATGATGCTGCACAAAGTATGAAAAGGGCACAGCACGTAGAGGCAATTGTTAGTCACCACGGGTTTATTCGACTTGTTGTTAGTTATAGTCTTACCCAGCAGCAGAGCAGCTGGGAAAGACTCATTGCACTGATTGAAGGAAGATCGACAGAACCATCCCTGAGACGCAGACGTTCTATAAACACACCAGAACAACAGGCAGAACGCAGAGAAAATGTTGCTAGTACATCGCAGCAACCAGAATTACATCAAGAATCCGCAAAGCGAAAGCATGTAGTTGATTCACCCGAGCAACCAGAGGAACCCAGGAAATCAGCTCGGTTAGCTCAGATGAGAGGAAGCATAAAAAAACCCAGAAAGTCAGCCCGGTTGGCTCGAATAAGGGGAAGGCTGGAACAGCTTCAGGAAGGCACCAGCCAACCAATAATAATTGAAGATGAGCAACCCGAAGAAGAAGTACCCGAGCCTGCGGGAACAGAAAAAGAAGCAGAAACTGAACAAGAAGAAGAAATGGGACAGCAGGAGAATAGTCCATTACAGGACTTACTAAGAGAAGATGACCTGGCCGCCATCCTGGCCAATATGAGTAAATACGGTCAACCTTCTAGCTCAGAGAATCCCCACGACCAATTTCAAGAAGAGAACATGCCCATGCATGATGAAGAAGAAGAAAATACCGAACGGGAACAATCTGTTCCCATGTCACAAGAGGAAAGTCTAGAGGAAGAACCCCAGGAGGAAGAATCAGAACCAGTTGAGGAGCATACACCAGAACAGCCGGAGCAGAGCAGTGAGGAAGAACCTCAGGAGGAAGAGGTAGCAACTGGTCATGATTCAGTTCATCATCAACAGACTGCCGTTCCTTCAAAGGAATCAATGGAAATCAAGAAGTTGAGGAAGGAACGGACTAAACTATTAAACACGATAACACAGCTCAGGCAACAAATCAGGATTTTGAAAAAGAACCAGAAAGTAAAGAGGAAAAAGAGGGCCCGCAAGCAGCCTGTTTTCCAAGACTCGGAGGTTCCAACTGCCGTTCCGATTAAGACATAAAAAGATGATAAGGAAATTCAGACGGAGGCACCACCCTCAGGGGTAATCAGGGTCCTGAACTCTAAACAGCGTAACAAGAAGGTTCAGGTAAAACTCCCGGCCTCTACTGATGCATGGAGAAAAGATCCAAAGACAAAAACCTTGCACAAGATGGTGAAACAAGCTCGGCAAGAAATGGAGCAACTTAAAGAGCAAACGGTTCCGCTAGAGAAATATGAAGAGTTGCAGCAGCAACTAAGGGATGTCAGTCAATCTAAAAGACAGGTTTTTGAAGGATGGATGAAGGAACAAGAGGAAGTCACACAGGTAACTTATAAACTAGATACTACTATCAAACAGATGAATGACTTGTGTTCTTTATATAATAATGTTTTAGCATGTAGGGCTCCTGCTAAAAACTATGCTCTGTTTCTATTAGAACGATATTTACAATTACAAATAAAAGCTGTTAAGGCAGGCACCCCTATAGAAATCAACAATGTCAATGATTTTATAGACTGTTGTAGACATTATGGAGTAAAAGTCCAGAGGTTGTTGTGTGAACTCTATTTACATGACCTTGTGCTAAGTCAGGAGACTGAATCGAACCCTGGTCCCTCCATTGGTGATATTCAATTCCAAGCATTCATTTCATTCGAAGCTAACCAGATTAAGTGGCTGAAAGCCTATGATACCTTTCAGAGTCAAGAAAATGGTCTAGATTTAAGAGTTAGGGCTGAGCCTAGGAACCCAGTACGGTTATGGACAGCTCATATAAACCACATAAGGACTCCAGGTGTCATTGTAACATTAGGGCCTATGCATGAGGCACTCATTCAAGAGGGTTTAGAGTATTTCTTTTCCATTAAGGACTTGGCCACTAATGCAGCCAAATTTCGATATCGAATCTCTGATCCACACATTCAGCTCAGAGAGCCATTTAAGTATGAGAACTTTGAGTTCGCTGCTGACCGTTTGAATCTCTATGGCCAGAGCCTTCTAAAAGCAGGGTCATCCTGGTTAGGGTGTAGATTTCGCGCTCCAATTATTTGGCATCCAGCACATGGATACTAGGCCCTGTATGATATGCCTGAGGGGCAAGCAGGTCAGTTCTTTGATTATTTAATCACTCAACATGGTTGTAGGCCTCCGCATGAAACTCCTTCTCCAGCATACTCTCTCACTGCATTACATGTCAACCACAATGTTTTCATGAGGACATGAAACAAGGTAAGCAGGGGGGTGTGTGGAGTACTGAAAAGGTATGATTTTGATGATTACTTTAATGACTTTTTAATACAATTTGTGAACCTTTTGTATCATGGATTTAGAAAGTCATAGGGAACTATCACAAAACATGTGAAAATCGATATGTATAACTTAGCCACTGATAATGGTTATTTTCTACACAGGGAAAGAGGAAAACGAAGGGTTGCTGCTCTAAAGATAAGAACGAAGTGGAGATAACCGCTGTTCCTCTGGATGAGAACCAAACGTAAACATAGGGAGACAAGATCAAGGAGAATCGGCTCGGGCAAGAGAGAGAGGACACCAGCTCAGCGCAATAGCAAAGACCGGATGAAAGTTAACTGTTTGGCGAATCCCTCAGGATCGAAGATCCTAAGGGATCGCTGCTTTACTTATCTAATTGCTTGGACATCTCCGCCATCGTTTTTATAAAAAGAGACAAGTACTGTTAGTTTAGGGACAGAGAATGGCGAGATAAGATACGTTTGATGTAATCTTTTGTAAGACATTCGATTTGGTTATTCAACTTTGTTGAGAACTGGTTCGATGTATTTTTGATCAATGTATTAATGAAAGACTGGTGATTATTCCATCTTCGCATCTGCGTTAACCTAAAGCGGTGTATCCTTGGAGGCTAAGGGCCCGGCCCCGAAGGACACTTGCTTCTGTACCATTACAGCTTCGTATGTGTGGTTTTTTCATTACTGTTAGTTGATTATTTGATATGCTTATACGTTCATATTACATGCTCTGTTTAAGTTGAATCATTGAAGTTTCTACAGCCAGATTTGTGTGTTAACTCTGCATTGCGTTCTTATTCCTTTCTAGAGTTAATCGCATATCCTTACTGTCAAGCTACAGAGCTGTTCTATTGACATTTGTGTTGTGTGCGTTTCTAATGCATCAGTATTATTCCATAATTCCCAAACTGTTATTGCTGTTCTATTAATATGATTTGTGTCATTTGCCTTTAGAATAACAGAGTGTTCCTTGATTGCAAAGAGTGCATAGATTAAGTTTGAATATAACCCGCGGGACTTAGTATTCATTTGCTATCCTATTTTAGAGTTGCTGTTCCATTTCAGAATTATAGTTTAATCCTTTATTTCCTTTGCTGTTCTATTTATCTGCATTTGATGGTTTGCTGTGAGAGATGATCTAAGACTGTAGTGAGCAGTATCAGTCACTGTTTAGCTCCCAGGCTTGCGATCTATGCTTGAGTTCTTTTTTTATCAGTTTCTGAAGGGATGGTTTATCATTACCGAACCCTTGACTGATGAGTTGTTGAGTTACCTGAGTGTGTGATTTACTTCTTTAAAGCACTTTGATTTCAGTTAAGCATCCATTTACTCTTGTATTTCTTAAAGCACTGTACTACTAGCATTACTCTGACGAATGAGCCTCGGATTGAGTCACTCTTTGTAATGACAAAACGCTCTCGGGTTGACATATTAATGTGAGGTGAATAGAGGTGAAAGAGACCCTTTTTATAGCTCTACAGCTGCCAACTATGCTCTTGTACAATTTTGGATCAAAATCCTTGCTGCTGTCTTCTTTGGTCAATTTCAACCCCATTACAGTTGGAGTCACAGCTGCCTTGCTGTTCTGCATGTTAAATCTCTTCAACACTACTTCTACATATTTAACTTGGGAAATGAAAACACCATTTTCACTTTGGTCTACTTCAATTCCAAGAAAATATCTTAAGAAGCCCAAGTTAGTCATTTCAAATTCACTTTTCATGACTTCCTTAAAATCAGCAATGAGAGAAGCATCATTGCCACTAAAGATTAAATCATTTACATATAAAACAACAATAAGAATCTTACCGTCATTCTCCTTTATGTAGAGTGTGGGTTCACCATCACACTTCTCAAACCCATTCTCAATTAGATAAGCATCTATTCTGCTGTACCATGCTCTTGGAGCTTGCTTCAGCCCATAAAGAGCCTTCTTCAATCTGCAGACTTTATGCTCTTGGCCTTCAACTTCATAGCCTGGAGGTTGTTCAACATAAACCTCTTCTTTTAACACTCCATTCAGGAATGTAGATTTAACATCCATCTGATAAATCTTCCATTTGTGCTGTGCCGCAATAGACAACACTGTTCTGACTGTTTCCATCCTTGCTACTGGTGCAAAGGTTTCATCATAGTCTTTGCCTTGTTGCTGCTTGTAGCCTTTCACAACAAGTCTTGCTTTATACCTATCAATCTTGCCTTCAGCATTGCTTTTGGTCTTATAGACCCACTTAACTCCAATGACATCTTTTCCTTCAGGGAGGTCCACTAACTCCCATGTTTTACTCTTCTCAATTGCACCAATTTCTTCATTCATTGCTTCAATCCATTTATCTTAATTTACGACATATTCAAAATGAATTGGGTCATCAACATGACAATATAAAGCGAATAATGAATTCAGACTGGTATTGTTACTTACCTCTCCTTGTTCATAAATCTCATTAAGATTTCTGAATCTTGGTCTTCTTGGTGTGCTTGGAGTTCCATCCGAACTTGAGGGTATTTCTGATCCCTGTGTTGTGCTTGGAGAAGCACTTCCTTGATTTCTCAAGGCTGTTCAAATTCCAGCTTGTGGTGTTGTTTTTTGTACTTGCTGTGGTGGAGGAGGAGCCACCAAAGAAGGGTTATTTGCTATTGTCGCTTCCTCTTCTTCTTCATGAGACACAATTGTCTTCACATTCACTGTCTTCTCTAAGCTTCCATCCCAAGCTTCATCTTCAATGAACTGCACATCTCTTCTTACTATCAACTTCTTGGTCAATGGATTATAGAGTTTGTATGCTTTTGACTCATCACAATAGCCAATAAAGACACACTTCTCCCCCTTACTGTCAAGCTTCTTCCTTAGCTGATCCGGTACATGTGCATATGCTACACAACCGAATACTCTCATGTGAGTGACAGTTTGCTTTTGACCACTCCATGCTTCTTCTGGTATTTTGTTCATGACAGCTTTAGTTGGGCATCTATTCAAGATGTAAACTGCGCAAGTGACAGCTTCTGCCCAATACTCATGCGGCAAGTGTTTTACCTTAAACATACTTCTGACCATGTCCAGAATGGTCCTATTCTTCCTTTTTGCAACACCGTTTTGCTGAGGTGTGTACCTCGCGGTGAACTGCTTTTGTATGCCATTCTCTCTGCAAAAACACAAAAAGTCTTTGGAGATGTACTCTCCACCTCTATCTGTTATGAGCACTTTGATATAATGCCCACACTATTTCTCAACAAGAGTTTTGAAGTGGCGGAATTTCTCAAACACTTCACTCTTCTGTTTCAGCATATACACCCATGTCTTTCTGGTGTAATCATCAATGAAAGTTAAAACATATTTATTTCCGGCAAATGATGGTATTTGCATCCGTCCACACACATCAGAGTGAACAATTTCCAAGGGTGCTTTTGCCCTTATACTCTTTCCTACTGGAAAGCTTTCTTTGTGTTGTTTGCCCAAGATGCAGCCTTCACAAAGGCTGTCCGTTTTCTCGATCAATGGCAATCCCTTTACCATTCCCTTTCTGTGCAACAGATTCAAGCCTCCGAAATTGAGATGTCCAAATCTCAAGTTCCACAACCAATTTTCATCTTTCACTTGTTCTTGAAAGACTTCTTGTGTTACAGCTGCAATAGTTCTACCTTCCTTCAAATCTGCCCTGAGTTTGAGAGGAAACATTCTATTGCTTGTCATCTGCACCTGTGCAATGATCTTCTTACTTGGAGGTATGTCTCTGATTGTACACATATCATCTTTGAAGAACACATTGTAACCTTTGTCAATGAGTTGTCCAATGCTCAAAAGATTACATTTCAGACCCGGTACATAGTATACCTCTGGCACAATCATCTGTTCTCCATTTCTTGCTTGGATACTGACTCTGCCCTTACCCTTGACAGATATCTTGCTATCAGTTCCTGTAGTTACCTCAGATTTCACATTTTCATCCAGATTGGCAAACATTGCAATATTTCCAGTCATGTGATTACTACAACCTGAGTCTAAGAACCAAAAATCTTCTTGTTTGTCTTGTGCAATGTTACATGTTAACATCACAATCTTTGGATTCTTATCTTCTTCATTTGCAAAATTAGCATTCTGCCTACTATTCATGTCATTTTGTTTTTTCCTACATTCATTGGCATAATGGCCATATTTCTTACAATAATGACATTGGACTTGGGATTTGTCATACCTTTTTCCATGAGCTCGCTGTTTCCTTGAACCTTCATCTTGGTTCTGATTGCAGCTCCTTCCGCTTGTGCTTGCAGGATTATTTCTGCCTCTGTTTTGGCTTCTTCCACGACCTCTGTTATTTTCTCTGCCTCGGCCTTTTCCTTGGCCAAAAGACATCTGAGTCTTGAATGCTTGCTCAAAAGAGGAATCTGTTCCTCTACTTAGTCTGTGTTCATGAGACATAAGAGAAGCACTCAGTTCATCTACTGTGAACTGTGAGAGATCCTTTGTTTCTTCTATTGCTACCACAACAGCTTCAAACCTTGAGGGTAAACTTCTCAAGATCTTCTCTACAATCCTTCTTTCTTCAAGAATTTCACCATGAGATCTAATCTGGGTTATCAACCCAATAACCTGAGTGAATAATGAATCTATTGTATCAGATTCCTTCATGCTGAGTGTTTCAAAGTCTCTCCTCAACATCTGTAACTTTGCAGTCTTCACCTTCTCCATGCCTTGATAAGCAGTTTTGAGAATATCCCATGCCTCCTTGGATTTTTTTGCTGCTGCAATCCGTGGAAAAACACTTTCATGTACTGATTGGAAGAGAAAAAAGAGGGCTTTGGCATCCTTCTTCCTGTCGCTCTTCAACAGGTCTCTTTCTGCTACTGTCAAAGCAGCCAATGCTGCTGCATCTGCAGGTTCAGCATAACCAGTTTCAACCAGCTCCCATATTCCTTGAGAAGCAAACAATGCTTTCATTGTTATGGACCAATAACTGTGATTTTTCCCATTAAACTGTGGCAGTTGGGAATTTTTCAAACCAGTTCCAGCATCTGCCATCTTAACCTGTATAAGTAAAGAAGAGATACTGACTGTATAATAAAACAAGCAAGAACTTTCTCTGCTGGAGAAATCTGCTCAATAAGCTTCTTACAGCTCCTATAGTGGAAAAACAAACTCTGTTTTTGACTCACTGAGTGCCTAGACCAACTCCGATACCATGATGGAAATTTCTGATAATTTCAAACAAAACAGAGGAAGCAAATTTCCTCAACTCAACACAAAGAAATGAGAGAAATTTGGACAAAGAGGATATGGAGAAAAGCTCTGTTTCTATTAACCATAAGAATGACAATAAAAATTACAAAATTCTTCAGAACTACAGTTTTGGAATAACTAAAAACTCCATACTCTGTTTTTACAAACTCTGTTTTTTAACACAGATTCGTGTTTCAGCAATAGGCAGACAGTTGCTGAAACACGTGTTTCAGCAATAGGAAGACAGTTGCTGAAACACAGACACAGTTGCTGAAACAACCTGTAGAATGCATGCTGCTCCAAAAACACAGCGACTCTGTTTTCTTGTTGTTTTCTCTGCTCTGTCTTCTTCTCTGCCTTCTTCAATTTCTCAAACTCTCCTCTAACATTCTTCTAACCTAAAAATGAACTGTTGTTCATCATATTTATAAGTAAAAAACATTTTTGACTTATAATATAAAAAATACAAAATATCTTCTAATGCATATCTGCGTATTGAATGCAGATAGGCGGTGGGAGTTAACGTGCTGGATTTTGGTAAATAAAATCGACTGTCTGTAGGCTCAATAACTTCTGCAAATTTATTGCTTGACTTTCAGCCATCCGCCTTGCTAAAATATCTGCGGCAATCAGATTTTGTCCAGCTGTTTTATGTTGCAGTTGGAATTAAATTCCAACAATTTTTTTAAATCAAAAGATTTAATCACTTCATTTGTGACACTCATCGAGGCATAAAATCCTTTATTTTAGTAAATTCCATGTAAAGAAAACTAAAAAATTTACCATATGGTTCTGATATGCATCCTTAGTGAAATGATACACATGAATTAGCCTATCCCGACGACCTATATTTTTCTCCTCTTCTGGAACCTGTTCAGAGATGTCATTATAAAGTAATCATTAAGAAATATCAAAATAATTAGAACAATGGAAATTCGGAATACCTCCTTTGCTCGCAAAGTCCAGTATTGATCATTTATGTTCTCAATCTTTTCATTCAAGGGGAAAATCTGCACACAGAAAAAATTTATTGCCATTAACTAAGAATGTGAAGTGATAGCCAGGTCACTAGATTTCACCATAATGAAAACATCATTTATGTTCTCAATCTTTTCATTCAAGGGGAAAATATGCATACAAAAACAATTTATTGGCATTAACTAAGAATGTGAACTGATAGTCAGGTCACTAGATTTTACCATAATGAAAAATCATAATGAATATAATAAACCAGAAATTGACCAAGACTCCTAGAACAACCTTGTAAATTTACCTTGTAAATTTTGTGGTAGAAGACCTCAAGAAATCTAATATCCGCATTTGGATTTGAAAGCTCAACCTATTTTAACAAGAATAATAATGAATGTCAAGCATTGTCAACAATATACCTTGGCATTTCACTGAACATCCAAAATAAAACATTGGCATGTCACTGAACAAGCTCCCTTCTACATAAGCAGAAAAAATATTTCAGTGCAGAAAGCAAACTAATGTATAAAGTAAATCCACAGAAATTGAAAATTGGTTGTATACCAAATCAAGTGAATTAACACAATTGTTTAGAAAGAATACCATATCTCCACATAATTTTGATGTTAAAAATTCAAATATTAAACTTGAAATTGATATTACTTGTTCACCAAGTTCAAGTATTAATATAAAATGACAATTCATGCACTACACGTACATCCTAGAATGTACAAAAGAAATGGGGAATTAAAAAGAAAAGGGAATGTAAACAACCTTTGTCATAAGTTCATTGATAACATCACCAATAGTACCGTGTTTGGGAAATCTAATGTTGTGCACAGATACCTATTATAAAGCTAAAAAATCATCAATCACATAGAAAAAAATTGATGCTGCGAGTATAACATTCTACACGCAGCTCCTACATTGCACAATCAAACTAGTCCTAATATTTTGCTCACCTCATCTTTTTTTGAATGATGGAAAGAAACCTTCAAAATTTTTATCCCTTGCAGCTTTGGAAGAGGGATATCATGAATTTCATAATACAAGATGTCAGAAGTTTGTCAAAAACAACCATCCATAACTCAGTACATTGATGAGCTGGCACATAATAGAGTTGTCACTTCCAGAAATCTGAAGATATACCCACAAATTTACTTCTATTTTTTAATGATAAAAGCATGTGATGTGTACCTGATTATAATGTATTAGCATATCACTTAAGTGTTCTACTCCTCTGAATCTGATGGGTTAAGGCTTTGGTTGCTGTGAGTAGCAATTATGTGCTGTGTGGTGGATTTTTGAGGGATCATCCAAGTTAAGTTGTTGTGCAAATATCTACACAACATCATCATAAGTGGAGAGTTTTGAGCTACAAGATCTGCAAACCATGACTATAAATAACTTAATAAGCCATCATTGTCCCTTAACTTCTAAGATATAAATCAAAATAATTCCCTCCCTCTATAGAATTACAAATACCAAGGTTCCAATCACTTACAGTTCCAAACAAAAATCATCTTCCTTTGGCTTATCCAGGCGCCGAAAATGTAAAATCTACAGAAGAAATTCACCACTAAAAATTTAATAATCTTCACTATTCACCCCACTTGGAAATGGAAGATACAGATGCAGCATAATTCATAAAGACAGAATTTTGGAGAAAAGAAATAACTAACAAATCCTACAGATTATTATTAGCCTTAGTCTCATTTCTATGCAGATACATATGCAGGGAAAAATATTAGCTTAACATATATTTTATAGGTTATCCTTCTAACACCTAACATTTTTATTTCTTGCAACAGAATGGTGCCTCTACATTGGCCATTTTCACAAAAATTATAAACAAACAAGAAAATCACACCAGGGCTATGTCTGTACATGCTACCACCTGAGAAGATAAAAACTCATAAATTATTTGGAGTTAAATAGTAAAACCCTATGCTTGATATGGGATGTAGGTGCAAAGGGGATCATTCTAGATCCTGAAGGAGATCAAGAACTTACCTATTCTTGGGTTCTGGGTTATGTTTCTAAGAATTAATAGAAGCACTTTTGGTTTATCAAGGCCTTGTGTTGATCAAGGGGATAAAATCATAAATGTGCTATTGTGTTAGGGGATGGAGCTCCAAAACGATGTTTACCTTGCTAGACTCTTTCTCAGGTAGCTTTTCATTTTACCTCAAATGCATCAGGTAATATTAAGGGTTGCAATGTGCGGGAGAGTTCCTGACCATGGTTTTATTGTTCAGTTGTGATATGTGGGTTGGTGAGTCTGGTTATTACCCTAGAACTGGAGCAGTTGGATTCTGAACATGGCCACAAACTTTGCTCCACAGGACATTTTCATGGGGGCTTGAATGGGGAGTCTTCATGGATTATGGATGTCAACCTATGCAGAACACCTAGCCTTGGCTCTAACTGGTACATATGATGATTCTAGCCTTCACAAGGTTAGATTATCAATGGAGATTGCTTCAGTGGTGCATAATGTTCTTCATGAACCAACATCAAGGTGGTCAAATAATCACATCTTGGCCACTTTCACCTTGTGCTGCATGGTTACATCATAAGTATCCTCTGATGTGGTAATACACTTACCTAGTTTCATTCATGTTCATGCAATTTTTCCATTGTTTTACCTAGGCAGGGAAGACTTGGGACAAATTGAAAGAAATTTCGAAGGGCCTAGCTCTGTGATAGCTTTTTCTTCTCTTTATATATACTCAATTCCAATTTTAGCAAAGTTGTGGGCCAACTTGATACCTGGAAGCTGCCGAAATACATATCATTCTCCAATAAATTCACCATAATTCTTTCTGCAACAATTAGACAAATCATTAAGATGAAAGGGGAATTACTTTTTGGGTCTAGGTGAAGAACAAGAGTTGCACATATTTGAGTTGAATTCCCTCAGTTATATGTTGAGGTTGTTTGTGTAAGGACTAAATTTACATTCACAGATATTTACCAGATTGAAGACTGAAGTGCATAGTTTCTACTGCTAAGTTCCCCCATGAAGGAATTGGATTGGAGCATTCTGAATTTTTAGAGCTTAGTTAAGAAGAAACTTTGTGATGACAATCCAAATATATCATGTCCCTTGAAACTTGTGCAGGAATTACCTAAACAATTTTTCATTGAACTCATACCTCTCAGTGAATAACTTAAAGAAATTAGAGCAGTTTTTCTTTTTCCAGAAAATAGTTATGAGTGTCCTCTTAATTTTGTAATAGGTGTGCCTATTGGAATTTGGTTGTTGATGGTTTTGGGAGACTCAGTACAATATAACCAAATAGATGTCAATGAATTTGAAGGAAATTGTGGAGTAAAATCTGGTTCAGTTACTTTGCCATTTAATTTTGTGAAAAAATATTCATCATGTTTTTTAGAAGTTTCTGTTATGATGGAATGCCAATTTGAATTTGGGAGAGTTCTATTAAATAGATTTTAGGTTGGCTCAAAACGAGAACTTATTTCACTATCCCATGATGGGCTCCATTTTTCCCTTTGGTATTTGGGCCTACAAGATCTTCTATGCATTGAAAAATTTTGCAAGTCTCTGCATGCTGCAGTGAGAGATGATCCTCATCTATGGAAAACTATACATGTGGATGATCCTTCTTGGTTTAAGCTAGCTCCTCCATATACCATTGTTGAATAAGGTATGCAGAGAAGAGGGTGAAGATAATATTGATTTTGATCGCAGACAATCAAGATTTCCTACACAGCTACCCCCCCACAAGTGATGGTACATATTCCTGTCTCTTATCGTTTTTTCTACTCCTGACCATATCACTCTGCACAATACATAAATTTAATATAGGAAAGGTAACGGTTCTGGTGCAATATTGGTGCATGATTGTACTATTTTCGGCATATTTGATTGCATTATTTTGGTGCTACAATCAACGATTGTGTATCATGTATGGTAATTTTTTTGGCCTAAATGGTTGTGATTACAATTTGGTATCTTCGCATTTTTAAGTAAAAACAGATCAAACATTTTGTTTGTTTTTATGAATTTATGTTTATTTTTGATCCAGTGGAGATGATTGGTGACTTGGGTTCCTTTTAATCAGGCTTCACCATGTGGCCTTACCTAGTGATATACAACTCGTCTCTTGATGTTTTCTTCCCTTATAACCATGTCACATTATTCATACCATAGCGAAAAGTACTGGTGTAATACTGATGGATGCTTGTACTGTTTTTGGCATTTTCGAGTGCTTCATTTGGTGCTACAAACAAGTTTGGATGTGTGTTACTTAGTTTGGCACGACTTGTGAGTGTTTGAGATATTTTGTTTGGATTGAATACTTTGATTACAGTTCGATTCTTCTAGATATGGATTATTTTCAAGTATTGAATTTACTTCTACATCAATTTAGAAACTGATAGAACCCTATTGTTTGTTGCTTCATTTTTGTTTAACTATATCTTGCAATATCTGTTTATCTATTGCAGGTCAATGAGATTGATTCTAGTGTAGCTCTGAACATGTCTGGGTAGACTTTGGAGATGACAACTTTACCATTAGCAGTTGGGAACATAAATTACTGGTTAGCAGAGATGGAAAAATGAAGCTATCAACTGAAGTATTTTTTGCTTCAATTAACCAATGAAGTGAACGTGCTGCAGGGGAGAGTGCTTGTATTGCTTTGGTAGCAATTATTGCTGACTGGTTACAAAACAACTCCAAACTTATGCCAATAAAATCATAGTTTGACACATTGATTTGTGAATGATATCTGGAGTGGAGGAAGCTATGGGAACTGAGGAATATAGAGAGAGGTTCCCTGATCGACACTTTAATTTGGAAACAATATTGTAGTCAAACACGTTTTATAACTAGCATTGAACCTCCACATATTTTTAAAATGTGGCAATTGTCTTAAGATTAGATTGGGATGCAGGGGCTCTGAATTGGTTTTTCTTGGAAATATTATTTCTTTTAACATTATTGATTATGCACACAAGTGTCAAGGCTCTTGTGTGATGTTCCAGTGATATTTCAGTATTGTTTGTAAAGACTCTGTTTTTCCTGTGAAAGTTGGCATCCCCTAAAAGTTAGACAATAAGGTGGGTTGGAATTGTTGGTGGGCTCTGAGACTCGACAATATCATAATAATACGAAATAGAATTAGATGTTAGTATAATAGTATTCTATAATGTGATATTTACATATTAATACTACTGTGTTGTTAAATAATAGACTTTATTAGAAAATAATGTGGAAGTTAAATAAAATCTTTTTCAATGACGAACTGTTGAAATAATTATTTAGTCTGATATTCTACTTCAATTTTTGTGATCCTTCAAGTGGCAAGGCACCTTCTATTAAGAAAATTTTCCTCCGTGACATATCATGCTTGTAAGTTAATCATAAATTTGTAGATTGTTTTACTTACTTTTGATGATAGTTCCAATAAATGTAAATGTTTAGTTGGGTTCAGTGTTTATCATCTTTATATAGGATTGACTTCTGATAATAGTGTTTTATGCCCTATATAGAAATTGTTCACTAGCATGGAAATGCCTAATGGAGAAGGCTTGGTGTCATTCTTGTGAATGTGCATTGTAACTCTTTGTAAAAATATAGAATGTTTTAACTGTAATTTTCACTTCGTTGATCTACTTGCAGGGGCAGAGTGGTACCTGCAACTCTTGAGGTGCATGAGGATGAATGTGGAAGTGATGATGATGTTGGTTATCAAAGACTAGCACTGAAGAAGCGAAATAAGTGTCTCGTCTGAATTTCGCTGCCTTTTTGGGTGCTTTTTGTTGGAAACCATCTTTGTTTATATCTATGCACTGTAATTCATACGGTAAGCTAATCTTTAATTTAAGAAATCTGGAATATAAACTATATATACTCCTACAATCTAAAGATCATTGATAAATATTCAAAAGTTCAAAATCATGAATTTATTTTGGGAAAAAGGTTTTATAGATGCTTTTATTTGAGGCATACTTGTGTGTTAATTCAACATTCGGATTTCTTTGCAAAATTATTGTTTGTAAAATCTATGTATTTCTAACTATCTCTTTAGGTAAAATTTAGATATATTAAAGTTATAACATCTTATAGCTTTTAAGTTGCACTAATCTATCATAAAACATTGGTAAAAGACAATATCTTATGTCAAACTCAATGCCATTTATTGTGTACAACGGGATTGCCACATTCATGCTTTACCCAAATCTCATTTGTTTTATATGCATTCTATATCATCGATCAAGGCATAAATGCTTATAATATATTGAGCCCTAGTTCTGAACTATCCTCTCTTCAATTTATTTGTAAGGATTGAATACAATCTAATTGCATAAATTACAACTGGGGAAGAGTAATAAATCAGTATTAAAATACAACATAAGCATTAATTGCTTCAAAGTATTATAAATGCATTTTAATATTACTTGATTTTACATGCTTATATGGAACATTGTCGAGAGAAGGAACTATAACAACAATGGATTTGCATGAAAGCTTTATAATTTTTTCAAACGTGAAATTTGTGATGCATTACTAAGTTTCTTCATTATTTTATAGATCATTACATGTCAAACCGGCTTTACTCCTTGACTGGCATTGCCTTCAACATTGTGCACAATTATGATTTACATGTATCAATCAAAAGTATGATTTTATCTATATTTGATAATGCAAGTTGAGTACATCATACAATACATAAGAGTGCTATGGCTATGAAGTTCAATATGAAATAATCTATTGATTGCTACTATTACTATTATATATGGGGTGCTCTTCTAATGGCCATTTATTAGCTATGTGAAGAAGGCTTTGTGAAATTTATATTTACTATAAGATTATGCATAGCTGAGTTGTGGACAACTAAGTAGAATTTGGTAGGAAGTTTGGAGTATGTGTAATTCATAATGATCTTGTCTTCTCTTCATTGATGACTTTTCAATGTGTGAGTTTTGACCTAAGCCATTGCATTAGCAATGTGTCAAGGCTAAAAAATCTACCTATATGTCAACTACTTGTGATCATTCCTAGGAACATGAATCCTAATTTTTGTAGGTTTAAAATTTATCACAAGTTTGCTCTATTGTGGCCGAATTAGTGGAGGTTATCTCAAAATTTATTGAAGGTACCATGGATCTAAATTTCTTATGAACTTTCAACACTATAACAAACTTTGGTGCAAATTGTTCATCAATTCTCACTTGGTTAGGGTTATAGATGTTGATGAAAATTTTATGTGCATGCATGAGAGTTGGGTGCAAATGCACAATGTTGTGTAGCATTAGTGTTATAAATATGGGATAGTGCAAAGCATAGTTTTGAATATTAGTCTGAGTTGAATCGTTCCTAATCAACTCAGTTAAGTTGATTGTTGGTTGAATGGTTAATTGTTGGTTCAATGGACATAAGATCTTGTAGGCCCAAATACCAAACGACAAAATGAATCCCATCATGGGGTTCTCTTTGTAATTCTCCACCACTGATACTTTCCATGCCTCCTCAAACTCCTCTCCAACCTCCATATTAGTGCTGAGTAGCATGAGAAACAACACTACGCTTAGCAAAACTAACGCATTTTCCAAACTGCACGAGAACTACTTCCCTCACCAGTCACCATGTGCCATGCTTGGTCTCGGTGGTTCACTTCCTTCAACTCCTGGTTCAACTACCATATCTTCATTAGAACCAACACCCTGAACTCCACTAGACAACGATTCACCATTTTGTACTAGTGATTCACCATGATTTCATAAGATAATATAATCTCGTGAGAGATTCGCCAAAAAATTATATATACATATTATATTATTGATAAAATCGCCTTCCATTTTTCCTATGTATCATGGGGATTTGCCCATTTATTATATATATAAATTTAGGGGGGTTCTTTAAATTTTCCCTGTACCTCATCCTCAGGGAAGGAGAGGTTCTTGAGCTGAATTTCCTCATTCCTACATTATTCCTACATTCTAGCCAAGCTACCTCCTTAAGCTACAGTGCAATTTTTGTTTAGAGTTGGGTTGTGTTGCAGGGTGCAGCAAAGAAGGATCACATAAACCTGTTTCTAAGCTTGTTTTTCAGTGGAGAGGTAGCCTATCCATTGGATGATAAAAAAGGAGGGATCCTGGGCATATTTTCTCATCTTTGGCATTAGGCCAATTATCTACCATCCCTCGTAGCACAGTCACAATTCTAAACTGCGTTATTTTTGGAGGCAATTGCTGGGAGGGTTCATTGAGCTCATCAGGAGGGTCTATTTCTGAGTAGAGGGATCAACCTTCTATTTAGAAATACCATTGGAGGAGGGAATCATCATTTTATATCTTTCATAGCCTCATCAGATCTAGTTTTTAGTGGCACATTAACCCTAGGGTTATTTGTCACATTGTATGTTTCTTGGTATTTCTAGCAATCCTTTCCCGGTTGGCTAGAAATCTTGTATTAGAGCCCACATCTTCTTTGCTGGGAAATTATTTTGTTTCTATTAGCCATATATCATTTATTTATGTACACAACAATAACTACACTGATATATACATTGCTATCACTGCTCTCCGACATTATATACAGTTGCAACAACTCATGTGCTAATTGTTTTGATCATTGGAGGCTTATTCCTATTGCTTGAGTGACTTTCCCCTCATGATATTTTTGCATATTTTTGTTAAAGTGTTAAATTCAACTGCTCTACAGACAATCGCCACTTTCTATTTTTGTTTTGAATAACTCTGTCAAACACCGCTTGTTATTTTTGTTAAACAGTCAATTCAGGTTAAAATCCTTATAGCCCTTTTGTTTGGGAAACATAAGTTTAGTTTTGAATGCGGGAAAAGCTTTTGATTTGGTTTGAGGCCACTTAGATGGCGGTCCCCACAGGCCATGAAAGCAGCCGACTCCACTGCTAGTGCACAAGAGATGTGGACCAATCGCGCGTTTTTGCATTGTTTTGGTGCCTACATCATCATACCAAGAACCACATCCGAAAAGGTTTTATAAACTGCAGCGTAAATGTTTCGTGTTAGAAATGGGCCTGACGTCAGCACAACTAATTTTTACGCAAAATTTTCATGAAATATGGTTTATAAACGGTTTGGAATCTGCGGGCCCCATCTCTCAACCAATGATATTGTGATCGCATGGAGTTTTGCCTAGGTGACATCACGGTAGTTTGTGACGCAAAGATTCAATGTAGTTTAGTTCATTGTGGTTTGAATTTCAGGCAGAAGACTTTAGTTTTATGTTTGATCATAGTTTTATGTTATAATTTTTTCATATATCGCGCAATGAAACTTTTTTATAAACCATTGCTTATGTTGTGTTTTAAACATATATCATATATGTGCTATTGTATTGCGAGCCTCGCAGGCCTATGTAGAGGTTTTATGTTATTTCTTTTTAGTTGTTTTGTTGGTTAAAAAATGTGCTGCGCCACATAAGATAAAAAGCCCGAAGGCTAATGTATACACAATAGAGTATAGTGAGTGGGCTCGAAGGCTTAATCATATAAATGCTAATGTAATACACAGATAGTAGAGTGTGTTGAAAAACAGAGAGACAGTTTTTGGAAAAACAAAGTGAGTGTGTATTTTTTTGTAAAAGAGAGACAGAGAGTCTTTAAGCACTACGTTTTGTAGCAGTCCGTTTTTTTTTAAAATCCCTCTGTTAGAGGAAGACAAGTTTTGTAATAGTTTTTACAGTTAATGAAATAGTTACAGTTTGTGAATCTATGTCCAACAGTGAGCAATTTTTTTTTAATTCTCTGTGTTTGAAGGAGAGTATTATTCTCTCAGTGTTTGTTCTGTAATTATCATAAATTCCAACATGGTATCAGAGCTATTCCAGGCTCTTTGAAGGTGTCAAAGAAGTTGAAGGAAGGATTTTTTGTTGCAGTAGTTTCTTCAGTAGTGTGAAGGCTCAGCTAAAATCCAAGGTATTTCTCAAAACAGAGTTTGTGTTACTATTTGAAGATAATCAGCTTATTTAAAAATCACAATCAAGATTTAAAACATAGTGCAGAGTGCTAGGCATGGCAAGAGTCAACAGAGTCAATACAAGCATGAGTATTGGAAATGCTCAGCTCCCACAGTTCAATGGGAAGAACTATTATTATTGGGCAATCACCATGAGAGCTATGTTTTCCTCTCAAGACTTATGGGAGCTTGTTGAAGATGGTTTTGAGGAACCAATAGATGAACAAGAGTTTAATGCCTTGACATAGGCAGAGAAGGATTTTTTGAAGAGCAATAGGAAGAAGGACTCAAAAGCCCTCTTCTATCTCTATCAAGCAGTACATGAGAGTGCATTTCCAAGGATAGCAGCAGCTAAGAAATCCAAGAATGCATGGGATACTCTCAAGAAAACCTATAAAGGTATGGAGAAGGTGAAGACAACAAAGCTACAATTGCTGAGGAGATATTTTGAGACTCTCTGCATGAAAGAGTCTGATAACATAGACTCATTCTTCACACATGTGATTGGGATGGTCACACAGATAAGATCTCATGGAGAAACACTTGAAGAAAGAAGGATTGTGGAGAAACTTTTGAGGAGCTTACCCGCAAGGTTTGATTTTATAGTCACAACCATAGAAGAGACAAAGGATCTCTCAAAATTTTCAGTTGATGAGCTTCATGAATCACTGATGACACATGAACAAAGATTGGGTAGAAATGAAAACTCATCTTTGGAGCATGCCTTGAAGACCTAAATGTCCTTTGGAAGAGGAAGAGGTCAAGGCAGAGGAAATAATAGAGGAAAAGTTAGAGGAAGAAGCCAAAAAAGAGGAGGAAGAAACATCCCTACAAATACTCAAGGAAGGGGCAGCAATCAAAATCAGAACCAAGGCTAAAGCAACAGCCAGCAAGGTGGAAAACAACATGCTCATGGACAAAGGTATGACAAATCCAATGTATAGTGTCAATATTGCAAAAAATATGGGCATTATGCCAATGAATGTAGGAAGAAGCAGAATGACATGGGTAATAGACCCATTGCCAATATTAGCCAAGATAAATTGTTTTTAGCATGTAATATGGCCGAGGAAAAGAGTGAAGATTTATGGTTTCTAGATTCTGGATGTAGCAAACATATGAGAGGAAACATTGTTATGTTTTATATGTTAGATGAAAATGTGAAATCTCAAGTCACATTGGGAATAGACAGTAAGGTTTCTGTCACAGGCAAAGACATAGTAAATGTCTTGACAAAAAAGGGAGAAAAGAAGAGCATATCTGATGTATATTATGTACCAAGTATGAAATGTAATTTGTTAGGCATTGGACAACTCATTAAAAAGGGCTACAATTTTTTCTTTGAAGATGATGTATGCACCATCATGGATAAACCACCAAGCAAACAATGTATTCCTGAAATAAGGATGACAAGGAACAGAATGTTCCCTCTCAGGATGAGGGTAGATTTGAAGAAAGGAGAAGAAATGGCAGTAGTGACACAAGAGAGTTTCCAAAGAGAAGCAAAAGATGAGAATTGGTTATGGCATTTGAGATTTGGAAATCTAAAATTTGGAGGGCTTAATTTGTTACATAGGAAAGGAATGGTAAGAGGATTACCATTGATTGAGAAACTGAACAGCCTATGTGAAGGTTGTATCTTGGGTAAACAACATAGAGAAATTTTTCCATCAGGAAAAAGCATAAGGGCAAAGGCACCCTTAGAAATTGTCCATTCAGATTTGTGTGGACCAATGCAAACACCATCACTTGCAAGTAGCCATTATATGCTAACTTTTATTGATGATTTCACAAGGAAAACTTGGGTTTATTTCTTGAAATATAAAAGTGAAGTGTTTGAAAATTTCTGCAATTTTAAAGCACTTGTTCAGAACCAAAGTGGGCAGCATATCAAGGTCTTAAGGACTGATAGAGGAGGTGAGTACATCTCTAAATAATTTCTGTGTTTTTGCAGAGAAAATGGCATACACAAGCAATTTACGGAAAGGTATACACTGCAGCAAAATGGAGTTGCTGAAAGGAAAAATAGGACCATCATGGAGATGGTAAGGAGTATGCTGAAGGAAAAACATTTTCCAAATGATTATTGGGCTGAAGTTATACATTGTGCAGCATATGTACTAAATAGATGCCCAACAAAAGTAGTGATGAATAAAGTTTCAGAAGAAACATGGAGTGGGATAAAACAAGGAGTCACCCACATGAAATTGTTTGGTTGTGTGGTTTATGCACACATTCTAGATCAACTAAGGAAGAAGTTGGACAACAAGAGGGAGAAGTGTATTTTTATTGGATACAGTGAGGAATCCAAAGCTTACAGGTTGTCTAACCCATCCACCAAGAAATTTATTGTGAGCAGAGATGTTCAGTTCATTGAAGAAGAAACTTGGGATGGAAGCATTGAGAAAACAATCAATGTAAAGAATTGTTTGTCTGATGATGAAAATGATGATTATATGGCTGAAATACATCCATCATTAGCACCACTACCTCCACCAACACAAGGACAGCAAGGGACACCACAAGCTTGAGTAAGAACACCCTTGAGAAGTAATGAGAGTTCTTCTCCAAGCACACCACAAGGAGCAGATTTGAGTGCTTCTTCAAGCACATGTACACCAAATGAAAGAGGAACAAGATTTAGAAATTTGAATGATATTTATGAGCAAGATGCAGAAAATGAAGGTATGAACTCTTTATTTGCTTTATATTTTCATGTTGATGATCCTATTCATTTTTAGGAAGCTATAAAATATAAGAAATGAATAGATGCTATGGATGAAGAAATTAGTGCCATAGAGAGAAATAAAACATGGGATTTGGTTGAACTCCCAAAATGTAAGGAAGTCATTGGAATGAAATGGATCTACAAGGAAAAAGTAATGATGAAGGTAATATTGAAAGGAACAAGGCCAGACTTGTTGTTAAAGGATATAAGTAGCAACATGGAAGAGATTATGAGGAAACATTTGCACCGGTTGCAAGAATGGAAATAGTGAGAGCAGTGTTGTCTATACCAACACAACACAAATGGAATGTTCATCAAATGGATGTAAAATTATTATTCCTAAATGGAGTATTGATGGAATAGGTTTATGTTGAAAAACCTCTAGGCTATGAGAAAAAGGGCCAAGAACACAAATTTTGTAGATTGAAGAAAGCTCTTTATGGGATGAAACAAGCACCAAGAGCATGGTACAGTAGGATAGATTCCTATCTACTGGAAAATGGGTTTGAAAAGTGTGAAGGAGAACCCACATTATACATCAAGGAGAAATATGGTAAGATGATTATTGTTGTTTTATATGTTGATGATGTGATATTCATAGGTAATGATGATTACCTCATTGAAAATTTTAAAAAGGTCATGAAGGATGAATTTGAGATGACTGATATGGGTTTGCTGAAATACTTCTTACAAATAGAAGTAGAGCAAAATGAAAATAAGATTTTTATTTCTCAAGCTAAATATGTAAATGAAGTTTTGGAAAGATTTAACATGTAGGATTGCAAGGCAGCAATTACACCCATAGTAATGGGATTGAAACTCAGCAAAGAGGACAACAACAAGGATTTTGATCCTAGTTTGTACAAGAGCATAGTTGGCAGCCTTATGTATTTGACTACAACTAGGCCTGATATCATGCATGCTGTTAGTTTGATTTCCAGATTCATGGAGAGGCCAAAAGAAGCACATTGGCAGGTAGCAAAAAGAATTCTGAGGTATGTGAAAGGAAATAAAAGGTATGGTAATTTGTATACTACTTCAGAAAATTCTGAGTTAATTGGATACACTGACAGTGATTGGGCTAGAAGCGTAAATGACCAGAAAAGTACATCTGGTTATGTTTTTCATATGGGTTCAGGAGCTATTTCATGGGCTTCTAAAAAACAACCTATTGTAGCATTGTCTACAACAGAGGCAGAGTATGTGGCAGCTACAACAGCAACATGTCAAGCAGTGTGGATGAGAAGAATGTTGAGGAGTTTATGTCAAGAACAAGTAAAAGTCACAGTGATTTACTGTGACAATAGCTCAGCCATAGCATTGTCAAAGAATTTTGTGTTTCACAAAATAACAAAGCACATAGATGCTAAGTTTCACTACATCACGGAGCTAGTGGACAATGGAGAAATTATTTTAAAACATTGCAGGACTCAGGAGAAATTTGCAGATATACTGACAAAGCCATTGGGGCAGAATAGCTTTGAATATTTTAGGAAATGCATGGGTATGACAGATAACCCAGCAGTTGAACTTAAGGGGGAGTGTTGAAGTGTTAACTTCAACTACTTTGCAGACAATCGCCGCTTTCTATTTTTTTTTGAATAACTCTATCAAACGCCGCTTGTTATTTTTGTTAATTAGTTAATTCAGGTTAAAATCCTTACAGTCCTTTTTCTTGGGAAATGGAAGTTTAGTTTTAAACGCGGGAAAAGCTTTTGATTTGGTTTGAGGCCACGTAGATGGCGGTCCCCACATGCCACGATAGCAGCCGACTCCACTGCCAGCGCACAGGAGGGACCAATTGCGCGTTTTCACGTTGTTTTGGTGCCTATGTCAGCATACCAAGAACCAGACCTGAAAAGGTTTTATAAACTGCAGCCTAAAATTTTCGCATTACAAATGGGCCTAACGTCAGCACAACCATTTGTTACGCGAAATTTTCATGAAATATGGTTTATAAACGGTTTGGAATCCATGGGCCCCATCTCTCGACCAATGAGATTGCGATCAGGGGGAGTTTTTCCTGGGTGACGTCACGGTAGTTTGTGATGCGAAGATTCAATGCAATTTAGATCATTGTGGTTTGAAGTCCGGGCATAAGACTTTAGTTTTATGTTTGATCATAGTTTTATGTTATAATGTTTTCATATATCACGTAATGAAACTTTGTTATAAACCATTGGTTATGTTGTGTTTTAAACATATGTCATATATGTGCTATTTTATTGCAGGCCACATAGGCCTATGCGGAGGTTTTATGTTATTTCTTTTTTAGTTGTTTTGTTGGTTAAAAAATGTGCTGTGCCACATAAGATAAAAAGCCTGAAGGCTAATGTATACATATCAGATTATAGTGAGTGGGCCCAAAGGCTTAATCATATAAATGCTAATGTAATACATAGACAATAGAGTGTGTTGAAAAACAAAGAGACAGATTTTGGAAAAACAAAGTGAGTGTGTATTTTTTTTGTAAAAGAGAGACAGAGAGTCTTTAAGCACTGCGTTTTGTAGCAGTCCAGTTTTTTTTTAAAATCCCTCTGTTATAGGAAGACAAGTTTTGTAATAGTTTTTACAGTTAATGAAATAGTTACGGTTTGTGAATCTCTGTCCAGCAGTGAGCATTTTTTTTTAATTCTCTGTGTTTAAAGGAGAGTATTATTCTCTCAGTGTTTGTTCTGGAATTATCATAAATTTCAACAATTTAAGCTAATATCTTAATAAAATGATGGCTGCATATTGATCTCTCTCATGTCATATTCAGATTTGTTGTGTTTTACATAATTATGTTTTATATTGCTGCTATTTCCAATTTGGAATATTACATCTCCAATGATGAAAACCTAGGTTGGACTTCACTTATGGGTTTTGCTTGATGTAATTCATTAGAATCTGGTTGGCTTCATTGCCTTATGTGTCTATACTTGTGGTTTTAAATTGAGATTGTTTGGGCTTGCTTTCAGTGTTATTATTCACTTCTGAGAATGCTTTGGTTTTTTTTTCTCTAATTATCGTGGATCCTATGATTTTGCAGGGTGAGACACATTGCCCATTTTATGTCAAAACGGGGAGGTAATTTTACAATGTGATGGCTTTATTTTATCAAATCATGAAGGAATTCTAAAATTCTTATTCCTATCATTATATATGTATGAGTAAATGGAGTGATAATGTTATTGTAGTTTTAGTTTAAAAAAAGCGTATGTTTTATTGAAATCTTACTGGTTGATTAGCATATTTTTTTATACAAATTTACTAGTTGATTTTACCTATGGTTTAATCTTTTGTGTAGCTGTAAATTTGGATCAAATTGCTGATAAAATCATCCCGATAGGATATGTAAGTTTTAGCTTGATTAGAGAAGTATGGATGTTGGATTTTGTTAAACCTTCCCATTGCCATATTTTTCAACCTTGCAATAACTAATATAACTAATCAATTTTGATTTCATGATGTAGTAGTAAATATGCCACCAACTGTTATGCCATTTTATGCCAATAATCAACCTTTAGCTGGCTATTCAGGGGTAAGTTGGAGCCTCCTTTATACTTTAGAGTATTTTTTCTACAGTGTTTTGTACTTTTTATCAAAATCTTTGATTCTGACGTTGAGATCTTCTTTAGTTAAGTTTTTGTGGTTAATTAAATATACTCTAGCACCATCATTTCTCTATTGTATTCTACTGATCTATTGACTAGTACTCATGTGTTATCAGATGCTTCCCCAACATAGTTTAGGAGCTCCTATTCCTCCATAGAAGCTTAGAGAGATGGAATGTACAGTGAGTAATTTATTATTCAATGTTTACCTTGTTCATATGTACATTTATCTCTGCAGAGATGTTTCATATAGCTACTTTCCCCTTGTGATGATTTAGGGACATGGTTTGTCTCTATAGGGGAGCATATAGCATTGACAGAAATTTGTCTTTGGCTAGGAATGCATGTCTGAAGAGTGATTAAATGCATGTTTATACTACTTTCTTCTGAAAGTGTGCTTGGTTTCTTGTAGTGTTGCTATATTTTGTTTTCTGGTTGAAGGTTGCTAGTCATAATGTCATATTCAAAATAATTCAAAAGGCCAATTATATTATATCTAGGTGGTTGAGACCAATATAGATTAACGAGCCCGTAACTCCTCTTAGGGAGGGTGCTCCACTTTGCTATTACCCGAGCATCTCACCTAAGTTATGATCATAGCATGAATCGGGACCAACAAGGTCATGGGGTTGGGATACCGGTTCGACCTGGTTATGCAGGGCCTGAGCCGGATGCTTCGGGAAACATACATAAGGGTTTCTCTAATAGGAATCGTAAAGCTCAGAATCCACAGACACTACTTTTGCTGCTTCAACGGTATCTGGATCTGGCTCTCGAACTGGGTAAACTGCTGAATATACAGCTAGAGTGTGTACAAATATTTTACAAATACATTGTTTGATCAGGAGATAAGTGCTCTCTTATGCCCAATTCTTTAGTTGCACATGGTGTTTCTCTTTGTTGGAAATATTGTCGTTGATGGCAAAGGAGAAGAAAGGAGCAACACTTGAACTATCACTAAGGGAAAAGAACAAATAGGAACTAGCAATAAGGCAAAGGAGATAGACAAGGAGCAGAGGCAGCAAGGGTAGCAAAAAGAGGTAGCTCAGGTAGCAGATGAAGAAAAGGAAGCAAATTGAAGCTCAGGCAGTAGATGAAGTAAAGGTAGTGAATTGAAGCAGAAGTAGTAGATGAAGCAGAGGTAGCGGAGTTGCAAGACACAACAAGGGCCAGAGATTATACAGAACAATCTCAGGAGAGAAATGCGCACTTTAATACAGAACAAGCTCAGGAGGAACAACAATAGCAAGGACCCTAGATTTGGGTAGATCAATGGTGACAATCACATCAGTAGAGACCGAAATCACAAAACACAGGGAAAGTTTTTGTATTTTCGATGCGATGTGATTGCATATCGCATACCGCATATGATATGAGTTCGCACGATATGGAAAAGTATATGCGATGCGATGCGATGATATGAGTTCGCATTATAATTAACTTTGGTTTGAGTGCTTTATTATAATGTTCCGAAGGTTTTCACATGGGTACAAAAGAGTTTCATTAAAGCGATGTATTTCCAAAACATTTCCAAAGGTTTTAACGCTATTCCTAAGGTCCTGTTAAGAAAAAAAAGGTAATTAGAGTGGGGCCCGCAAGGAAGGGTCATTGCATCAGCAGATTACTAAGAAATGCAGAGATCCGAACCATTGGAGGATGCGATAGTGATAATGCGATTCTCCGTGCAGGTAGGAAGTCAAGTGGGACCCTTCACATATCGCATCGGCGAAAATAAGTGTTTGATTACGATAAACACTAGACTTGAAACGTTATAGAGTTGAGTAAATGATCCATCGGATATCCAAGCGTCATCGCATCGGTGGAGAACAAGAAGATTGCATTGGCAGACATCGCATCGTAGTTATCGCATCGGCGATTCATTGCATCAGAGGTTCATCGCATCGGCATTCTCTCATCGCATTAGTGCAGTGGAAGAGTAAGGGAACGAACCACTAAACCTTGCGATTGCGATGGTGCAATCCAATTGAAACCGTTAGATCACGGTTATTTGTAACCATTGGATCAAGCGCTGAGTTGGCCGATAGATGGTGGGACTCTTCGCTCATCGCATCGGCAGATATTATTGGCCAAAGGCACATCCGACAATAGAAGGTTGTGATTGCGATAGCGATAGTGCGATGGAATGTCAACCGTCAGATTGGGAAAGTTAAACGAGGCAGAGTGCGATAACCGTTAGATCTGAAAGGTGGATGTGCATGTCGATAAGTATAAAAGACTCGGGTATGTGACCTGACACAGGGAAGAAGGCAGAGAAAGCTGAACGTCGCGATCATAAGGAGATAGGCACCATGGGGTGAGTCAAGCTCAACAAAACTGCAGACAGAGAATAATAGGCAGAGTTGGGAAAAATTTAATTATGTCACTCTGTTTGAAACATGGGCAGCATGGATCGAATCGAGAAAAAGGTAATTATGCAGAATAGTCACAAAATAACAACAGAAATTGAAAAGACAATGATAGCAGCATAAGAGACAAACACACAGCAAGCAAGGGGCCGAAAAGGGCTGAGTGAAATTGAGTTTTTTTTGTAACTATAAATGTTGATGATTTAATTATTTTTTATTGTATGTGATGCAAAGGCAAGTCTACGAAGGAAAAAACAAAACTCCACTGTAAAACTGAAATATGTATATATTATTATATTCTTTTGAATGAGATGGAAAAATAAATGAGAAGGTGGAAGGCAAAGAGTCATGGTTGTTCATTTCGAATTCCCTGTGGAATGCTAACATTCATGAGGTCATCTCCATAAATGATATTACAAAGATATACAAAAAAATAGAGAAAGCAGAAAGAGGCCAGAGGGAGTAAAAGATGAAGAAGGAGTAGATAGAGAAGCTGTGAAGACATAGAGATGATATAAGGTAGATATCAAGGCTGGAAGACATAAGTGAAGGAGGAGAAAAGAAGAGCTGATATCCAGGTAAATCAGCATATGATTTAATTCTAAAGTGAGGAAGTTTGTGCTTCCATATCAAGTTGTAGCTTGATAGATGTCAGTTGTAGCTGGCTGAGGTAGGAGCCTCATGTAGGTTGTAGCCTAGAGAAAATAGATGGGAGTTGGAGCTTCCTTGTAAGTTGAAGCTTGTAGAATTGAGGTAGTAGCCTCCTGTAGGTTTGGAGCATACATAAAATCAGTGGTGAGAGGGATTTGGAGCTTTCCTTTACATCAAAACAATAATAAGATGTGGTTTTTTCCCTTATGGGTTTCCACTTATATCTGGTGTCTATGTACATGATGATTATGTGTTGATATATACTCTGTATTTAATCTTCTTAATACATTCTGCTCACTAATTAAGATTGTGGTTTCACTGTACATTAAGTTAATCATGAAATGAAGATGTAAATAAGTGTAAATGAAAGTTTTACAAGACCATGAATTCATTAAACTGATTCACCCCCCCCCTCTCAATTTAACAAAGGATTCAACAATTGGTATCAAAGCGGGTTCCTTCTGTATCAGTTTAACAACTGGAAGGAGATGTGAGGTCCCCAAGATGGCTAGCCTGGAAGCATGCTCAACAAATAAAGCCCCTGTGTTCAATGGCACAAACTATGCCTTCTAGAAAATAAGAATGAAGACGTACATAATGTCCCTAGGAATAGAAGTTTGGGCTGCTGTGGAGTTGGGATATGCCCCAAAGGATTTTGACACAGAGAAAGAAGATAAACAAGATTTTACGGCTAATGCCAAAGCCATGAATGCACTCTTAAGTGGACTGTGTGAGGCAGAATTTATCAAAGTAATGCATAACAAGACTGCCAAAGAAATATGGGATACATTAGAAAGCATCCATGAGGGAGACAAAAAGGTGAAGATAGCCAAACTAAAAGTGTATAGAGCTCAGTTTGAAAATATAAAAATGAATGATGATGAAGACATTTCCAGCTTCTTCTTAAGGGTTGCATAAATTGTGAATAACATGAAAGCTCTAGGAGAAACCATAAAAGAATGTGTAATTGTTCAAAAGATTCTAAGATCTTTACCATCCAGCTTTAACCCCAAGGTTTCTGTCATAGAAGAAACAACTGATTGGGAAGCTCTGACCATGAACCAATTACTTGGAAACTTAACAGCCTATGAGATGAGACTGCCACATAGGAAGTAAAATGTGAGGGAGGTAACCTTTAAGACAGAGAAGAACAAAGAAGAAAAATAAGATATATGCTCTTGCTCTGATGAAGAAGAGGCCAAATTTTTCAGAAAATTGGATAGAGGCTCAAGCAAATATAAAGGTAAACTCCCATTTAGATGCTTTAACTATGGAAGAGTTGGGCACTATGCTTCTAAGTGTCCTCATAAGAAAAAAAAGAATCACACTCAAGAAACTGAGCAAACCAAAACAAATAACTGGCAGAAAGGGAAGAGATTCAATAGAAAATCATTTTATGCTCAGCAAGACAATAGTGCATCTGAAAGCTCAGATGAATCCTCCAATGAAGAGGGAACCTCTGAATTTGTCTTAATGGCCAAGGAAGAATTTTAAGAAGATCTCCTGGAGTCTGATGAAGAATGTGAAGTAGATCTTGAGGGGGAGCTAAGAAGTGCCCTGGAGGAAATAGACAGACTTAAATTGAAGTGCATAAAACTGAAAGAAATTCTCCTCAAATATGTAAAAGAAGAACCAAATTCAGAAGACCTCATTCAGTTGAAAGTAAAACTTAAAGAAGCTAAGAAGGTGGAAGACACTCTGCTAAAGCAAATTGAGGATAAAATTAAGAAGCAAGAGAAACTGGAAGAAGAAGTAGTATGCTTAAGAAGGAAATTAGAAAAATCCCAAAGGAAATTGTCAATGAACTCTTCTCAAATGAAAAGCTCTGAACAGTTGAATAAAGTTGTAAATGCTCAAAGATCTCCCTTGATAAAGACTAGGATATGCTATGAAGGAGAAACAAGTAAGTCCAAGGAAGAAGATTACAGAAATATCATTTTTGTAAAAGCTGTTAAGGACAATGAAGCAGCCCAGAAGGTTCCTACAGAAGTAGAAGCCTACAATGAAGTAAACAGACACAAGAAGGAACCTCAAATGACAAAGAAAAAACTAAATAAACAGTCAGCTGAAAAGGGCTCATATAATCCTGAATATATAAAATTCGGAAACTATCAAAGAAGATTCTTTCCAACTATGAGAAATGTTAGATGTTTTGCCTGCCACAAACTGGGACATATTGTTGCATATTGTCAGACAAAGAGAATCGATTCCAACCAACAGAGGATGCAGAAGGTGAAAAGACTACCTCAAGCAAACAAATGGAGAGGACTACCCTTCACCAGGTACACTAATCATTTCCATGGGTATTTTTTTTATTGTAAGTAGTACGGCCATAAAGCCATGGAGTGCAGAGCGACTGGACAAAGACTAAATTATGAAAACTCAAGGAGAGTAACGAACAATGGGGAATGCACTCGTAGACATAATCTATTCGGAAACATAGTCAAGTATTTTGAATATCATCAAGTTGGGCAAAAGTTTCACAAATGTCCTTTCAGAGAATGTGGTCCATCATCTTAGGAAAGGTACCAAACAAAAGGATGCATGCAGTGGAAAAATAAGTTGAATAAGTGTGACCTGGCTCTAATAGCTCAAGACCAGAAAAGCCAATGGTATTTGGACAGTGGATGCTCAAAACATATGATTGGAGATCGAAGCAAGTTTGTAACCTTTGATGAAAATAAATCTAGGAATGTAACATTCAACAATGATAAAGCAAGGAAAATCAAAGGGAAAGGCTCAGTCTGTCTGGATAATGGAAGAGGAAAGGCTCAAGATGTACTATTTGTGGATGGGCTGAAAGCCAATCTGCTAAGTGTCACTCAAATGTGTGACAAAGGCTGTGAGGTTCTTTTTAGAGCCCAAGACTGTGAAGTAAGATCAAGCACCACAGGAAAGACCTTGATCAAAGGTATTCGAACAGAAAGTAATGTCTATATAGTGAAAGAAGAGAATGAAGCATGCCACCTAAGCAAACTTGATGAATCATGGTTATGGCATAGAAGATTGGGACACCTTAACTTTGACCACATCATCAGTCTGAGCAAGAAGAACACAGTCAGAGATATGCCATCAATAAAGAAGCCTTCAAATACCATATGTAAAGCCTGCCAACTGGGCAAGCAGACCCGCACATCTTTCAAGACCAAAGAGAAATTATCTAAAATTAAGCCTCTTCAGCTTGTACACTTGGATCTGTGTGGACCTTCAAGAACTAAAACACCTAGTGGAGAATCTTATTTCATGTTGATAATAGATGATTTTACTAGATTTACATGGGTAGCATTTCTCAAATATAAATCTGAAGCGCTTGACAAATTCAAAATATTCAAGGCATTGGCAGAAAATTAAACAGGGTGCAAACTAAAGTGCATCAGATCAGACAGAGGAGGTGAATTCACAGACTATGATTTTGCAGACCTATGTAATGAACATGGGATAAAACAACAATTTACAATTTTCGGAACACCTCAACAGAATGGAGTGGCAGAGAGGCAAAACAGATCAGCTCAATAGATTGTTAGAGCAATGATGCAAGAAAGTAACATTCCCCAAACCTTCTGGGCAGAAGTAGTAAACACAGTTGTCCACATTCTTAACAAAGCTCATTTAAGACCAAACTGTGACAAGACTCTTTACGAATTATGGAATGGTAAACCAACATCAATCAAGCACTTTAGAGTCTTTGGAAGCAAGTGTTTCATAAAAAATAATGATGAAAATCTGGGAAAGTTTGATGCAAGAGCAGATGAAGGAATATTTTTAGGATATGCATCCAAGAGTAAGGGTTACAGGTGCTACAACAAAATACTACATAAGATTATGGAAAGCATTGATGTAATATTCAACGAAGAACTACCAAATAAAACAAGAAGAACACTGTTACCGATGAAATAGGTAACCTGACCTCAAAACGGGAGCTCTAGCCCAAAAAGACTCAAAAAACATGAAAAAACTCCCCAAAAACAAAAAAAGTGTATTCCATAACGCACTTGGTTTTTTTTGAAGGTCAAATTTCAACATTTTATAAAATTATGCTAAAAACAAAATTGTTTCTTGAAAAAAGGATTGAAAAAACACCCTCAAAACAAAACCAATTGATGTTGGAATAACAAAAAAAAAATTTGTGTCATATTTTTGAATTTTTAAAAATAGAAATTACATTTTTTAATTTTTTAAATTCAAACTTTAAAAAAAAACCTAAAATTTAAGAAAAAAAATAAATTTAAAAAATAAAAACATTTTAAAGCTTAAAATTTAAAAATATATAGGAATAAAAAGATAAAAATAAAAAACAAAATAAAAATTTTAATTCAAACATTAAAAAAAACCTAAAATTTAAGAAAAAAAAAATTAAAGATTAAAATTTAAAAATATATAGAAATAAAAATATTAAATTAAAAATAAATAAATTAATTAATTAATTAAATAAAAAAATTAAATTTAAAGAAATATATTAAATTTTAATAAATTTTAAACTTAAAAAAAAACATTAAATATTATTGAAATTAAAAGTAAAAAAAGGAAAATTTAATTAAAAATAAAAAATGAAAAATAAAATAAAATAAAAATATTAAATTTAAAAAAATATTTATTAAAAAAACAAAAAGATTTTAAAAAATAAATTAAATTTAAATTATAATATATATATATATATATATATATATATATATATATATAAAATATATATATATATATATATATATATAAACTTAAATTAAAAATATATATATTAAATTTTATTAAATTTAAAAAAAAATGTTAATATTAAAATAACAAATTAAATTATATATATATATATATATATATATATATATATATATATATATATATATATATATATATATATATATATATATATAATTTTAATAAATAAATGAATAAACAAATAAATTTTGAAATAAAAATAAATTTTAAATATAAAGAAAAAAAAACATAAAAATCAATTAAAATTGAAAAATGGAAAAAAAAAAATTAAAAAAATATATTAAATAAAGAATAAAATAAAAACAAATTAATTTGAAAATATTAAGTTTAATTAAAAAAAGAATATATATATATATATATATATATATATATATATATATATATATATATATATATATATATATATATATATAATTTTAAAGACACAAATTTAATTGAAATAAAAAAAATATAAAAATTTTATGTAATTAAAAAAATAATAATAAAAAATTAAAAAAAATATTAAATTCAAATAAATTAAAAAAAAATACAAAATTTAATAAAAAATATTAACAAAATTTAGAAAAAAAAATTAAAAACAAAATATGAATAAAATTAAAAAAAAAAATTAAAAAAAAACAAATAAAATTAAAACAAATTAAATTTCAAATATAAAAAATTAAATATTAGTAGATTTTTGGCTTCTGTGATCCATTAATAAATTATGAAGAAATCTTTCGGTAATAATCACATTATCATGAAGACGTTGCTGAATCAACTGTTGTGGCTCATCGTGACTGCACCTAGTCCTGATGATGAACCACACTGGTTGGTTCGAAACGCGTCGACTTTATTCATGATAATGTGATTATTACCGAAAGATTTCTTCATAAAATAAAATTAAATTTAAAAAAAAAAAATTTAAATTTTTAAATTAAAAATAAAATAAAAAATAAAAAAAAAAATAAAAAAAAAAAGAATTTTGATTTGTGGTGCGGTGCACGCATTCCATCCCAGGAGGCCGAGGCCTGGCCGCTGGGTGGGAGGCCGATTCCGGGAATTGCCCTCCCGCGGCGAGAGGCTGATTCCAGGAATCGCCCTGAGGCCGATTCCGGGAATCACCCTCCCGTCGCGGGAGGGTGATTCTCGGAATTGGCCTTCCTCCGCGAGAGGGTGATTCCCGGAATCGGCCTCTCTCGATTCCCGTAATCGGCCGGAGGGCGATTCCCGGAATCGGCCTCCCCGCTGCGGGAGGGCAATTCCCGGAATTGGCCTCAGGGTGATTCTCGGAATCAGCCTCCCCGCTGTTGGAGGGCAATTCCAAGAATCGGCCTCAGGGCGATTCCCAGAATCAGCCTCAGGACGATTCTCAGAATCAGCCTCCTGCCACGGGAGGGTGATTCCGAGAATCGGCCTCCCATCGCGGGAGGCCGATTCTCAGAATCGCCCACCCGCCCAGTGGCCGGCCTCTGCCGCTACCTGGGCGGGAGGCCGATTGGCAGCACCACCACGATCAATTTTTTTTTTTTTTTTTAAATTCTTTTTAATTTTTAATATTTTTTAATTTGATTTTTTTTTTAATTTTTTTTTTAAATTCAAAAAATTTAAATTTTTTTTTTTAATTGAAAATTTTTAGTTTGAATTTAATTTGTTTAAATTTTTTATTTTTTATTTTTTATTTTGTTTTTAAATTTAATATTTTAGATTAATTATTTTTTCAAACTTAAATTTTATTTATTAAATTTATTAATTTTTTTTTTTTTTAAATCTTTTAGTTGATTTAATTTTTCATTTTTAAAATTTATAAATTGTTTCATTTAAAAAAAAAATAGTAAATTTATGGATATTTGTTTTTTAATTATTTGCATGTGTTTTTTTTTGTTTGTTAATGATAGTGTTTTTTTATTTTAATTTTTTAATATATATATATATTTTTTTTGTTAATTTTAAAATTTGTATTTTTTTTCTTCTTATTATTAATTTTTTAATTTAAATTTTTAAAATTAATTTTTCTTTTTTGTATTTTATTTTTTTTATCTATATTTTAATTTTGTAATTTAAATTATTTTTAAATTTTCTATTTACATTTTTTTTTAATTATATGGTTTTTTTTAATAACTTAGAAAAAAATGTTTTTGATGTTTTTTTTTTCAAATTTTGTCATTTCTTTTGATATAATTTTCAAATATTTTTGTTTTTTATTTATTTATTTTTCTTTAAATTTTTAATTTTTACGAGTTAATTTTGTTTTTTTTTATTGTTTATATATATATATATATATATATATATATATATATATATATATATATATTATCTAAGTTTTTTGTTTTATTACCAACATGAAATCACCACTCTAAAAAAAAAGGTTGATGCTGCATCAATACGTTTCAAAATTAGCATGAAAATCACCACTCTAAGAAAAAAATTTGATGCTGCATCATTACGTTTCAATATTAGCATGAAAATCACTAACATTTTAAAAAATATATTCATACTTCATAAATAAAAATATTAGAGTGTCAAAAATGTGCTGAAAAAAAAAAAAGGTGATTCTGCATCACCACTTTTCAAAATCGGGTGCCTTTTATGCTACCAAAAAAAATTAGGTAACTGTGCAGTTACCTATTTCATCGGTAACAGTGTTGAAGCACAAGATGCAAAAATCCTCCAGATGATCTTGAAGATGAGAACCAAGATAATGATGAACTGAGCAAGACAATAGAAGATACTGAACTAAACTCATGAGGTCCCTCAAGACACACTCTAAAGAATCATCCAGAAGACCAAATCATTGGGGACAAGAGTGTTGGAGTCCAGACTAGAAGACAATTAGTTGAACAGATAGAAGAAGTATACCTAGCCATGTTATCACAAATAGAGCCAAAGAAGTTTGAAGAAGCCAAAAAAGACAAATATTGGGTAAATGCTATGAATGAAGAACTAGACCATATTAAGAAGAATAATACATGGTAGATAATACCAAGACCCATGGGGAAAAATGTCATTGGCACAAAATGGATATTCAAGAATAAGATGAATGAACAAGGACATGTAATCAGAAATAAAGCCAGACTTGTATGCAAGGGATACTCTCAAATCGAAGGTATTGATTATGATGAAACCTTTTCCCCTGCACCCAGAATGGAAGCAATCAGAATGGTTTTGGCCTTTGCACGCTATCATGATTTCAAGGTATACCAAATGGATGTGAAGTTTGCCTTCCTGAATGGAGATTTAGAGGAAGAAGTCTACATGGAACAACCCGAAGGATTCTCCTTAACAGATAAACATGAATATGTGTGCAGACTAAAGAAAACCTTGTATGGGCTGAAACAAGCTCCTCGTGCATGGTATTCAAGGCTGGACAAATACTTACAAAAACAAGGTTTTAAGAAAGGAGGAGTAGACAAAAATTTGTACATAAAAGCTAATGAAAATGATCTCCTAATTGTAGTAGTCTATGTAGATGACATCATGTTTGGTAGCAACAAAGATAACTTAACAAAAGGATTTACTGAAGAAATGAAATCAGAATTTGAGTTGTCTATGATTAGAGAGCTCCCCTTCTATTTAGGACTTCAAATCCAACAAAAGGACACATGAACATTCATCTCACAAGAAAAATACTTAAGAGATATGTTGAAAAGGTTCCAAATGGAAGACTGCAAAGCTGTGTCAACTCCCAAGATCACTGGATGCAAGCTATGTGCAAATGATGGATCTGCAGATATAGATCAAAGAATTTACAGATCCATGGTAGGAAGTTTGTTATACGTAACTGCCTCTAGAATAGACATTGTGTTGGCAGTAGGACTTGTGGCAAGATATCAAGCAGCACCAAAACAAAATCACTTACTGGCAATCAAGAGAATATTCAGATATCTAAAAGGAACTACACATTATGGGCTATGGTATCCAAAAAGAAAAAGCTTCACTTTGACAGCATATACAGATGCAGATTGAGCTAGATGCATGGATGAGAGGAAAAGCACAAGTGAAGGTGCATTTCATTTGGGAAAAAGTCTGGTGGCATGGCTAAGCAAGAAGAAAACTTTTATCTCTCTATCTACAGCAGAAGCGGAATACATAGTAGCAACAACATGTTTCACACAAGTAATGTGGATGAAACAAACTCTCCAAGACATGAAGGTAAGCATTGAATATCCCATTTCAATCAAATGTGACAATAAAAGTGCTATAAGTACATCAAAAAATCTGATATTTCACTCAAAGACAAAGCACATCCCAATAAAGTACCACTTCCTCAGAGAACAAGTAGCACAAAAAGTAGTGAGGTTGGAATATGTACCAACAAAGGAACAAACAGTAGACATATTCACAAAACCACTTGCTAAAGAACCATTCGAATATCTAAGAGACAAACTAGGGGTAGTGTCTGCAGCTGTTACTCTCTGACATGAAAAGAAAGCATCATTCCAGGGGGAGATCAGAAAAGAAAGCATCATTCCAAGGGGAGATCAGTAAACAAATATTGTTACAAAAGAGCCAAAGCAAGTGAGCAGTGCATGGAAGAGGTCCTCAAGATCAGAGTATTATGGACAAGATTTGGAAACCACACTAGGAAATTTGCAACCCTTTGCCATTGATGTCAAAGGGGGAGGAAAAGCAAGAAAAAGAAGAGTATTAAAGTATTGCCATCAATGCCAAAGGGGGAGACTATTGGGAATATTGTCATTGATGCCAAATGAGAAGAAAGGAGCATCACCTGAACTATCACTAAGGCAAAATAACAAAGAAGAACTAGCAATAAGGCAAAGGAGACAGACAAGGAGCAGAGGTAGCAAGGGCAGCAAAAAGAGGCAGCTCAGGCAATAGATGAAGCAAAGGCAGCGAATTGAAGCTCAGGCAACAGATGAAGCAAAGGTAGCAAATTGAAGTAGAAGCAACACGTGAAGTAGAGGCAGTGGAGTTGCAAGACACGGCAAGGGCCAGAGATTATACAGAACAAGCTCAGGAGAGAAATGCGCACTTTAATATAGAACAAGCTCAGGAGGAACAACAGCAGCAAGGACTATAGATCTGGGCAGATCAACGGTGACAATCACATTGGCAGAGACCGAAATCACAAAACACAAGGCAAGTGTTTGTATTTGCGATGCGATGCGATCGCATATCGCATACCGCATATGATATGAGTTCGCACAATATGGCAAAGTATATGCGATGTGATGCGATGATATGAGTTCGCGTTATAATTAACTTTGGTTTGAGTGCTTTATTATAATGTTTCAAAGGTTGTCACATGGGTACAAAAGAGTTTCATTAAAGCGATGTATTGCCAAAACATTTCCAAAGGTTTTAACGCTATTCCTAAGGTCTAGTTAAACAAACAAAGGTAATTAGAGTGGGGCCCGCAAGGAAGGGTCATCGCATCGGTGGATTACTAAGAAATGAAAAGCGTCGAACCATTGGAGGATGCGATAGTGATAATGCGAACTGCCATGCAAGTGGGAATTCAAGTGGGACCCTTTGCATATCGCATCGGTGAAAATCAATGTTTGATTACGATAAAGACCAGACCCAAAACGTTATAGAGCTAAGTAAATAATCCATCGGATCCACAAGGGCCATCGCATCGACGGAGAACAAGAAGACCACACCGGCAGAGATCGCATCAGAGTTATCGCATCAACGGTTCATCCCATCGGAGGTTTATCGCATCGGCGTAGCGGAAGAGTAAGGAAACGAACCACTAAACCTTGTGATTGTGATGGTGCGATCCAATCATAACCGTTAGATCACGGTTATTTGTAACCGTTGGATTGAGTGCTGATTTGGTTGATATCTGGTGGGACCCTTCACTCATCGCATTGGCAGAGATTAGTGGCCAAAGGCACATCTGAAAATAGAAGGTTGCGATTGCGATAGTGATAGTGCGATGGAATGTCAACTGTTAGATTGGGAAAGTTAAACGAGGTGGAGTGCGATGACCGTTAGATCTGAAAGGTGGATGTGCATGTGGATAAGCAGAAAAAACTCGAGTATATGACCCAACATGGGGCAGAAGGTAGAGAAAGATGAACGTCGCAATCATAAGGAGATAGGCACCATGGGGCGAGTCGGGCTCAGCAAAACTACAAACAGAGAATAATAGGCATAGTTGGGAAAAATTCAATTATGTCACTCTGTTTGAAACATGGGTAGCATGGGTCGAATCGGGCAAAAGGTGATTATGCAGAACAGTCACAAAATAATAGCAGAAACTGAAAAAGACAGTGACAACAACAGAGGAGACAAACACACAGCAAGCCAAGGGCCGAAAAGGGTTGAGTGAAATTGAGTTTTTTTAGTAACTATAAATGTTGATGATTTAATTATTTTTTATTGTATGTGATGCAAAGGCAAGTCTCCGAAGGAAAAAACAAAACTCCATTGTAAAACTAAAATATGTATATATTATTATATTCTTTTGAACGAGTTGGAAAAAGAAATGAGAAGGTCGAAGGCAAAGAGTCATGGCTGTTCATTTCGAATTCCCAGTGGAATGCTAACAGTCATGAGGTAATCTCCATAAATGATATTACAAAGATATACAAAAAAATAGAGAAAGAAGAAAGAGGCCAGAGGGAGTGAAAGATGAAGAAGGAGTAGATAGAGAAGCTGTGAAGACACAGAGATGATATAAGGCAGATATGAAGGCTGGAAGACAAAAGTGAAGGAGGAGAAAAGCAGAGCTGATATCCAGGTAAATCAACATATGATTTAATTGTAAAGTGAGGAAGTTGGTGCTTCCATATCAAGTTGTAGCTTGATAGATGTCAGTTGTAGCTGGCTGAGGTAGGAGCCTCATGTAGGTTGTAACCTGCAGAAAATAGATGGGATTTGGAGCTTCCTTGCAAGTTGCAGCTTGCAAAATTGAGGTAGTAGCCTCCTGTAGGTTTGGAGCCTACAAAAAATCAGTGGTGAGAGGGAGTTGGAGCTTGCCTTTGCATCACAACAATAATAAGATGTGTTTTTCTCCCTTATGTGTTTCCCCTTATATTTTGTGTCTATGTACATGATGATTATGTGTTGAAACTCTGTATTTGATTTGCTTAATACCTACAACTCACTAATTGAGATTGTGGTTTCACTGTAAATTAAGTTAATCATGAAATCAAGACGTAAATAAGTGTAAATGAAAGTTTTACAAGACTATGAATTCACTAAACTGATTCACCCCCCCCTTCTCAGTTTAACAAAGGATTCAACAATTGGTATCAGAGCAGGTTCCTTCTGTATTAGTTTAACAACTGGAAGGAGATTCGAGGTCCCCAAGATGGCTAGCCTAGAAGCATGCTCAACGAATAAAGCCCCTGTGTTCAATGGCACAAACTATGCCTTCTAGAAAATAAGAATGAAGACGTACATAATGTCCCTAGGAATAGAAGTTTGGACTGCTGTGGAGTTGGGATATGCCCCAAAGGATTTTGACAGGGAGAAAGAAGCTAAACAAGATTTTATGGCTAATGCCAAAGCCATGAATGCACTCTTAAGTGGACTATGTGAGGCAGAATTGATCAAAGTAATGCACAACAAGATTGCCAAAGAAATATGGGATACATTAGAAAGCATCCATGAGGGAGACAAAAAGGTGAAGATAGCCAAACAACAAGTCTATAGAGCTCAGTTTGAAAATATAAAAATGAATGATGATGAAGACATTGCCAGCTTCTTCTTAAGGGTTGTAGAAATTGTGAATAACATGAAAGCTCTAGGAGAAACCATAAAAGAATGTGTAATTGTTCAAAATATTCTAAGATCTTTACCATCCAGCTTTAACCCCAAGGTTTCTGCCATAGAAGAAATAGCTGATTGGGAAACTCTGACATTGAACCAATTACTTGGAAACTTAACAACCTATGAGATGAGACTGCCAAAGAGGAAGTCAAATGTGAGGGAGGTAGCCTTTAAGACAGAGAAGAACAAAGAAGAAAAATAATATATATGATCTTTCTCTGATGAAGAATAGGCCAAATTTGTCAGAAAATTGGATAGATTTTCAGGAAAATATAAAGGTAAAATTCCATTTAAATGCTTTAACTATGGAAGAGTTGGGCACTATGCTTCTAAGTGTCCTCATAAGAAAAGAAAGAATCACACTCAAGAAACATAGCAAACCAAAACAAATAACTGGCAGAAAGGGAAGAGATTCAATAGAAAATCATTTTATGCTCAGCAAGACAACAGTGCATCTAAAAGTTAAGATGAATCCGCCAATAAAGATGGAACCTCTGAATTTGTCTAAATGGCCAAGGAAGAATTTGAAGACGATCTCCTGAAGTCTGATGAAGAATGTGAGGTAGATCTTGAGGGGGAGCTAAGAAGTTCCCTGGAGGAAATAGACAGACTTAAATTGAAGTGCAGAAAATTGAAAGACATTCTCCTCAAATATGTAAAAGAATAAACAAATTTAGAAGAGCTCAGTCAGTTGAAAGTAAAACTTGAAGAAGCTAAGAAGGTGGAAGACACTCTGCTAAAGCAAATTGAGGATAAAATTCAGAAGCAAGAGAAAATGGAAGAAGAAGTAGTATGCTTAAGAAGGAAATTAGAAAACTCCCAAAGGAAATTGTCAATGAACTCTTCTCAAATGACAAGCTCTGAATAGTTGAATAAAATTCTAAATTCTCAAAGATCTCCCTTGATAAAGATTGGGAAAGGCTATGAAGGAGAAACAAGTAAGTCCAAGGAAGAATATTACAGAAATATCATTTCTGTAAAAGCTGTTAAGGACAATGAAGCAGCCCAGAAGGTTCCTACAGAAGTAGAAGCCTGCAATGAAGTAAACAGAAACAAGAAGGAACCTCAAATGACAAAGAATGAACTAAATAAACAGTCAGTTGAAAAGGGCTCATATACTCCTGAATATATAAAATTCAGAAACTATCAAAAAAATTCTTTCCACCTATGAGAAATTTCAAATGTTTTGCCTGCCACAAACTGGGACATATTGCTGCATATTGTCAGACAAAGAGAATCGATTCCAACCAACAGATGGTGCAGAAGGTGAAAATACTACCTCAAGCAAGAAAATGGAGAGGACTACCCTTCACTAGGTACACTAATCATTCCCATGGGTATCATTTTTATTGTAAGGGGTACGACCATAAAGCCATGGAGTATAGAGCATCTAGACAAATACTAAAGTATGGAAACTCAAGGAGAGTAAATAACAATGGGGAATGCACTTGTAGACATAATCTCTTCAGAAACATAATCAAGTACTTTGACTACCACCAAGTTGGGCACAAGTGTCACAAATGTCCTCTCAAAGAATGTGGTCCATCATCTGAGGAAAGGTACCAAACAAAAGGATGCATGCAATGGAAAAAGAAGTTGAATAAGTGTAACCTGGCTCTAATAGCTCAATACCAGAAAAGCCAATGGTATTTGGACAGTGGATGCTCAAAACATATGACTGGATATCGAAGCAAGTTTGTAACCTTTGATGAAAATAAATCTGGGAATGTAACATTCGGCAATGATAAAGCAGGGAAAATCAAGGGAAAACAGTCTAATGGATAGTGAAAAAAGAAAGAATGAACTTATTTATGCTACCTAAGAAAACTTGATCTATGGATTATGGCATGAAGATTCTGGACCATAACTTTGACCACATCATCGATACGAGCAAGAAGAACATAGTCGGACCGCAGCCGGCAATAAAGGCAACCAAAATACCATATGTAAAGCACGCCAGAAGCTGAAATGAAAGACCCACACATATTTCAAAACCAAAGAGAAGTATCTACTAGTAAGCCTCTCCAGCTTTTGTACACATGAGACTGTGTGGACCTTCAAGAACTAAAACACCAAGTGGAGAATCTTATTTCATGTTGATAATAGATGATTTTACCAGATTGACATGGGTAGCATTTCTCAAATTTAAATTTGAAGCACTTGAGAAATTCAAAATATTCAAGGCACTGGCAGAAAATCAAACATGATGCAAACAAAAGTGCATCAGATTAGACAGAGGAGGTGAATTCACAGACTATGATTTTGCTAACCTATGCAATGAACATGGGATAAAACAAAAATTTACAATTTTCAGAACACCTCAATAGAATGGAGTGGCAGATAGGAAAAACAGATCAGTTCAACAGATTGCCAGAGCAATGATGAAAGAAAGTAACATTCCCCAAACCTTCTGGGCATAAGCAGTACACAGATGTTCACATTCACTGCCAGCTCATCTAAGACCAAAGGCGGCTGTCCTGCTGTAGACTGTAGAATTATGGCATGGTAAACCAGCATCAATCAAGCACTTTAGAGTCTTTGGAAGCAAGTGTTTCATAAAAAATAATGATGAAAATCTGGGAAAGTTTGATGCAAGAGCAGATGAAGGAATATTTTTAGGATATGCATCCAATATTAAGGGTTGCAGGTGCTACAACAAAATACTGCATAAGATTATGGAAAGCATTGATGTAATATTCGACGAAGAACTACCAAATAAAACAAGAAGCACAAGATGCGAAAATCCTCTAGATGATCTTGAAGATGAGAACCAAGATAATGATGAACTGAGCAAGACAACAAAAGATACTGAAGTAAACTCAAAAGGTCCCTCAAGACACACTCAAAAGAATCATCCAGAAGACCAAATCATTGGGGACAAGTGTTGGAGTCCAGACTAGAAGACAGATAGTTGAACAGACAGAAGAAGTATACCTAGCCATGTTATCACAAATAGAGCCAAAGAAGTTTGAAGAAGCCAACAAAGACAAATATTGGGTAAATGCTATGAATGAAGAACTAGACCAGGTTAAGAAGAATAATACATGGGAGTTAATACCAAGACCCACGGGGAAAAATGTCATTGGCACAAAATGGATATTCAAGAATAAGATGAATGAACAAGGACAGGTAATCAGAAATAAAGCCAGACTTGTATGCAAGGGATACTCACAAATCGAAGTTCTTGATTATGATGAAACCTTTGCCCCGGTAGCTAGAATGGAAGCAATTAGAATGTTTTTTGCCTTTGCATGCTATCATGATTTCAAGGTATACCAAATGGATGTGAAGTCTGCCTTCCTGAATGGAGAATAGAGGAAGAAGTCTACATGGAACAACCCGAAGGATTCACCTTAACAGATAAACATGACTATGTGTGCAGACTAAAGAAAGCCTTATATGGGCTGAAACAAGCTCCTCATGCATGGTATTCAAGGCTGGACAAATACCTACAAAAACAAGGTTTTAAGAAAGGAGGAGTAGACAGCAATTTAGACATAAAGGCAAATGAAAATGATCTCCTAATTGTAGTAGTCTATGTAGATGACATCATGTTTGGCAGAAACAAAGATAAGTTAACAAAAGGATTTGCTGAAGAAATGAAATCAGAATTTGAGATGTCTATGATTGGAGAGCTCACCTTCTATTTAGGACTTCAAATCCAACAAAAGGACATAGGAACATTCATCTCACAAGAAAAATACTTAAGAGATATGTTGAAAAGGTTCCAAGTGGAAGACTGCAAAGCTGTGTCAACTCCCAAGATCACTATATGCAAGCTATGTGCAAATGATGGATCTGCAGATATAGATCAAAGACTTTACAGATCCATGCTAGGAAGTCTGCTATACCTAACTGCCTCTAGACCAGACATTGTTTTGGCAGTAGGACTTGTGGCAAGATATCAAGCAATACCAAAACAAAATCACTTACTAGCAATCAAGAGAATATTCAGATATCTACAAGGAGCTACACATTATGGGCTATGGTATCCAAAAAGGAAAAGATTCACTTTGACAGCATATACAGATGCAAATTGGGCCAACTGCATGGATGACAGGAAAAGCACAAGTGGAGGTGCATTTTATTTGGGAAAAAGTTTGGTGGCATGGCTAAGCAAGAAGAAAATTTCTATCTCTCTATCTACAATAGAAGCGGAATACATAGCAACAACAACATGTTGCACACAAGTAATGTGGATGAAACAAACTCTCCAAGACATGAAGGTAAGCACTGAAGATCCCATTTCAATAAAATTTGACAATACAAGTGCTATAAGTATATCAAAAAATCTTGTATTTCAGTGAAAAACAAAGCACATCCCAATAAAGTACCAGTTCCTCAGAGAACAAGTAGCACATAAAGTAGTGAATTTGGAATATGTATCAACAAAGGAACAAATAGCACACATATTCACAAAACCACTTGCTAGAGAACCATTCAAATATCTAAGAGACAAAATAGGGGTAGCGTCTGCAGCTGTTACTCTTTGACATGAAAAGAAAGCATCATTCCAGGGGGAGATCAGTCAACAAATATTGTCACAAAAGAGCCAGAGCAAGTGAGCCGTGCATGGAGGAGGTCCTCAAGATTAGAGTATTATGGAAAAGATTTGGAAACCACAATGGGAAATGTGCAACCCTTTTCCATTGATGTCAAAGGGGGAGGAAAAGCAAGCAAAAGAAGAGTATTGAAGTATTGCCATCAGTGCCAAAGGGGGAGACTATTGGAAATATTGTCACTGATGGAAAAGGAGAAGAAAGGAGCAGCACCTGAACTATCACTAAGGAAAAAGAACAAAGAAGAACCAGCAATAAGGCAAAGGAGACAGACAAGGAGAAGAGGCAACAAGGGTAGCAAAAAGAGGCAGCTCAGGCAGCAGATGAAGAAAAGGTAGCGAATTGAAGCTTAGGCAACAAATGAAGCAAAGGTATCAAATTGAAGTAGAAGCAGCAGATGAAGCAGAGGCAGCGGAGTTGCAAGACACGACAAGGGCTAGAGATTATATAGAACAAGCTCAGGAGAGAAATGTGCACTTTAATACAGAACAAGCTCAGGAGGAAAAACAATAGCAAGGACTATAGATCTGGGAAAATCAATGGTGACAATCAAATCGGCAGAGACCGAAATCACAAAACACAATGCAAGTGTTTGTATTTGTGATGCGATGCGATCACATATCGCATACCGCATATGATATGAGTTCGCATGATATGGCAAAGTATTTGCGATGCAATGCGATGATATGAGTTTGCATTATAATTAACTTTGGTTTGAGTGCTTTATTATAATGTTTTGAAGGTTTTCACATGGGTACAAAAGAGTTTCATTAAAGCGATGTATTTCCAAAACATTTCCAAAGGTTTTAACGCTATTCCTAAGGTCCAGTTAAACAAACAAACATAATTAGAGTGGGGCCCGCAAGGAAGGTTCATCGCATTGCCAGATTACTAAGAAATGCAGAGAACTGAACCATTGGAGGATGCGATAGCGATAATGTGATCCGCTGTGCATGTGGGAAGTCAAGTGGGACCCTTCGCATATCGCATCGATGAAAATCAGTGTTTGATTACGATAAAGACTGGACCCGAAACGTTATAGAGCTGAGTAAATGATCCATCAGATCTGCAAGGGTCATCGCATTGGGGGAGAACAAGAAGATCACATTGGTAGACATTGCATCAGAGTTATCGCATCATTGGTTCATCGAATTGGAGGTTCATTGCATCGGCAATCTCTCATCGCATCGGCGTTGCGGAAGATTAAGGGAACGAACCACTGAACCTTGTGATTGCGATGGTGCGATCCAATCGCAACCATTAGATCACGGTTATTTGTAACTGTTGGATCGAGCGCTGATTTGGTTGATCGCTGGTGGGACCCTTCGCTCATCACATCGGTAGATATCAGTGGCCAAAGGCACATCAAAGAACAGAAGGTTGCGATTGCGATAGCGATAGTGAGATGGAATGCCAAATGTCGGATTGGGAAAGTCAAAACGAGGCGGAGTGCGATGACCGTTAGATCTGAAAGGTGGATGTGCATGTCGATAAGTAGAAAAGACTCAGGTATGTGACCTGACACAGGGAAAAAGGCAAAGAAAGCTAAATGTCGCGATCATAAGGAGATAGGCACCATGGGACGAGTCGGGCTCAGCAAAACTGTGGACAGAGAATAATAGGTAGAGTTGGGAAAAATTCAATTATGTCACTCTGTTTAAAACATGGGCAGCATGGGTTGAATCGGGAAAAAGGTGATTATGCAGAACAGTCACAAAATAACAGCAAAAACTGAAAAAGACGGTGACAGCAGCAGAAGAGATAAACACACAGCAAGCCAAGGGCCGAAAAGGGCTGAGTGAAATTGAGTTTTTTTTGTAACTATAAATGTTGATGATTTAATTATTTTTTATTGTATGTGATGCAAAGGCAAGTCTCCGAAGGAAAAAACAAAACTCCACTGTAAAAATAAAATATGTATATATTATTATATTCTTTTGTACAACCTGGAAAAATAAATGAGAAGGTGGAAGGCAAAGAGTCATGGCTGCTCATTTCGAATTCCCTGTGGAATGCTAGCAGTCATGAGGTAATCTCTATAAATGATATTACAAAAATATACAAAAAAATAGAGAAAGAAGAAAGAGGCCAGAGGGAGTGAAATATGAAGAAGGAGCAGATAGAGAAGTTGTGAAGACACAGAGATGATATAAGGCAGATATGAAGGCTGGAAGACAAAAGTGAAGGAGGATAAAAGTAGAGCTGATATCCAGGTAAATCAGCATATGATTTAATACTAAAGTGAGGAAGTTGGTGCTTCCATATTAAGTTGTAGCTTGATAGATGTCAGTTGTAACTGGCTAAGGTAGGAGCCTCCTGTAGGTTGTAGCCTGTAGAAAATATATGGGAGTTGGAGCTTCCTTGCAAGTTTCAGCTTGCAGAATTGAGGTAGTAGCCTCCTGTAGGTTTGGAGCCTACAGAAAATCAGTGGTGAGAGGGAGTTGGAGCTTGCCTTTGCATCACAAAAATAATAAGATGTGGATTTCTCCCTTATGGGTTTCCACTTATATCTGGTGTCTATGTACATGATGATTATGTGTTGATACTCTGTATTTAATCTTCTTAATACCTGCTACTCACTAATTAAGATTGTGGTTTCACTGTACATTAAGTTAATCATGAAATAAAGATGTAAATAAGTGTAAATGAAAGTTTTACAAGACCATGAATTCATTAAACTGATTCACCCACCCCCTCCCCCTCTTAGTTTAACAAAGGATTCAACACTCTTTTTCATGATCTTATCTTCTCTTTGTGTGTTTTGTGTTTTTTGCTGATTTAGGGTGTGCTATTGGTTGTATTTGATCCTTGTTTATCTCTCATGATCTAAAAACTTAGTGACCTTTTCTCTCTAGGGAATTCTGACAGGAAACACACCTTAATTATCATATAGGGTTCAACTGTGTTGGAGTTCCTGAAAACTAGCCACTGAGAATCGACCGACTTGTTAGTCATCCAGTTCTGAAATTCATTTTTCCTTAGCATCAGTAGGTGCATAAATGTTACCAAGGTTGAAAATTCAACTCCGTAATGGGTTTTTGCCCCACCTCGAAATTGAAGCAAGGCTGGTAGAAACTAAAGTGGCAGTCTTCCTCTTGGAATCCATATGACTAGAAACAATATGACCAAATTGGAAATAGAATTTAGGAACATTTGAAGTAAAAATACAGTTAGCTTCTGTAATCATAAAATATGGAAACTAGGGATCATAATTCTAATGTTATGAACTATGAATTTTATACAGGGGTGCATACCTTCTTGACATTCATGAGGTCATTATCATTGTGGATTGACAGTGATTTAGTCCATATTCTCTTACTTTGTAAGGTTTCAATGAAGCCATGCCTTTAAACCTATAAATTTGTATCCAATTACCCACATTAGGAGCCTTGGGTCATTTCAAATATTCCTCATTTACTAAAACTACAGGCTTGCCAGCAATTGACACTGTTATAGTGGCCACTTTCTTTCTTTATGGGTCCTGCTTCTTTTAGGTGACATGAACCCACCTTTGTTATTACCTTGAGAGACATTTTGAGCTTGGTGCTGAGGAGTAGAATCAATAGAGTAGTTGGGGCATTAGGTCTAACTATAATGGGGCAATCCTGAATTCTATGGCCAAGTCTTTGGCACCTGAAATAGGGATTCTGGAGGTTTATGTACCTCATTGGATGTTTAATAACTTTTTCCCCAACCCTAATTCAGAGAAATTCCTTGAAATAATTTGATGGATAACACTGCAATAGGAACATAAATGCTATCTAGAAAGCCTTGAAACTGCATAGGCAGATTGGGTTATTCAATCCACTCAGAACAACATAGTTGGGAAAATGATTTGGGCGAGAAAATCTCATCTATGAAGATAACACCACTAAAGCAAGGCTATTTATTTACCAGTCTAACTGAATACTTGCATATACCTTATTTGACGATTAGTTCTAGTTTGAGTTATGTGGAATAGAATCATCAACAATGGAGGACATTTTTTCAAGTGACCAGGTCAGTCCAATTTATATTTAGTAATCTGTTTTGTTTACCAAGGCATTCATAGTCAGGCCACATTGCATCTCTGTTAAAGTTTCTAGATGAATGGAAAATGACAATTAATGTGAAACATAAATTTCATCTCTTTGACTAGAGTTTTGTTGAATCTCAACCATATGAATTTTTAGTCTTATGGATGTTATGAAATAGAGTATAAGACAGCAGTGGAAAAGATACAATATTTCATTTTCTAACAGCCCTATGTAATCCAAGGAGAAAATATACCAAACTATCTAGATAAGTTTCAGTCCTTTAGGGCAACTTATCCCACATAAACCAGATCTGATTATTCACTCTTGCAGTAATTATAATAGCAGTGAAACAACAAATATAGCAGCCGCAAACCGACCCTTGGATTCTTCAATGATAATGTCAACTCATTCAACAAATTTTCCTTTTACTTATGTCAACTGATCAAGACATATAGAGTTGTAAATAACAATGCATGAATAACATATATGGCTGAAAATCAAATCTGGAAATTGCACATTTTTTGGATAGTTGAAAATTTGCAGGTTGGGTTATTCAACCCACTCAGAACAACATAGTTGGGCAGATTATTTGAGTGAGAAACTCTCATCTATGAAGATAACACCACTAAGGTGATCTTAGAGAGCCAGGGGCCATGGGACACAATATCAAGTGTAACTCTTCTTGTAGCAAAAATAGAAAAAAACCCTTGTGTTAGGGTTTAGGGGCATGGAGAGTGCCACCATGTGGCTCCTGGACTTCTTAATCCAAGCCCTAAAAATGGCCTGGTAGAATCTGGTGGACGGAACAATGAGAATTTTTTGTTTTTTGAACATGTCACAATCACCATATTGCTCAATTGACATAAATATCCATTGTAATGTCATTAGGAGCAGTTCATTACCTTGTGCAAGGTTTTTGGTACAAAATTTGTGGCGCTTTTCGGTGGAACCATTATCATAGTTAGAAGAAACATTTTTATGTATGATAACCATGTTCTAATAATCAAATGGCCCGTGTTTGGTTCATGGGATGCAATTAAGATGCCTCTTGGCTACCTAAATTGTCATGACAAGTAATGAATATAGCAATGCACAAGGGATGCATATATACCTGAAAATTTGTTGTGGTTGTAATAAGGATTCCAATTTTTATAAATTCACGACATACATTGTAGAATGTTGGATTTGTATTTATTTTATTTTAATGTTATTATGGCTCATGATTATATATTTTACAAGGATTATGCCATTATGTGTTGAACATTTTTTTAAAATCAATGCCTATTTTACAATTTCAAGGACTGCCATAACTCTACATAATTCTTTAAAGGGTGATAGCTCATTGGAAGAGCACATGCCATGCAGGAGGTTGGTGGTTCGATTCCACTGTACCCTAACATGAATTACTCAATGATATTGTAGTTTTTTTTAACTACATATTTTTATATTGATTATTTTAATGGTGAGATATTTTTCTAGATTCATTGTTAGATAGGATTAAAAATATTGTCTCCATAAAGACAATATGTTTTTAATTCCAACTATTGTTTTGGAGAGACAAAAATGAAATTGTCTCAAGTTAAGACAATTTACCCAAAAATTATCTTAAAACCCCCTTTTGTGTTGTAGTGCCACTATTGCCTCTGGAGAGACAAAATTACTTGTGTTATATATTGTCTTTACAGAGAGCATATTTTAAGACAATTTAACTTTTGTCTCAAATTAAGACAATTTGCCCAAAATTATCTTAAAGATTGTCTTAAAACCCCTTTATGTTATAGTGTAGCACTGATCAAGTATTGTATCTCCCCGACATTGAAAAAAGCCATATATTTGGTCAGAACTTTGGCCATTCTCAGAAGTGTTAAACCCTGTCTGGGATGTGTCTTTAATAAGCCTAGTCATCGCAGTGTTCAAATTTCTCTCGAACTTACTGCATTTCGTATAATTAAAATTGTGGTGGCACGTAGTTTGCCGTGCCTTGCAAATTTGCGACTGAAGAGTAATGATCATCAAGAGAACTGCCATTCCATAGAATAGTTGAACAGTTTGGGTACTGAGAAGTGTCGAGCATGAAACTCTCCCGTGGAGGGTTGTCATGGTCAATGGCAAATAGAGAACCTACAATGCCAAGGTATTGCAATATCAGTGCTCCTCAAAATTCTGATTTACTCTGCACAGATATCGTAGGCTTAATCAATAGAAGCATAGACCATGTTTTTAAGTTTCTCGTGTTCCCATGGATTTGAAGATTCTACGCGCATACGGGCTATTAAGAGTCAATGAAAGTAGGTCAAATGGTAGTAATTAAACCATGTAAGATAAACAAATTGAATGGATTAGTTTTTTAAGTGCAATGTTTTGGACTTTCATGTGGATTTTTGTGACATCGCGCACCCAAAATGTCACTCTTTTTGAGTGTTGTGGTCAAACTCTGTTGCCCCTGGTTCAGTGGTTCAGTTTACTAATAGAATAATCTGAATAATTGAGAAATTATGATAAAATTATGAAAATTTTCAGTAAAGATTTTTGAAAATTTTAATTATGGTGGTTAAATTTTAGTATTTTAAGTACTAAAAAGTTTTTAATAATATTAAATCCATTTCCAAAAAACAAAAATACAATTCAAACACTCCAATTATCTATATTTTTATTTTTTTTTACAAAATTTCAAAAAAATACTGTTAACTATTCTGTTAAAGCCATAAACAATTCCATATCGAATTATGGGCACGGATTTTTTGCTCGAGAAGGTGCCACCTCACCTTCAAGGAGATCTGCGGGAAGCCTCACCTTCGCTGGACGATTTGCGGGAGTTGCAGATTGGGGAAGTTGCGGATCTATCTGGGAGAGTCAGATCGGATCAGTTTTGATCGGATAATTTTTGTGGCTGTATTGGAAAACAACGGATTTGCTCATTGGAGCAAGATTGAATTACAGATTTGTTAGATATTGCTAGATCTGAATCGAGGATACAGTGGGTGGATCAGGGGAACCAGCAGAGCAGTGGCAGATTGGGTGACAAGATCTGACAGGTATTCATTTTTTTTCTCTGAATCAGTTGGGTAGATTCATTTACTTGTAGATCAGTTCAGAATGAGTAACACTATGGAATCTTATATCCACGAGTCTGGAAAACTCGATGGATCTAACTTCACAAACTGGAAGTTTAAGATTCAGACCTTGCTTGAGGGTGCGAATGCATGGTCGATAGTTACAGGAGATGAGTAGAGGCCAAATTCACACAACAGGGTAAATACACAGGATCAAGAGTGGGATAAACGAGAAAACAAGGCGAAAGTTTTGCTGAAGATGTCCATCAAGGACAACATTATCCCTCACATCAGAGAATGTAAAATGTCCTCTGAGATCTGGACGACCATCAAAAGTTTGTATCAGACCCAGAATACAAGTCGAATTATGGCACTCAAAAGCAAACTATTTTCAATGAAGATGGACGAAAGTGAGACTGCTGCTGCATTTATCGCGCGAATTAAAGATGTGAAAGACGGATTGGGGGACATCGGGGAGAAGGTGTCTGACTTTGATCTTGTATCAATCACACTGTATGGGATGAGAGATGAATTTCAAATTTTCATCACTGGATTGGCGGTAAGGGAGAAAGTGCCTACATTTGAAGATCTAACAGGGATCTTGCTGCAAGAGGAGGAGCGGCGACATAATTTGAAACCCCAGAGCGATGATCTTGCTCTGATGGCGAAACGATGACCATTCAGAGGGAAGCAGCCACAACAGAAATCATAGTCGCAACAGCAGCAGAGAAGTGGAGGTTCATCGCAGAAGAGTCTGTATAAAGGTATGTCTGTAAATAATCTTGTAAAAAGATGTTATTATTGTGGAAAGAAGGGTCATATACAGATGTAATGCCTTAAGAGTAGGCAGATGATGCAAAGAAAAAGTTGGCGATAACAAAGAACAGAGGATACTTTGTTGAAGAAGATGAAGATTTCAGTGACGAATTTCAACTGTTCACAGCTAACTATGCCCTTTCAGCATCCAATTAGGACGACATCTGGTATGTCGATTCCGGTGCATCCTCTCACATGACAGGTAAAAAGGAATTTTTTGAAAATCTTGAAGAAAGTACATATGGATCAAAAATTTATTTAGGAGATGATAGTGGATACGAGATTAGAGGCTATGGGGATATTCTGGTCAAGTTACCAAATGGTGAAATATGTCGTCTTAAAAATGTTTTATATGTACCTGGAATTAAGAAAAATTTGATATCTGTATCCATGATAACTGCTCAAGATATGCAATTCGAGTTCTTCAAGACTCATTGTGTCATAAAGGATTGCAGGAAATAAATTATTTCAATAGGCGTGCGCATTGGAAGCCTATACAGATAGGATGTAAAGAGTATATCACAACAAGTCATGGTTGCAGGTGGATCGACAGCCGAACAACTCTAGTACTAGATATTCGGTCATTTGAATTTGCAAGACCTCATGTTATTGCAAAGAAAAGGTATGGTTGAGGGACTCCCTGCCTTTCATAATACTCAGTTAAATTGTAATGGATGTGCCTTAGGTAAAATGCATAGAGAACAGTTTCCTGTGCATGATAGAAGGAAGGAAACAGACATTCTAGAACTAGTGCACACTGATATATGTGGACCTATGCAGACAAGGTTACTAGGTGGAGCATATTACTTTCTGTTGTTTATTGATGACTGCACTAGATATTCATGGGTTTATTTTCGGAGTAAAAAGAATCATACTTTCCGGTACTTTATAGAATTTAAAACCTTGGTGGAAAAACAGTTTGGAAAAAGTATAAAAATTCTCCGATCTGATCAAGGGGGAAAATACAAGTTAGGGGAATTCATGAAATTCTGCAAATCTCACGGGATTTTTCAACAGTTTACAGTGCCACACACACCAGAGCAGAATGGAGTGGTAGAGTGCAAGAACATAACCTTAGTGGAGTGCGCAAGGAGCATGTTGCAAGGTAAGGGTCTATCTAATAGTTTTTGGGCAGAAGCTATTAATACTGCTGTATATTTAAAGAACAGAAGTCCTACCAGGTATCTTGGCTTCAAAACCCATTTTGAAGCTCTATTTGGACTCAAACCAGCAGTAAATCATCTAAGAGTATTTGGGTCAAAAGCATTTGCCCATATACCCAAATATGATAGGAAGAAATTAGACCCTAAAGCTGTTAAATGCATCTTTGTTAGTTATGGCACAAAATTTAAAGCATATAAGTTGTTCAATACAGAGTCTCATAAGATATTTGCAAGCAGGGATGTAGTGTTTCATGAACAGGTTCAGGAAGGGAAAGATGACATTGGTGATGATTGGCACATTCCATTGCTAATGGATGAAAGCAGTGAGGATGAAAGAGAGCAGGAGCAGAAACAGGAGTAGAAAGAAGAGCAGAAAGAAGAACAGGAAGAAGGTGATAATGCAAGCCCAATTAGATCTGAAGAAAACAAATTTGAGGTAAGTCCCCTACCAAGGAGATCAGGTAGGAAGACTCAAAAACCATTAAGATTGAAAGACTATGCTTTGATGTCAAATATTTTGAACATTGTAGAGCCCACTAATTACAAAGAAGCTAGTCAATTTGAGGAATGGAGGGTTGCAATGAATGAAGAGATAGAATCTATTCTCAGAAATAACACTTGGGATTTAGTTGAAATGCCTAAGAATAAAACACCTATAGGATGTAAATGGCTGTTTAAACCAAAAATGAATGCAGATGGAAGTATTGAAAAACTAAAAGCTAGGCTTGTTGCAAAGGGGTACTCACAGCAAGAAGGCATAGATTTTGATGATACCTTTGCACCTATAGCAAAGTTAAATACTATCAAAATGCTTATCTCTCTAGCAACTAAACATAATTGGGAGCTACACCAGCTTGATGTCAAATCTGCATTTTTAAATGGTGAATTAAAAGAGGAAATCTACTTAGTGCAGCCAGAAGGGTTTGTAAAGTAGGGGTAGGAACATCTTGTTTGCAGACTGAAAAAGACGCTATATGGCTTAAAGCAAGCACCCAGGTCTTGCTACGAAAATGTCGATTCTTTAGTTTTAGAGCATGGTTTTCATAGGAGTTTAAATGACCCAAATTTGTATACCAAGTACAATAAGCAGGGGCATATTATTGTGATTTCTTTGTATGTAGATGACATGATTATAACAGGAAATGTAGATATTTTAATGAAAGAAATCAAAATGATGATGGCACAAGTTTTTGAAATGAAAGATCTCGGAAGTCTCTATTACTGTATGGGATTAGAAGTATGGAGAGATACTGGGCAAACTTTTCTTACCCAAGGGAAGTATGCCAGAAATCTGTTGGAAAAGTTTGGCATGGATCAGTGTAGGTTAGCAACGACACCTTTGCAGCAGAATTTGAAGTTGTGCAGTGACAATGGCACTAAGGAGGTGGATGCCATGATGTACAGATAGCTGGTTGGTAGCTTGATATATCTCACAACAACTAGACCAGACTTGGCATACTATGTTAGTGTGTTGAGACAATTCATGTCAAAACCGCTTAAAAGTCACTCATTAGCAGCAAAAAGCATGTTGAGGTATCTTTGTGGTACTGTTAATTATGGCATTTTATACACTGACACATCTGATGTTATTCTAGCAGGTTTTTCAGATTCAGACTGAGCAGGTAACCTGGATGATCGAAGGTCTATCATAGGTTACGCATTTAGCATAGGATCAGGGGTCATAACATGGAGCAGCAAGAAGCAAAGTATTGTAGCACTGTCTTCATGTGAAGTTGAGTATCAAGCATTGTGTGCAGCAACGTGTGAAGCGATCTGGTTGAGAAGGCTTCTCAATGATGCAGGAGAAGAACAGAAGAACTCTACTTCCATCAAAAGCGACAACCAGAGCACTATTAAATTAGCATACAATCCAGTGTTTCATAAAAACACCAAACATATAGACACTCAGTTCCATTTTTTCAGAGAGAAACTACAGTCAAAAGAAATTATCGTTGAATATTGTAAAACTTGTGACAATGTGGTTGATATTTCTACAAAGCCTCTTGCACGTGTGAATTTTGAATTGTTTAGAAGGATGCTAGGAGTTTAGGACAATCCTTTCTCCATTAAGGGGGGGAGTTGAAAATAATTATATTATTTTGTATTACTGGAGAAAAGGTTACACAAGTTGTAACGTATCTCCTTAGTTTAGGATTTGTTCCTAGAGTTTAGGGGTTTGGTTGCAACTTCCTAATTTCTAGTAATGTACTTAATGATTTAATTTCTCATTCATGAATGTAGAGTGTACGAGAGTGATCTCTCAGTTTTGAGTGTAGTCTCCAGGTGCAGTACTCACCTGAGAGCTACAACTCCTTCTTTTCAATTATGTGCATATTTTATCTATTCATGTGCTTAAATACAATAAAATAGGGAGAAATAAAAAATAATGGTGCCCATAATAGGAAGAAATAAAAAAGAAGTGTGCCCATAATGAATACCTATTTGAAAGTGCATTGGCCCTTTTATAAATGCATTGTTTTTTTTTAAATAAGACATATGGTTTGGCTCAAGAATTTTATGAAAGTATTATTTTTCAAATAAGTATATGGTGTTGGTTAAGCTTCATAGAATGAAATAAGCATTATTTTTCAAATAAGTATATGTTGTTGGTTAAGTTTCGTAGAATGAAATAAGCATTATTTTTCAAATAAGTATATGTTGTTGGTTAAGCTTCTTAGAATGAAATTATATATATGGTATATATATGGAAAGTATATGTTGGAAGTATATTGAGAGCCTACATTTTTAGTTGATTTTTTTTTAAGGCAACCACTTTTACAAAGACTTGCAATTATTGTAATTATTTTGGGCACGAATAAGTTTTTATGATGCATTCACTCGAGTTCGTTCACTATGTTGTGGCACATTGTTATATTAGAGTAATTGAAGATATATTCAATGATTCACTTGATCCATGGAAGGACATTTAGTTGCTTGATTTAGGGGCAACTTGCCACATGAATTTCAGGAGATATTTCTTTGAAGAATTCAATGACAATGTTGATGGAACAGTATATTAGGCTCAAACTTCATGAATTTCCAGACTTTCTTCTACATGATGTTCTATACCTCCCATATATGAGGAGAAACTTGATCTCTTTGGTCCACATCCGCCAGCAAGGACACTCCATTCACATATATGATGACAAAGTTGAGGTCAGAAAAGCATTAGATCATTCACTTGTCATGATTGGGATAGAAGAAGAAAGAATTTTTTAGTTCCAAGGGACCGTTGCTCGTGCACATAAATTCTCATACATTTCTCACTATGATGAAGGTACATTTCCATCAAGTATTTTATGGCATGCTAGATTTGGACACTTGAAATATGAAAGCCTTTGTTTGTTGAAGAAAAATGGTGCTACTAGTTTGCCTACAATTCCTAGGAAATTTAAGCAATGTGATGCTTGTATCTTATGAAAGAAAAACAATCAATATTTTCATGATTCTCATTCCATAGCACATAGAAAATTTGAACTCATTCATGTTCTAATTTATTTGGCCCAATGCCTATTCCTTCTGCAAATGATAGTAAATATATGATGACATTTATTGATGACTACACTAGAATGTCTTGTGTTTATTTATTGAAGAAAAAATATGAAGCTTTTGAAACATTCAAGAACTTTCATTCATGGATTGAAAATTATGCAAAATCTCATATTGGCTCGATTCCAACCGATAATGGAAAAGACTACACTTCAAATAAATTTGAAAACTATCTTGGCCAGCATGGAATCAAACATCAAACAACTATGCCTTATAATCCCCAATAGAATGGAGTAGCTGAAAGAATTAACAGGACAATCTTAAATATGGTACATTCTGTTGTGGCTCATTTGCATTTACCTTTGAAATATTTTTCAAAACACCAAAAAAGCATATATGATAGAAAATGTAAAATTCTGTGTATCGTAAAAGAATTGTGATTTATATGTTGGTACATTAACATTACGTGATGAGATGTGAAGGTGGGTCGAGTTGGGCTCATTCACGTGTAGAACAGTTCAAGAGCTGGACCGATGGGCATGTTCAGAACATTTCACACCAGACAGATGTTGGGTGTGGAGCCTAATTATCTTGTTTATTTTGCATCACAACGTTGAATCCCTGTACCTTAATGGGGGTGGCAACGCTGCCCATCATTAAACGCTGCCTAGGGGGTCTAGGGAGGCCGAATGTGACTTTATGGATCCCCAACCCCCCCCCCCCCCCCCTCCCCCCACCTTCCCCCTGGTGGGGGGTTTCGGGGGCAGCGCCCCTGAAGCTAAAAACAGATGTAAAGTTGCCTTGTAAAAGTATAGTAATTTCTAGTCACTCTGGGCCGTTCATTAGGCAGATGATTTGATGGTAGAAGTTATGTTTAGTTTATGGTTTTTTTCCCTAGAAGGAAACCCCTTGCTTTGTATGAGGGTATTGTATTGTGGCTGTGTATTTTATGTGTATGCTCAGAGTGAGAAACAAATAGGGAGACTGTGAGAGAGAACATAGGATATTACAGCGGATTTGCTGTAGGTTGTGTCTCTTCATTTTATTGGATAATAGAAAGGAAGGACTGGTTATTTGGGGTGGACGTAGCCCAAACTGGGTGAATCATGTATATCTGTGTCTCTCTGGTTTTATGTGTTTTGTGTGCTTGTTTTTTCCTCATATTTTATGTGTTTCATTGCTCTGTAATATTTAATTTTCTAACAACAGGGTCAAGTTGGGCTCATTCACAAGCTCATGAGGGACTAGCGTGCCAAAACACCAGATAATCTCAGGAGGGTTACATTGTGGAGAAAACAAACTAATTTCTCGAAGATGGAGAAATGGCACATTTCCCTTAAAAACTTAAGAGTTTTGGAAGAGGCGCAAAGGTAAAAACAGATGGTCAGGATCAAATTGTATATCAACAAAGGAGAAGATCAACAACGAAGGTTAAATCACATATTGAATATTGGTTAGTTTCACATTTATATGATAAGAAATTGCAAGGTAAATTGTTTAAAGTGTGATGCGAAGCAGATCAACAAAGGAGCAGCATGGATCGTTGGATCTGGGCATTGATCAACGATGAAGATTAAATCACATGTCGCATATCGATGATTTTTATATTTATATGATAATAAATCGCAAGTTAAACTGTTTAAGTTGCGATGCGATAAGTCACAAAAATTGCGAAATGTGAAGTGTGGGCGATGACGTGGTTGTGACAAGGCAAGCTGATGTGGCAGATGACATGGCCCTAACCCCATATATCGCAGATAATATAAGGTGACGTGGTGGTGACATGGCAGGGTGATGTGGCACGATGACATCACAGGGGCTTCACTTAACGGACCTCTAACATATCACGTGCGATCATAGCATATTAAACAATACCCTTAATATGAGTACATATTGGAAAATGGCTCTAAAAATCACATTATTTAACCCCCTACCAATATAAACCCAATACACATTCCCAATTAAAAAATCCCCTACTTTCACTATATATTGTAGGTATCAATTTTTTCATTAACATTTTTTATACCCCTTTATATTTTTTCATTAACTTTGAGATCCATTTTTTATACCAAGCAATATAAAAACCCTTTACCCCCTATATATCCCCCAATATATTATGTCATTTTCCCCTCATTATATATCCCCCAATATGAACCCACGTGCTATAGTATTGCTCTTGCAGTGAAGCCCCTGTGGATGACATGCACCTGGCCCACATACCGCACATTGCAAGTTTTAAAAGTTAAGTGCAAAGGGTAAGTGTTATAAGTGCCGAAGTGTGATGTGCAATGCGGTGGCGCTCGATCACAAATCGTAAGTTTTAAAGGATAACCACAGGAGGTAAGTAATAAAGTTGTCAAAGTGCGATGTGTGATGCTAGGTGGGACCCGTTCGCATAGAACACATCACAAGTTTTGAAAGAGAAGTGCTAAGGAAAAGTTAAAGACAACGAAATGAGAAGTGCAATGTGGTCACGGACACGATGTGGTTCTAAGATGAAATCTAAAGAATTTCAAGTTTGAGCTTATGAGGTTTGTGTACAATTTTATGAATAAATATGAAAAACATGATAGAGAGACTCAGTAAGTGACTCGACACAAAGCCAAGGAGAAAAGAAGACTAAACACAACGAGCACGCAAATAAGAGGTCGATTCAGGTAGCAGATAACATGATGACAATGTATGAACCACAGAGGCATAGGCAGATTCGGGCAGAAGAACGTATTGTGGCACTATTGAAAGCACAACAGCTGGGTCAAGTCAGGCACTGAGGCGTTGTTACATAACTGTGCAGTTGCTGCATCATAACTAGAAAGGACACCTCAACAATTTGGAAGGACACATCAACAACATCAAATTCAGCGAAACGAACAATATTTCCAGTTTTAATTTGTTTTCTCATTATGATTGGATAAGTAATATTAACAGTTTAGGTAGTCGAGTAGTTTCAAGAAATTCAGCAGTTATGAAATACTTTGATGCATTTAAGTAGATAGAAAAAAGAAAAGGGGTTCCAAGTTTTGGACCTCTAGATGACTGTTAATTTGGTACTAAATTTTATGAGAAATAAATGAAAGAAGATCAGGTTTCCTACACCTGTTGATGTTGATATGTATTTCCAGTGTTTCTCTGTGTTTATTCCTCTTTGAATGAAGTGAAGTAATATAGCAGCCGGTCTCTTAATTACATTTGTGAGTAAGAGTTAAATAGCCTTAATTTTCGCTCATTCACTTCATCTCTTTTCTCTTCACAAATTCTTGATGAAACTTTAAAGTAATAGGTTTTGTGTTTACAACATACTATTTCGAGTTTCCTCTCTCTCCATGAATTTTCTCTGAAACTTAAAAGCGATAGATTTTGTTTCTCATCATATCATTTTGAGTTTTCCTTATAGATCTTCTTTTCATTTCATTCAAATATCAGCGGTTTGTGGCATTGTGAAGGCTTTCATTATATCATATTATTGAGGGTATTAAGTAATTAAATTCAAAAGGTGTTAAAAGGAGGCCATTTGATATTATAATTTTGAAATACATTTATAAAATGTCTTGAGCACTGATTCCTTACCATAGTCGAGGGATTGTTTCTTGAGATACAACATTTTCTGATGCTATTGGCGGGGAATGAAGAAACAAAGTTTATTTTTTCCTTGGGTTTTTCACATTATTTCCTCTGGTTGTTCAGTAAGGAGGAAATATTGGGTTGTGTTTGCTATATTTAAAATTATGGCTTTCAAAAGGCTTCACACGAGGTCAGATACCTCACAGCGGATAGTCCCTGCTTTGCCAGATCCAGAAATATTGGTTTCTAAAAAGGCTCAAAAACTTGAAACTCCTTCAACACCTGATCCTACATTGTCTACTCCTGAAAATAGTTCTAGTAGTCCTTTGTTTGAATATATTTATGAAATACTTCCTTCCTTGGAACAATATTCCCCTTCCACACCCATTCATTTTCAAGAACCTAAGTTAGAAGAACATTCTTTTGAGTTTGTTTCTTTTACCTTCACTCAAGCTTAACCAAATATAGTTGCTGGTTCTTTTGCCATTGTTCATCAACCCACTCCCATATCAGTTTTGCCTCCACCTTCATTCACTTTCACAGCAGGTTCATTAACCTCAACTACCTAGGGAAGAGTTAACCAAGGTGTAAATATGGCAGCACCAGCCTTTTTGTTGAACATATATGCTCCACTAAATCTTGCACATCCAATGAATTCCATGCCTCACGAATACCTCAAATTACTTCCTCGTTTCATTGGATAAGATGAAGTAAATGAAGAACAACATTTACCCTTGTTTTGCACTTTTGTTGAGAATTTAAATGTAGAACATCTTGATGTTGTGATAAGACTATTTGTGCAATCTCTAGATGGAGAGGCTAGAAAATGGTTCAAAGGTTTACCAAATGGTTCAATAAATAACTAGGAAGAGTTAGAAACTCAATTCACTCAGAGATGGGGAGAAAAGAGAGATCACGGTTACTCTTTGACAAAGTTTAATGAAATTAAAATAAGGCCTAATGAAAGCATTTCTGAGTTTGTAAAAAGATTCAACAAATTGTACAATAGTTTACCTATAAATATGAAGACCCCCCTGTAGGAGAAAAGGTAGTTTTTATTGGGGCTTTTGAAGCTAATTTTGGGTTTACATTGAGAGAGAGAAGAGCCCATACTCTTGAGCAAATACAAATAGATGCTTTAGAGATCGAAGCTAATATGAATGCAGCTGGAAAGGCGAAAGGGAAACATCCAGTCCAAGAGAAGGGGAAAGAAAAAGAAGAATCATCACAAGATCTAAGAATTGAAGAAATGGAAAAGGTGATGAAAATTTTGACAAATAAGCTAGATAAGATGGAATTGGAAATTAAAATATCCCAAAGACAATTACAACAAAACCGGGGGGGGGGGTTAACCCTCAATTCAGAGGACACCCCCTAAAAATTTTGCAGAGGGAAAGAAGAGATCAATACTAGGTTCAAGCACTGTTGTATATAGAAGCAGCACTCACAGAGCCAATAGAAGATGACCAAAGGGAGGCTGAGGATCAGGTATCCACTATGTATACAATAGAAGAGGATGAAGAGGAATATTGTGAGGGAGAATATGTTGAAACTAAAGTAGCTTTTGATTAAGATGAAATGGATGAATACTGTAGACAATTCACAGATTTCATGCAAGCTGAGTTACATAAAAAGTATTATTTAAGGTCTATAAAGAGATCTAGAGACATGAAAATGAAGGTGAAGAAAAAGGTTTCGTTCCTCCTCCAATGGCAACTCCACAACAAAAGGAACCTATGAAACATGTCAGTAAGGGGAATCTTTTGAATATTATGATAAAATAAATTATGATATAAATAAGTTATTTAATATATATATATATATTTGAAAATTGAAAATTTATAAATATTATAATCATATCATTTTACTTATAAAAATAAATATCTCAATATAATATTTAAAATGTTTAAAATTATTTAAATACATTAAAAAAATTATATAAAATTTGAAGATAAATCACATTAGTTGGTTCCATAGAAATTTTTTTGTCTAATGTGATTTGTGATTACAATTGAAAGATTTTAGAAAAAGCATTAATTCAAATATATAAAACCTCTCCACCATAACATTATACAAACAAATTAAAAATTAAATCAATTAAATTATATGTGTACAAATGTTCAAGTCTCAGAATCTATCAAGATTTACCGACTAATGAATGGATTAAAAAATCCAAAAATTACAACACTCGAAACAAAAACGTTGTAATCAATTGAAAACTACGCTAAATTCTCCAAATAATCTTCTATTATTGGTGTGAATACTACATTTTCCAAAGATTCTTCAAATTAGTCAAATCGCAGTTTCCAAATACACATGCAACACATATATTTCTTATCTTCAAATATTGGTGTGAATGCTGACATATTTTCCAAAGAATCTTCAAATTTGTCAAATTGGGGTTTCCCAATACACCTTGCATCAACTACTACACTTGCCACCATTAAAACAACCCACCAACCATCTCATTTAACTGTGCATTTGATTTCATTTGAATCCATCCACGTCAACTCATATGGAGCCCACCGGTCCATGTCATAACCACCGTCAACCAATCACGAAACTATAGAAAATTCTGAAGCCGACATCAGCCCATCCAAAATTGGATGTGATAAACCTTGAAGTAGTTTTGATAAAGTTTTTGAAGTCTGCCACATTAGAGCCCTCCAGCCAATAGCGGAGTTGTTGTAAATCTTGAAGTCCAGTCATCCATTCCCCAAATGGATGCGATAACTTATGAAAATGAGTTTTGTCTTAAGTTTTTGAAATCCTCAAAAGGAAATTGTAATAAGGTTTTAAAACTTTAAGGCTTAATGTTTTATGTTTTAATCAAATGCCACGACATATTTTTTGTTTTTAAAACTTAGAGTTATATGTTATATAAGTTTTATAATATATATATAAACATATATATGTTTATAATATATATAAAGACAGAAATGTGTGTGCACGAAAAAAAAAACATATATAATATGCCCAAAGGAAGAAACAAAAAGATAAAGTGTGTGACTATGTTAAAAGAAAAAGACAAAGAGGGTTGAAACCAGAATTTAAAAAAAAAAAAATCACTGCATGTGTAGCTGTCAGCAGAAGAAATTTTCATTGTAAATCCAGAACATAGAAGTTCTGAGGCAAATCTCTTTTTTGAAATAGTCAGTTTTTTTTAATGAAATAGAGTTTTACTCCACCTCTCTGTGCATGAATACATTGCTATCTCTGTGTTTTTAGAGGTATTTTTTTTATTCCTCTATGTGTTCAGAATTAGCATAAATTCCAACATGGTATCAGAGCTAGTCTAGGCTCTTTACATTTTCTAAAGAAGTTGAAGGAAGGAGTTGTTGAAACTTTTAACCAGCAGTGTAAAATATCAACAAATCTAGGTATCTACAAAAGAAAGCTTTTTGTTTGCTTAAAAGAATACAATGTAGAGAAGCATTTTAGAGACAGAGTCTTTTGAAGTTAGAGTTTTATCTCTCAACATTGAGAAGGTTAATTTAAGAAACACATTCAAGTTTAAAAAGATAGTTCTGTAAGCCAGCTATGGCAGGAGCCAGCACAAGCACAAGTATGGGAAATTCTCAACTCCCACAGTTCAATGGGAAGAACTATGACTATTGGGAAATCATAATGAGAGCCCTTTTTGCCTCTCAATATTTATGGGAGCCACTTGAATATGGTTTAGAAGAACCAATAGATGAACAAGCATATAATGCCTTAACGCAGGCAGAGAAGGATTTTTTGAAGAGTAATAGGAAGAAGGACTCAAGAGCCCACTTCTATCTCTATCAGGTAGTGCATGAAAGCATATTTCCAAGAATTGCAGCAGCAAAGAGGCCCAAGGATGCATGGGATACTCTCCAGATAGCCTACCAAGGTATGGAGAAGGCAAAGACAACAAAGCCTCAATTAATGAGAATGGATTTTGAAGTCATTTGCATGAAAGAGTATGAAATAATAGACTCATTCTTCACATTGTTGATTGGCCCAAATGAGATCTCATGGAGAACAATAGAAGAAAGAAGAATAGCGGAGAAAGTATTGAAGAGCTTACCCTCAAGAATTGATGTGATAGTAACAACCATTGAAGAGACAAAGGATCTCTCAAAGTTTACTATTGATGAGCTTCATGCATCATTGATGACACATGAACAAAGATTGGGTAGAACAACAAACTCATATTTAGAGCATGCCTTCAAGAGAAAAATTTCATTTGGAAGAGGAATAGGTCAAGGCAGAGGAAAATACAAAGGAAAAGGAAGAGGCAGAAGCCAAAATAGAGGAAGAAACAACCCTGCAAATACAAGTGGAATGGGCAACAATCAAAATCAGAACCAAGGTCAAGGCATCAACCAACAAGATGGACAAAATCAATCACATGGACAAAGGTATGATAAGTCCCAAGTCTAATGTCATTATTGTAATAAGTATGGCTATTATGCCAATGAATGTAGGAAGAAACAAAGTGACATGGGTAATAGACCTAGTGCTAATTTTACTAAGGAAAATATCAGTCAAGAGAATTTATTTTTAGCTTGTAATATGGCTGAAGAGAAAAATGAAGATATATGGTTTCTAGATTCAGGATGTAGCAACCATATGATTGGAAAATTTTTTATGTTTTCCATGATTGATGAAAATGTGAATTCTCAAGTAACATTGGGGACAGATAGTAAGGTCTCTGTCATGGGAAAAGGCAGAGTGAGCATTTTAATAAAGAAAGGAGAACATAAATTCATATCAGATGTTTACTATGTGCCTAGTATGAAGTGTAACCTTTTGAGCATTGGGCAGCTCATTTAGAAAGGCTACAACGTTTTCTTTGAGGATGATGTATGTACCATCATGGATAAACCACCAAGAAAGTAGAGGATTGCACAAGTGAAGATGACAAGAAAAAAAATGTTTCCTCTCAAGATGAGAGTAGATTTGAAGAAAGGAGCTGTAATGGCAGCAATGATACAAGAGACATTCCAAAGAGAAGAAAAGGATGAAAACTGGTTATGGCATTTGAGATTTGGACATCTCAATTTTGGAGGTATGAATTTGTTACATGAGAAAGGAATTGTAAAGGGATTACCATTGATTGAGAAACTGGATAGCCTATGTGAAGGCTGCATCTTCGGCAAACAATACAGAGAAAGCTTTCCATCAGGAAAGAGCATAAGGGAAAAGGCACCCTTAGAAATAGTCCATTATGATTTGTGTGGACCAATGCAAACACCATCACTAGCAGGAAACCATTATATGCTGACTTTTATTGATGATTGCACAAGAAAAACTTGGGTTTATTTCTTGAAGTTGAAGAGTGAATTGTTTGAGAAATTATGCCACTTTAAGGCTCTTGTAGAGAATCAAAGTGGGCAGCATATTAAAGTCTTAAGAATAGACAGAGGATGAGAGTATATCTCCAAATAATTTTTGTGTTTCTGTAGAGAAATGGAATTCATAATAAATTTATAGAAAAGTATACACCACAGCAAAATGGAGTTGTTGAAAGGAAAAATAGAACCATCATGGACATGGTAAGAAGTATGCTGAAGGAAAAACATTTGCCAAATGAATATTGGGCTAAAGCTATACATTGTGCAGCATATGTCTTGAATAAATTTCCAACAAAGAGTGTAATGAACAGAGTTTTGGAAGAAGCATGGAGTGGCATAAAACAATTTGTCACCCATATGAGAGTTTTTGGTTGTGTGGCTTATGCACACATTCCAGATTAGCTAAGGAAGAAGTTGGACAGTAAGGGGGAGAAGTGCATATTTGTTGGATACAATGAATAATACAAGGCATACAAATTGTATAACCCATCCAAAAATTTATGATTAGCAGATATGTACAATTTATTGAGGAAGAAGCTTGAGATGGAAGCATTGAGAAAACAGTGAATGTTAAAAGCTGTTTGTATCATGATGATGATGAGGAATAAATGGCCGAAAGACATCCCTCATTAGCAGCACCACCTCCACCAACACAAGGACAAAAAGGGACACCAAAAGAAGGTATGAGAACACTCTTGAGAAGTGATGACAATGCTTCTCCAATCACATCACACGAAACAGATTTGAGTGCTTCTACAAGCACAAGTTCAACAAGTGAAAGAGGAACTAGATTCAGAATTCTGAATGAGATTTATGATCAAGGGGAAGAAAATGAAGGTATGAACTCTTTATTTGCATTATATTTTCATGTAGAAAATCCTATTCATTTTGAAGAAGCAGTAAAAGATAAGAAATGGATAGATGCTATGGATGAAGAGATAAATGCCATAAAGAAAAATAAGACATGGGAATTAGTTGATCTCCCAAAAGGAAAAGAAGTAATTGGAGTAAAATGGGTTTATAAAACCAAGAGAAATGCTGAAGTTAATATTGAAAGGCACAAGGCCAGAATTGTTGTGAAAGGATACAAGTAGCAGCAAAGAAGATATTATGAGGAAACTTTTTCACCGGTTGCAAGAATGGAAACAGTAAGAGTAGTGTTGTCCATAACAGCACAACATAGTGGAAAGTTTACCAAATGGATGTGAAATCAACATTCCTAAATGGAGTATTAATGGAAGAGGTATATGTTGAACAACCTCTCAGATATGAGAAAGAAGGCCAAGAGCATAAGGTATGCAGATTGAAGAAATTTATGTATGGGATGAAACAAGTTGCAAGAGCATGGTACAATAGGATAGATGCCAATCTACTAGAAAATGGGTTTGAGAAATGTGAAGGAGAACCCACATTATACATCAAGGAAAAATTTGGTAAGATGCTCATTGTTGTTTTATATGCTGATGATGTTATATTCATAGGTAATGATGCTTACCTCACTGAGAATTTTAAGAAATTCATGAAGGATGAATTTGAGATGACTAATATGGGATTGTTGAGATACTTCTTAGGAATAGAAGTAGAGAAAAATGAAAATAAAATTTTTATTTTTCAAGTAAAGTATGTTAAAGAAGTTTTGGAAAGATTTAACGTGCAGGATTGCAAAGTAGCAATTACTCCTACAGATTCAAACTGAGCAAAGATGACAACATCAAGGATTTTGATCCAAGTTTGTACAAGAGCATAGTTGGCAGCCTTATGTATTTGACTACAACGAGGCCAGATATTATGCATGTTGTAAGTTTAATTTCTAGATTTATGGAATGGCCAAAGGAGGCACATTGGCAAGCAAAAAAACGAATTCTAAGGTATGTGAAAGGAATAAATAGGTATGGAATTTTATACGCCACTTCAGAAAATTTTGAATTGAATGGATATACTGACAGCGGTTGGGCTGGAAGTATAGATGAAAGGAAAAACACCTCTGGATATGTTTTCCATATCAGAGCAGGAGCCATTTTATGGGATTTTAAGAAACAACCAATTGTGGCTTTATCAACAATAGAGGCAGAGTATGTGGTAGCTACAGCAGCATCATGTAAAGAAGTATGGATGAGAAGAATGTTGAGAAGTTTGTGTCATGAACAGGTAAAAGGCACAACAATTTATTGTGATAATAGCTCAGCTATAGATTTATCCAAGAATTCAGCGTTTCATAAGAGAACAAAACACATTGATGCCAAGTATCACTACATTAGAGAGCTTGTGAACAATGGGGAAATTGTTTTGAAACATTGCAAAACTGAAGAGAAGTGTGCTGATATATTGACAAAATAATTAGGGTAGAAAAATTTTGATTACTTAAGAAAATGTTTGGGTATGCAAGATAACAACAGTTGTGTTTAAGGGGGAGTGTTGAAATTTAAACCCAACTACAACTATGGCAACGAGGACATAATTCATGTTTGATTTGATTTAGAAGGACAACGAAAATAGTAAAATTTCTCAGGTTTTTTTAAGCATGCAAACATGCAATCAATTTTTGGCTTGAATGAGCCTACAATTCAATTTCTGGTTTATGTGGACGTAGCTCTCTCTGATGGGTAAAGTTGTGGCTCCAACTCCATGCTACCTCCACATTTAAAACCCTTCCTCTACCACTGCACTTGCCACCATTAAAACAACCCACCAACCATATCATTTAAGTGCACATTTTATTTCATTTGAATGCATCCACGTCAACTCATATGGAGCCCACCGGTCCATGTCATAACCACCGTCAACCAATCAAGAAATTGGATGCAATAAACCTTGAAGCAGTTTTCATAAAGTTTTTGAGGTACACCACGTCAGAGCCCTCCATCCAATAGCAGAGCTATTACAAATCTTGAAGTCCAGTCATCCATTCCCCAAATGGATGCAATAACTTATGAAAAGGAGTTTTGTCTTAAGTTTTTGAAATCTGCAAAAGGAACTTATCATAAGGTTTTAAAACCTTAAGGCTTAATGTTTTACGTTTTAATCAAACACCACTACATAGTTATAGTTATAGTTTTTAAAACTTAGAGTTATATTTTATATAAGTTTTATAATATATATTATAAACATATATATTTTTATAGTATATATAAAGATAGAAATGTGTGTGAACGAAAAAAAAAATGTAATACGCTTGAAGGAAAAAATAAAAAGATAGAGTGTGTGTCTGTGTTAAAAGAAAAAGATAGAGAGATCTGAAACCAAAATTAAAAAAAAAATAAAGAACTGCGTGTGTAGCTGTCAACAGAAGAAATTTTCATTGTAAATTCAGAACATAGAAGTTATAAGGCAAATAATTTTTTTGTAATAGTCAATTTTTTTTTAATGAAATGGATTTTTACTCCACCTCTCCATGCATGAATTTTATTTCTATCTCTGTGTTTGTAGAGGAATTTTTTTTTTAATTCCTCTGCGTGTTCGGAATTAGCAAAATTTCCAACAGTTTAATCTGCTTTAGCCTCCTAATCTTCGTCTAAGGAGGTAGATGGTTCACTAGTTGCAATTTCTTTGGAGTTTTTAGACAATATATTTTCGTTTTCCTCTTCTCTGAGATTAGAAGAAGAGTTGGGTTGTTGTTGCTAGGCTCTATGTTTAATGAGAATATCCTTAATGATGCATAAATCAATCGTGATGGAGAATCCAATAGTGGAATACAATTTCTCAATTACGTTCAAAGAAACCGCAAGGGTGAGATTGATATTGGCATTGAGAATTATTTTGAGCTTTTCAATGACGTCCTCTAGAAGATTGATGGCCAGTGTGAGTGGTATGGATATGTTTCTTTTAGTTAATTTGAATAGCCTTTTATGTGTTGTGTATATTATGAGTTTATATGCAACTTTTGCAATGATTTTTCTAGTGTTTGATTGAGTTGTACGTTGAATGTTCTTTGTGCATTGAACACTTTGAGAGTGCTCGTTAATGTTGGCTTGCACATTTCAATACTACGACACATCAAAAGTCAAGTGCTTCGGTATAGAGGGTGCCTCCACCCATGAGTGCAAGTCTTGTGGTGTTCTTGAACAGTGAGTGCATTGTTTATTCTTGTGTTGACTGTGGAAAAAATGTGATTACATATTCATAATTGGTTGATGGGTTTGTATTATGTAAGTTCAATCTTGCATTGAATAATATTGTTGAAGGTCTAGGTATATAAGTTGAAGTTGTATGAACATGTGTTTGATTGTAGTGAGACATATTTAATACTCCATATGTATGGTATGAAGTGCGCCCATAATGAATACCTATTTGAATGTGCATTGGCCCTTTTATAAATGCATTTCTTTCCTTGAAATAACACATATATGGTATGGATCAAGAATTTTATGAAATAATTATTTTTCAAACAAGGGAGGCTATGAACCATCAAGTCCCTACTGCTAAGTAAAAATAAAACACGGTAAGGGAGCCAAAGACTTTGAAGCCATCATACCCATTTTTCTACAAACAGTTGTTCCTAAATTGGATGCAAGTGAGTATGCTAGTGGCTAAAGGCCATAATTGGGAAGTAAGTATGGGAGGGAAAAATCATAAACCCAATACAGAGAATGGAGAAACGTATAAATAAAACATGCCTCAACATTAAAAGATGGGTATTAGAGCTAATAACATAAACCCAATACGTAGAACAGAAAAAACTTATGTTCAAAGCATGCCTAAAAAGAAATATTTCCCTCTTATCATTTTGAAAATGCCTAGAAATTATACTCAAATCAATAAAAATAAAAAGAAACTATAGCCTCCTTGGTTTCTTTACGACTAGATATCATAATACTTGTACATGATGCACCATTTCTTTCCTCTAATTGTTAATTGGAACATCCTAGTACTGAGTGTAACTTAGCCATTCATCTAACCAAATCGATTTGAACCCCATAAAAGGATCCCTTGGATAGTCGAATCCTACAATGCTTGTATTTAAGCGGTTTCTCCATCATTTTCCATAGAAGCATCAATCTAGGGCTAGGTTTAATTAAATCGCAACCTAATACAGAGTTAAGATCTTAAATTGAAAGCATGAGGTCATTTTCATGTCGCAAGGATAAATTGGTTGAAAACCAGGAGTGTTTAATCCCCTTGCACATGAAACCTCATTTTCCTATAATTTAATGAATGTTTGACCTCGTGTCACATGGGAAGGAGGTTACATGGAAATTCAGTTTTTTTACCAAGTGATTTTTATAATAAAAATAGAAATTCATAAAAGAGAGGTATAATTCAAGTAGGTGATATGTGTAATGAAGGTTTATAACCGATCCCCCAAAGGTAGTGCGATGCAATCAAAACAATGGTGAAATTTAATAAATGTACATATTATAAATTGCTCTATCTGTTTCTAACGACATGTGTTGGAAGGAGAGGCACAGTGCCCATGCAGAGAACAAAGATTTTTCCTTTCTCATATTTTTCCAGTGGAGCCGGTGCCAATATGATATTGAAAAATACAAAAGTGAGTGGCGTCATCCAACACAAGCACAGGCTGTTGGAGTTTCCATGTATGGCAAGTGTAGCTGACACTCTCAATGCATTGCTAGCAAAAAAATTACTGGTGCATCTGGCTCTCAATCTAGAGCTACTGGTTCAATAACTACTATTGATGGTGGTAGTGTTGCTTCAATAACATCGTCAAATTTCTTTGTCTATTTCCAATGACAAGTGTTAGAAGGAGAGGCACAGTTCCCATGGAGAGAACAAAGCCTTTTGCTTTCTCGTATTTTTCCAGTGGAGCTAGTGGATGATGAGAATGTTGCAGAATCGGCTAGAGAAAGAACAGATGTATACCAATATGATATTGAATAACACGAAATTGAGTGAGGTCATCTAAAAAAAGTGCAGGCTGGTGGAGTTGCCATACACAGTGAGTGTAGCTGACACTCTGAATGCATTGCTTGCAAACAACATATTGGCAGTGGCAGTGGCATCCCCTCCTGGACAATGGATAGGATAAGGGGGTTTCATGATATTGGAATATGACAATATGTTGGATATTATTCTCCATGTTTCCAAATGTGCCCCTGGGACTGATAAAGAGGCTAATCTCATGTCTGTTCATGTTTCTGCTATCATTGGGCGCTCTTTGGAGGGACTCAGCCTATGGAGCATCAATCCTGATACAAGGTACATGCTACACTAAAATTGCATAATTTTAAAAATGATACATTACTTCTCAAGATAAGATAGAATTATATACTTCACATAGAGAGAACTTAATATGAAGATAGGGACTTTTGATATGATTTTAAACTTTGACGATAACAACAGAGCATTATTGTGTTTAGAAGACAAACCTGATTTATGTTGGCATCCCAGATGATAATAAAAATTCCTATAAGGCTGTCCACACAGAAATATCCCAAGTTTCCTCATGAGACATGATTAGTCCTCTGTCATCTAGCACATAGCAGGTAGAACCTGCAAGTAGGAATTCTTGTTAGCTTGTAGGTTCATCATACATAAGGGAAAGTAACAGGTCATGTCAAAAGAATCGATTATGTCATGTATCACTTAAAAATATATTCAGATATATCAGCTCATCATTTTCAATGTTTTCAGGTGAATACTGTACCCACTGAGAATATGAGTAGCACTGAAATGAGGAAAAAAAAAATAATTCAAAAAGACACAGCTATTCTTGAACTTTTATTCTGAGTGTGCATGTATGATTTTAAGAGATGATTGTGAAAATACACTAGCTTTAAGCGTTAAACAACTAAGACCTTCATAGGCTGCGATATATGGATTCCAAGGGAACTTTAAAAAAAAATCTTGTTATAACTCTTCATGTTGTGGGTGTGTATAAACAAACAACTAGGGCCACTCTTTATAGGCTGCTACAAAGTATTTCAGTTAATGGAAAAGAATAGGAAAAAATAAAAGAAAGCAACTGGAAAACTATGAAACTTGCATACGTCCAGCTCCTTGCTTGCACGCTAAAAGTATAGATACGAACCAGGCTTACCGATTTCAGAAATGGACAAATAATTCTCTTGAAAGTGAAGCACATGCATCTTCTTCTTCTAATTCTAAGTTTGTTGGAAATTCTTCTTCTGATTCTAAGTTCATTGGCGATCTACCTGGAATGATGGAAGGTTCGATCTTCCCCTAAAGGTTTGCCTCTGGAAATGGTGGTGATTGAGGAAGGGCATGCTTTCTCTTACTCTCTCCAACCTCAACTGGTTTTATGTTAAGCTAGTGTCTTGGCCAACAATTGATGGTTTATCACTGGTCGACTTGATAGCCTCAACTATCTCGGCCAGCAATTGATGGTTTATTGTTGCTTTATAACCTAGGAAACAACATAGATTTTGGTCGGGAACAGTAATAGCCATGCATTCTGGCATGTGTTCTAGCATGCGTTCTACCATGTATTATGGCAACTGCCACAATGTGATGCGCCCAACCAAGAGGTACAAGAGATACATATCACAAGAGATATAGATAATATTTAATGTTACTGAACTAATGCTAGCATTAGTTTTAGTTTCATTTTATGTATGAACCACAATGCCATTATACTATATGGTTTAGCCTCCTTGCCTTGAGAAGAGGAAAATACGACTATAAACCCAATTGCATACCTCTCCAGCCTAAAAAAATTATAAAAACTTTGATTACTCACCACCGTAGAGAAAATAAGCTGGTGAAACTAATGCTAACTCGTACATTTCGATTACTATAGTCCCAGCCTAGCGGTGGGACTAATAAGTATATGTTTTTGGTTAAGATTCATAGAATGAAATTACATATATGGTATATGGAAGGTATATTTTGGAAGAATATTGAGAGCCTACACTCTTAGTTGAAGTTTTTTTGTTTTTTTTAAAGAAGAAAACCAATTTTACAAAGACTTGCAATTACCATAATTATTTTGGGCATGGATAATATTTTATGATGCATTCACCCGAGTCCACTCACTATGTTGTGGCACATTGCAACATTGGAGTAACTAAAGACCTATTCAATGCTTCAATTGCTCCATGGAAGCATGTTTGGTTTCTTGATTCAAGAGAAAATTTACACAAGAATTTCAGGATATATTTCTTTGAAGAATTCACTAAAAATGTTGATGAGGTAGTATACTTTGCAGACAAGTCAAAACGCAAGCCATTAGGGCTTAGCACCATCAGGATCAAACTTCCTAGTCTTCCAAAATTTATTCTACATGATGTTCTATACCTCCCAGAGCTGAGGAGAAACTTGTTATCTTTGGTCCACATCCACCGGAAAGGACACTCCATTCACATATTTGATGGAAATTTTGAAGTTAGAAAAACATTAGATTACTCACTTGTCATGACTGGGATAGAAGAAGAAATAATCTTGAAGCTACAAGGAATTTTTTCTCGTTCAAATAACTTCTCATACAGTTCTCACTATGACAAAGGTACATTTCCATCAAGTCTTTTATGGCATGCTAGATTTGGACACTTTAACTTGAAAGCCTTCGTTTTTTGAAGAAAAATGGTGTTACTAGTTTGCCTGCAATTCCTAGGAATCTTAAGCAATGTGATGCTTGTACCTTAGGAAAGCACAACAATAAATATTTTCATTATTCTCATTCCACAACACATAGAAAAATTTAACTAATTCATTCCAATTTATGTGCCTCAATTCTTGTTCCTTTTACAAATGATAATAAATATATGATGACATTTATTGATGACTACACTAGAATGTCTTGTGTTTATTTATTGAAGAAAATCATGAAGTTTTTGAAACATTCAAGAACTTTCATGCATGGATTGAAAATGACGCACAATCTCATATTGGTTTTATTCACGCTGATAATGGAAAATAGTACACTTCAATAAATTTGAAAACTATCATCTCCAACATGGGATCAAACATAAAAAAATCGTGCCTTATAATCCCCAACATAATGGAGTAGCTAAAATAATGAACAAGACAATATTAAATATGGTATGTTCCATGATGTTTTTCAAGAATGTTAAATTGATGATTTGGGTTGATGTAGTTCTATGTGAGGTGTATATAAAGAATAGGTGTCCATCTAATTCTATCAAAAGAAAGACTCGCTATGAAAAGTGGTATGGCCATATTCCTTCAGTGAGGCATCTTAGGGTCTTTGGTTCCACCTGTTATGCCTTCGTACATAAGGAACAGAGAAACAAACTAGGTCCAAGGAGTTGAAGTGTATCTTCTTGTGATACTCAAATACCTCCAAAGAATACTGTATCTATGATTAAGTCAATAATAATTTATAATATCTAGAGATGTGATCTTTCTTGAATATTCAAAGGCTAACAATGTTGCTGAGCGGCAACTTGATCTCTTAGATAGATCCAAACATGAAAAATATTTTCAAGAGTTTGATAATGAGATTCCACATCTTGAATGGGGGATTCCTATATTGGATCAATCTACAGAATCTTCTTCTAAAGCACTCTCTTCCCCACATAAAGATCCATCGACTGAAGAAACTTTGAATGATGTGACTAACATAATTGGGAGACTAATTTTTTATTCAGCCCCAACTCAATCAATTGAGCAGCCTGGGCCATCTCAGAAAGGTCATACAAAATGGGTGACAAAGACACTTGAAAGTGTTTGTCTTGATGAGGTTGGAAAGATAGGAAAAAGAAGCACAACCAGAGAGAATGGAGGAGATGTAGACATTTCTGATTCACCTGTTGATATGGATGTTTCTTATGATTTTGAACTAAATTTTCCTACAGATTATGAACCAAATTACTTCAAAGAAGTCATTTATCATGATAAATGGAAAGAAGTGATGCAGAAAGAATATGATGCCTTTATAAAGAATGACTCCTAGAAGCAAGTTGATCCTCCATTGGGAACCAAACCAATAGGCTGCAAGTGGGTCTTCAAGAACAAGTATAAATCATATGTCTCACTTGAAAATAATAAATCCAGGCTTTTGGAAAAATGTTTTTCAAATAAGGAATGGGTCAACTATGAGTAGATTTTTTCCCCCACGCCAAAATGGATACCATCCAGACACTCTTTTCCTTGGAAACACGGAACGATTGGAAATCCTATCAAATGGATGTAAAAATTTATTTCTTGAATGGAGATCTGAAAGAGAAATTTTTTATATCCCAACCTGAAGGATTTGTTGTGAAGGGTTAGGATGATAAATTATGCAATCTTGTAAAATCCTTGTATGGCCTCAAGCAAGTACTGTGGGCTTGGTACGAGAAGTTAACTGGCATCTTCTGTAACTAAAATTCAAACATTATGATCTTGATGATGCTACTTTATCTATCAATAAAGTTGGCAAAACAATTAAATATATTGTGGTGTATATATATGATCTTCTAATGGTATGGAATAATGAGAGCTACATTTCATCCATAAAGAAGGAATTGAGTAAATGTTTTGAAATGAAATATTTTGGTTATGTTCACTACTATCTTGGTATTGAAGTAACTCAACATCCAAAGTTTATATTCCTCTCTCAGAAGAAGAACATTGGAGACATATTGAACAATTTTGGCATAGCTTAGTGCAATCCTTTGACTACTCATCCGACCACGAGTCGAGGACTACTCTAACCAACGTTTACGGTGTGAGGATATTTTAATTGACTATGGGTTATACAGGTTTAAATGAGCATGTTAGTCCATCCATTATAGTTCATAAACACATAAACATAAGTAAATGAACTTAACATATCAAGAAGCACATGCACGTAAGTACGAGAGAGACAACCAATTTGTAATAGAGTTCACCCCTCCATCTCTCTGGGGCTACGTCTTCGGATCTACTTCAATTGGAATGAAAATATTCTATATTCCTTCTTCAAAGTAAGCTCTCTTACATTAAAGCACTATGGCCGATCATTAGCTAAGCACTATGGCTCCTGTTATCGCTCTGTAATTTCGAGGCTAAAGACAGAATCTCGGAGGCAACATCAAAACCGCTTCGGGCCTAGGATCTAGCCCTCCTAGACCATGAGAGGGATCTCTTCGTTAGATATAGCTTTGATTGCTTGGAATTTTAGGCTATTTAATGGGTTCAGATTTTGGATTTTTGAATGGGTTTGGTGGGGAAAGCAAGGGAAAAGGCCATTGGGAAATGGAGTCGAAAGGCTTGGGTGATCGATTTGCAGAAGGATCAAGCATGAGTGAAACAGGGAAAAATATGTGTACTACTTTGGATATTTGAGAATTAGATGGATTGGGAAGGTAAAATAAGAGTGGAATTTAGTAGAAATTGAGGAGCAATTAAGAATTCCTCAATTAGACTAAAATGTAAAGTTCAGCAGAAACTGAGGAGCAATTAAGAATTCCTCAATTTGGTATCAGTAGAAAAAATATGCTATTGTAAACACAACCAGAGTAGGGTACTCTAGATAAAAATTCCTATTCTTCATTTTTCTACTTTACAATAAGAATTTAGAAATACTGAGAAAGGAAGACAATGTAAAAACACATAAAAACAGGAGAAAATTTCACCATTTCAGAAACCACATGAATCCTGAACAATTGGTCTTGTATGACTTTGCAAATGGTCACTTGAAACTCAGTGAACCACTTTCTAGAATAGGACCGTTTATCTTTACAATTTCCCCTCTATAATTCAACTAAATGCAGTATATATGCTAATCCTACTAACTGATTATAATCAATTCTATAACTAACAGTTACTTTCTTATTAACTACATAATAGAGAAGGACTAGCATTATATGACATGGGTAAATAAAATAGTTGGATTTATTAAGGACAGATGGACATTTGGCTCTGTTTTGATTCTTTGAAATCAGGTTTGTTATATGTTTGCCAGTGTAAATCATAGCAAGCCTAACACTTGTGCTATTTTGACTGTCCTTTTCAGTGCTAAAATCTAGATCTGGATATTTATATAGCATTACACCTTGAAACGCTCAATTTTATCGAATCTCCCATAGTATTTATAAAAATAGGACAAAACACTATAAATCTGACGACACATGTGTAACATCAATTACCAAAAGTTGAATCTAACCGATGATATACTGTGCTTGAGCATATATGTTACTGCAAACTTCAAAAGCTGACTACAAATGTTTCCAAAAATACCGCTGCTTTCGCTTCGACATCAACCATAATGCATTAACCCAATCATCAAACTATATTAAAATACTTAGGTCCTATTGAGGCCTCAGAATTCTCTGGCCAAAACATGGGAGAAAACCACCCGGTCCGGACCTTAAAGCAGCTCCTTTTCCATTTGGTATAGTGGCCCTGACTGGGGATAATGGGACCAGTTTTCCAATAAGGATGTTTTATGAGGGTGTTGTGAATATAGCATGCAAATGGATAATGATTTTAATCTGTGTGCATCTATCTAAGTAATTAATATAATATATACCCGGGGTGTTTTTCCTTTATGCTATCTAAAATGATATCCTTCAACTATTAGTAATATAGATCATTTAACAATCAAAAGAGATGAAAATTATGTAAAATGATTGTTCTAACAAAGAAGTTTGCATACAAGAATTGTGAAAGAAATATTTCATTTATCAGTGTGATTACATATTCAATAAGAAACCATAGCTAGATATTAGAATAAAAGTGCATGTAATATTTTTATATGATAACATTTCAAATATATAATGCAATAAAAAGATAACTGTCAATTTAAGAAATAAGACTTAATGCAAGTGAACAAAAGTACCATATGTATGAAGTTCTGCTCATGTAAACTGACAACAATGAATATGTTCCTTCTCACTTTCGAGCGATTTAAGGAGTATAGTAGTGAAACATCAGTTAAACAACTTTAGTTGCTAAAAGATAACAGAATGTGTTCCATTAATTCATCAAAGCACTCACAAACTTACAATAGTGCATTCTTTGCAAATGTTTTTGACAAATTTATGGACACTTCTCCAAAATAATTTCTAGAACAATTACTAAACTAACTATAAACTAAAATTAAATTATTACAAAAAAGTAGAGGAGGTTTTAAACAACCTTCCTCAAAAAGCTAACTGAAACAATAATCTAGGAAATTAAACTAACAATCCTGATTTTGTGAATCCTACCCTTCTTTCTGAATGTGATCACGAAGCTGGAAAATATCTAACATTGCTTTGAGCTGAGCTGGCTGTGATATCTATGATCGAACCTATCCCTTGAAAATAACATTTGAGATTACTGGCTAAGATCTTTTTGCTAAATCTGTAAGAGACTGAAGAGTTTGATGTTGATGGTAAGGTTTGATTAGAAAATTCCAGTAATTTTCCTGATCAAACTTATTTACCTTTTTGATCATTTCATATTGTGTATCTACTCTCTGTCTCCACTTCATTTCTATCTGTCTTGTTTATAAAAAAACATCAGACATGTTTTCCTTAAGAAGTTCTGTTTTAGATAGTTGCTCACATACAGACTAAATAATCTCATTTGATTTCTTGGATGTCTTGGCCGTTACTTTCTCTGCTTGATTAATTTGTGCTTCCCATTCTGTGAATAACATTTCTTTTTGAAGCTTATCTACTTGAGGTAGATTAGCTTGCCTTCCTGAATCCGAAACTTGCCACTGAATGTTCTCTTCAATTTTTTTTTCAAGTCTTTCACATTCCAGTTTCTGAATTTATATCTACTGGATCATTAGTTTAATGGCATCAAAATAAGAATCAATCATGGAGCTTGGTGAAAAAACACTTATTTTTTTTTATTTAACATGGTGTTTAAATCAAGTGCTTCTTTGACAAATTGTTCTAATTGTGGTTGAATCTGTAACTTGGTCATTGTTATTTCCAGCTGTGCTTGTTTTTCATTGAGCTCAGTCTGATACTTCAACTTGAGGATTTCAGTATCTTCATGAAATTGGGTTGTGCTTATTTTGATTTTCTCACTGGAATTGGATTTCTCTTCATTCAACAACTGTTCTAATTCTTGTACTCTGGCTTCCTTTTGTTTCAAAAATACTCTAACCTCAGTAGCTTTATCAACAGTAGCAGTAGCATATGTCCCTGCATATTGTGATAATTTGGTTAGCTGTTTAATGGGATCATTTGAGGAATACTTCCATAGTACATCAACTAATTCATCTGTAGGCTTTGGAGTTGTTTCATCAATCTTCCTTCTTTTATTTATTTTGAGTACACCCTTGTAACTAGGACTGTAGAAAATATCTAATGAAGGGATAACTTTGATCTATAAAACTATCTGATCTATGGGGTAGGCTGGTATGATTTCTTTATCATGCATTTCTGGAACTCTTTGTAGTGGATTGACAATATCCACTATTTTCTGTGAGTGTTATGGTGTTTGGAAACTTGTTGCTTGATCATTATTTGGATTTTCTTTGGGAGTCTTTATTTCTTAGGAAAATTCTTCCCATTCATTTAAAAGATCTTTTTCTTGTGGTAAACTGAATTGATCTAGCATGTTATGACTATGTTGAACTATTTCAGAATTTGATTCTGTCCCATTATTTCTTGTTTCCTCTAGCATTTCTATCTCCTAAATAATTTGGTCAATTTTCTTTTCTGAGTTTTATTTCTTAGATTCGGATTCATTTTCAAAGTGATTTGAATTATCAGATTGCTATTGTGAATGACCTGTTTTATCTTCAGACATTTCTTTTATTTCATCATCCAAACTAACACTTGAAGTGTGTTTTTCTTCTTCAGTAGTTAAAAAATTTAAAGGGATTTTTTCTAGTCTCTTGTTTCTGTATGCTTGAAAAGCTTCAGCGTCCTTTTGACTTAGTTGACTAGATACATACTTGGTAATATCAAAGAAATTTTCCATGCTCTGGAAGAGGTCATCGAATCTGTCTTCCTCCTTTATGAAAGGATTCATTTTAAGCTTTATGATATAATTTTTAATCACATCATTAGGATCATATAATATTCTTGGAATAAATGCCAATTTCAATAACTGAATCTTGGGAACCTCCTTGTAAGTATGGCCGATATTAGACAAAGAAAAGGTGCCACACTGTAGAGGGAAATTAGACCAAATAGCCTTTTTAGTATCCTTTAGCTGCTTCGTAACACCATTGACAAGTTGGTAGGCTCTTTCTTTTGCAAGTAACTTATCGGGAACATAATAGGGTAAAACATGGGGAGAAGCATAACTCCCAAATACTCTAATATATGTAAAATTTTCTTAGCATAACTCCCAATCTAGCATGTAAAATTTTCTTAGAAAACCCTCTAGTTAATGAAAGAATATCTACATTAGCTTCTTCAGAAAACCTAGGAGCCCTTTTATTAAAAATCATCTTGTATATAGGCAATATGAATCCATAGCAGACTTTATAGAAGTGAAAGTGGAAATCTGAATCCCAGAGTTCTCTGTGGTAGATGTGAATTGGGGTAGGGTCCTTGGTAGTCCATTTCCAACCCATGGTAGGAAAACTAGAAGAAAAACAAATAGCACCCATGACATAGGAAGACATATAAAAAGGAGGCATTTCTCTGAATGAAATACTTCTTTTATTCCTATATTCTATTATATGCTTGGCTAGGTTATTGGATAAGATGTCTACCCCATTTAAAATTGATGAATTGATGCTTGCGTCAATTAGGGGAACCCAGTCTCTTCAGAATATAGTACTATTTGGTCTGGAAAATATTCTACATAACATACCAGTGGCATAACAGTAAGGATTAGGACTTTGGGAAATTGGGTATGTACCAAACTTATCTTGCTTCAATTTCCCTTCATTATCCTTCCATTCTTGGATGAATTTGATAAGGTTTGGATGTTCTCCTTTAAAATTTTGCAAATATTTATTTTCGTATTTCTACTACGGGGGTGGTAGATGATACATTGCTGCTAAATCCTCTGCCTTGAAAGAATGCATAGTTTCTCCCCTCGAATTCTTGAACATTCTATCTTCAATGCTTAAGTGGTCAATTTCCCACTTAACCATGTCTGTATAAGGAATAATCTTTGGTCTTGCAGCTATCTTGTGAATGTATGAGCATGCAATGTCAAAAAGAGTTGCGTCAGAGGTAGAAGCAGTGCTTGTTGAAGAAACTTTTTTTATCACCCTTGGTCCTTCATTTTCAAATATTTTATAGATTACCTCCCACATCAAACTGGCATAGTATTTGTTGCAGACGGTATCTGAAAATAATGGAGACATATATGTGTCTTTTGTGGACGAAGTTTGAGAAATTTCTTTACCCTTTTTGCTCATTTTGTTCTTCTTCAATCCGTTCACTGGTTTCCTTAAAGCAAAGTGAATTTTAAAAGTATGGAGTATCAAAGGAATAAATCAATAATTTACTTCAAACACACACGATAAGTTATCAATCTATTAAAATATAACATCAATCATCCTTCATAATTTCTAATTTAATATTTCACATGTCTCCACACATAAGATCTATCAATCGCTTTAAAGCCGTTAAGATCTTAAATTTCATTTGATATGACATAAGCTATTTTACACGCTTGATTCATTAATGACGTTAATGCGCATATCGCAGATTATACTTCATAATATTTCGTGATACTTTATCCTTAAAGGCTATGAAATGTGATTTGTGAAAATCGCAGATCGCAACTTTTATGGGATAACATTTAAGCATATATTATAAGTTAAGCGAAATGCGAAATGAAATTTTCTACGAAAACTGAAGCGACCACGATAGTGGAAGTTTTTTTATATTTATTGGTTTATTTGCTCGTTGGGTACGCGGGGTCGCAACTTATATCATTTTGCTCTTAATGCTTTATTGATTATGTGAAGTGCAGTGCGAAAAGTAAATATAACGATGATTGAAGCTTTTTGCAAAGTTTTTAAATCATATCTTCGGAGAGGCTTGAGTACATATCGCAATTTGCACATTTTACATTTTATGGATATTTTTGAAAATAATATATGTGATATGTGATGCACTTTTAAAAGAACAAGGCAAAAACATAAAATATTTATCTTCTAAGTTTTTTTGTTTTAGGAAATTTATAAAAGGAATTTCCTATTTATTTCTAAAGGGTCCATATTTATAGAGATAAATGGGGGTTTGTTGTATAGCACAACAATTGGCGATTCACTTGGATGAACCAAATGTCTCCGATAAAAATCTTTTAAAATTTCTAAGCCTTTTTGAAAATAAAATAGTTAAGGAATGAAATTTCAAATAAATAATATCTTTTCTAAACAATGAAAATTTCTCTTATTCACTATTCATAAGAATTCCTCTTTTAAAGATATAAGTATGAAAATCTATATCAGTCCTTACTCATTTTAAAAGAATAAAGTAAATAACTTTTACATATCAGCTTTATACAAATTTACTCTTTTATCACAGATAGAGCCTCTGTTCCAATAGGAAATTTAAGCTTTTGGCAGGGTTACCTTTTACCCAGTATTGATTCATTCTCCCATCTAGTATTCTTTATAATTTTCAGAAGTAAATTCTAATTTCTAAGAATTTTCTTTTATATATTTTTATTTACTTAAAATCCATTATCTTGGTTTGGTAACCAAATTATGACAGTGCCATTCACTAATAGTAATTAAACTAATCAAGCTAGCTCTTGATGAGACCCCTTGTCTTTTTGATATAATCTCAAGTCATTACACTATTTTGGTGGATAATATTGGTAATGTTAGTTTAACTATTTTTTTATGAACATAGTAAACAAGCTCGTGATGAGACTTATTATCTTTTAAGTTTTCCTTCTAATCATGTCTTTTTATTTTCTTTTGAATTCCTTTTGAAAATTTATAAGATTTTGCGGATAAGATGAATCATAGGTCTTTTTAAGATCCTGGATGATAATGTCGAGTTTTGGATTGCTTTTCTGCAAAAAGGTCTTTACTATATTAAAAGTTTCTTTTCTTGACTAAAAAAAGAATATTCATGCTATATAAAAATGAGATTTCATCAAAGAATAACAGTTTTCATTGAAAGTTCATTTTTCAGAAAGATAAAATCAATCTGTCTCTCTAAATATTTCGATTTTCCTTCCTTAACATTTTTCATTTTTTATAAGTGAAAAGAAAAATCCAAGGAAATTCATTTGAGATTTTTTTTGAAAGGCCAAATATTAGTACTAAACAAATTTTCTGTTTAAAAATGAAAAACAAAAGAATTTAATATACAAATATAGAAGTGGTTACCTCCTATGAGAAATATTTTTTCAAAATCTTCCCATTAAAGGGCAAAGAATCCTTTTTGCCTGATAAATCTTGTAATAGAAATTTTGATGGGCCTATTTTTTTAATTATTTGAAATGGACCTAGCCAGAGTTTTTGAAACTTCATGTGTTTACCTTTTTCCTTGTGCACTTTGTCCCATTTCAATACCAAATCACCAATTTAATTTTTTTTGGAATGACAGAAGTTGAATAAAATGAGGCTTTTATTATTTGTTGATGATGAGTATGAGTTTGTTTGCCTTTTTCTCTTTCTTCTTCTAATTTAAGAATTTGAGCTTGTCTGAATTGTAAAGAAGAAGTAGGAATTTCATCAATGAATTATACTAAGGAAAGAGATGGAATAACTACATTGGTGGGAAGTATAGCTTCTTTTCCATATACAATATTAAATGGTCAAGTACCAATAGAAGCTTTTTGAGTTATTCGATCTGCCCAAAGAAAAAAAATTAATGAATTATGCCAATTTCTTTGATTTTGATCAACAGTTCTTTTGATTATTCTAATCAATCTTTTGTTTGTTGATTCTGCTAAACCATTTCTTTGTGGGTAATAATTTGTAGAATATTTTAATTTAAAACCTCTTTTAATTTCAAAATCTATCATAGTAGTTCCAGATAAATAGGATGCATTATCAAACATCAAAGTATTAGGTAAGCCAAACATGGTTATGATATTTTGATCAATGAAATCAATGATATTTTCTGAATTAGCTACTTTTAATAGAATTACGTCCACCCATTTGGTAAAGTAATATGTAGTTGTAAGAATATATCTATGTTGTTTGGAAGAGTTAGGAACAATCTCACTAATTATATCTAATCCCCATTGCTCAAATGGTTGTTCAATATTGACTGGTTGTAATGGGAATGTTGGTTTTCTTTGTTTCCCAGATGTGCTTCAGCATACTTTACATCTCCTTGAATATTCATGAGAATCTCTGAAAATTGTAGGCCAGCAGTAACCTTCATGCAAGATTTTATGTGCTGTTGTATTTCCTCCAAAATGTCCTCCAGCTGGTCCATCATGGAGTTCCTGCAAGACTTTATCTACTTTATATTTTTCTAGGCATCTTAGAAGTAAAGAATCAAAATTTCTTCTAAATAACACATTATTGACTAACTCATATTGTTTCGATTTTAGCCTAAGAGCTCGTTTTGTATTATAACTGAGATGATTTGGAGCATACACATTTTTTAAATAAAATATAAGATCAGAATATTGTGAATCTAAATTATTGAGGCTTACCTCTGATATTTTCATATTACCTGAATCTTCTTTTGATGGTGAATCTGATTCTCCTACAAACATTCTGCAAAAACCTTGACCTCTAATGATTTTAGAGGGTTCTATTTCTACATCATATTCTTGCAATGCAGTTACCAAGTTAGCTCTTTTTTATCCTAATTCTTTCTGCATCAAAAGATGTCTTACTACAGAAAATGAAACTATGATTTTCGTATGAGAATTTTAGAGAAAAGGTCTGAAATGTTTTATGGCTTTAGAAACAACAAATGCTTGTTTTTCAATAGATATGTAATTAAGTTTTGCACCTTTTAAATTTGAACTAAAGAATGATATCGGTGCTTCTGTTTTTTGTTCATTCAATTGCGTTAGAATAGATGCATATGATGTATCCGATGAAAAAATATATAATGTAATTGGATTAAGAAAATTAGGGGTGGTTAGGAATGGAGCATTGGCAATAGATTTTTTAATCAGTTCAAATGCTTCTCTTTCATTATGTCCCCATTTGAAAATATAATTTTTCTTAATCATGTTCTGCAATGGTAAAATTATTTAAGAAAAATCAAGGACAAATATCTTAACAAAATTAATTTGCCCAAGGAAAGATTACATGGTTTTCTTATTATGAGGGAAAGAAATTCATTTAATTTCATCAACTCTTTCAGGATCAATATAGATACCATTTTTTGACACGATGAATCCTAAGAGTTTTCCTTCATCTAAAGCAAAAAATGATTTCTTTGGATTTAATGAAATGCCATACCTTTTGCATCGTTCAAAGACTTGCTTTAGGTCATTAACATGATGATTTTCCTATTTAGAGAGGACAATAATGCCATCTAAATAGATAACAACCATTTTTTTTATGAGTCCTCTAAAAGCTATGTCCATGGCTCTTTGGAAAGTGGCACCTGCATTAATTAATTAAAAAGGCATTTTATGATAAGCATAAGTTCCCCAGTTAGTTCTAAATGTAGCTTTCAATCAATCATCTGGATGAATGAGGATCTGATTGTAACCTGAAAATCCATCTAGAAACGACATAAGTTCAAAACCACCTACTTTTTTCATACTTGTTCCATGGTTGGTAATGGAAAATTGTCTTTCTCACAAGCTTTGTTTAAGTTTCTAAAATCAATGAAAATTCTAATATCATCATTCTTCTTCCTGGCAGGTACTAAATTTGATACCCATTTTGAATGTTTTATTGGAAAGACAAATTTTGTTTTGAGAAGTCTATTCAATTCAGTTTTAGTTTGATTTTCCAAATTTGGGTGAATCTTTCTCAATTTCTGCTGTATAGGCTTCTCTTCTAAGATCATAGGAATTGTGTGTTGGATTACAGAAATATCATATGTTTTAAGATCAAAATAATCCCAAGAAAAAACACTTTTATACATCCTAAACAATCTAATGAATGATAATATTTTATCATAAAATAGACCAAGACCTACATTTATATTTTGAGGTTTTTCTTCACTTCCTAGATTAACTAACTCAAATCTTAAGGTAGAACTTTGTACTTTTGAGTTAGTTACTCTTTTAAATCTATCCTTTAGTTCATATAAGTCTTCTAACTTGACAACAGATTTTGGAATAGGATTTTCATCTTGTTCTTTCCTAATCTAAGAGTCATGTTCATTCTCATCTATGATTTGATTATCATAAGATTCTTAAGATGTTAAAAAATCTATGATATCTGAGTCATTATTGAATACTTTCCAATTGGTGATTTTATCAGGAATAGATGGTCTAAAAATTAACTCAATAGAAAATCTATCGGGACTAAATTCTTGGGATGGGATTAACTTTGATGCTACATTGGCGAGTAAATCTGCACTAGCATTCTGAATTCGAGGTATAGAAGAAATGTTGAAGGCCATGAAGTGAGTAGTTAATTCTTTGACTAATGATTGATAATGGTTTATATGTCCAGAATTACAATGGATAATATCTCTCACTTTCCTAACTATGATTTCTGAATCACCTAAAACCTTTAAATACTGATATTTAAATCAATAGCTTATAATAATCCTTTAAATAATGCTTCATACTCAACTACATTATTGGTACAATCAAATTCTAATCGGCAGACTAACATAGTATTTTCGCCTTCTGGGTTTATTAAAATGAAACCCACACCTGCACCATATTCAGATTTAGAACCGTCAAAATAAAGTGTCCAAAATAAAGAATCAACTATTTCTCTATCTGAAAAATTGATACATCTAGGATTATCTGGTTGGTAAAAAATCTCAATTTGAGATACAACTGCATTATCAAGTAAAGGAGATGTTGGAGCATTAACGTTTTCTAAAAATTATTGTGTAGAATAGCTTCCAATAATGTTGTTATTGAAAGCTTCTGGCTCATTAATTTCTTCAAGATCAGTCACTGTGTGTTTCATAAACTTTTCACGATCAATTTGAATTTGGTTTGGATTTCCATTACATGGTAACTACATACGTGACCAGTCTGTGGAAAAATAACCATGAATTTTCTTAGACCAATCACGACTTAAAATTAAACCATATAATTCGGGAATGTTTGCAACCAAAATATCAATTATCTGTACAAATTTTGGATTTGATGACAATCTAATTGAAACAAATTTCAATTCTCCTACCACTTCTACTCTAGTTCTATCAAGTTGTACTATATGAACTGGAGAATTTTGAGGAGTAATGTTCAATTTAGCACAAAATTATTTTGGCATTATATTCAAAGAAGCCCCTAAGTCTATCAGACAATTATGAACATTTTTGTTATAGATCTCATATGTTAAGAGAAATGGGGGAGTATGAGAGATGGATCGATCACCTATCATGATTAAATATGAAGCATCTATTTTTTCTTAAGGAGAAGGTGGTTTACCTGTTTCATTAGCAGCTTGCACTATAACTAGAGCAGGTAAGTTTGAAGCAAGAACAACTTTTAATTCTCTCAGTAGGATTTGTTGTTGTTGCTTCAATTTGGTAAGCTCATGAATCGAAATATTTTCTTTAGTTTTCTTCATATCTTCAACTATATTATACTCAATAGTATCTAATATAACCATTGTTTTAGATATAAGTGGAGAGTCTGATGTAACAAGACTTGTTTGTGTAACCTTTGAATTAGATTTTTTGTTTTTTGCTTTATCTTTAGTAGGAGTAGAAATTTTTTGATGTTGACTAGGCAGTGTTTTTTTATTATTATTTTTTCTATGTGTGCTGATAGGCAAAGCTTTAAGTTGTTCTTCGTTTGATAGGATAAATCCCATATTCCATTAAGTTCAACTTCTTCTTCTTCGTCATTCTTCTACTACTACTTGTTCTTCTTCGTCATCTTGATCTGATTCAACATTAGATATAATATTTGGAGGTTGAGAAGTAGAGGTTTGTTTTTGTTTGAAATTCCCAAAAACCTTTTTTGAATTTGAATTTTCAGTGACTTGTTTCTTGATGTCTGCCATTTCATTGGTCATGGTTTTCAAAAATTTTTGAAGACCTTATACATCAAATGGATGTTTTATTGTTTTCTTTTTAGAATCATCTTTGAAAGATATTTTATCTGATTTGCGATCTTCCTGAGAATTATTTTTCTCAAGAGCAGTTATGCATTTTTCAATAGATTGAGATTCTTTCACATTCTCTGCAAGAGTTGCTAGTTTTGCTCTATCAACGAAAATAGCTATATTAGATGGAAGCATTGAAATATACCACTCAATATGAACTTTTGCACTAGGAACTACTGTAACAGGAATTTTATTGAGTAGTTTATTAAACCTTGAGTTGAAATATTTTATCTTCTCACCTGTTTTAGCTTTAAGATTTGAAAGATCATTTATTAGAGTTGTAGTAGTTCTGTCATCTCCAAAATTAGCCAGAAACTATTCTTCAAACATATTCCAGTTATTTATGGAGTGAGCAGGTAATGAAAAATACCAAGATCCTGCAGATCCCTTTAAAGTATATGGAAATAATTGTACAACGCAATCCTCCTCAACTACTACATTCAAGTTGATAGCTAACATAAAATTATGAATATGTTCTTCTGTAGGAAGACCATCATCAGGGTTAAATTTTGGTAGCTATCTTTGGGTATTTTTAGGCAGAGCATGAAGAGGTGCAGGCATATTTACAGCCCCTGGATTACTCCATGGGTTTACATTCGGTGGAGGGACTTGTCCTGCCATTAGATTGTGAATGGGTTGATTGTGAATTGATGATGAGGTGGGTTGAGTACTAGGACTAGTATTTTGAGTTTTGGAACTAGTGAAAGTGATACTGACTGTTGGAATGAAATTTGTGGAAGTGAGTGGAGGAAATGGGGGTGAATGGGATAAGGCCTCGCTAGTGATCGATTCTGATTGAGTCCTATTTAACTTCTTTTGAGTACTATTGAGGGGAAATTCAAAAGGGAGAATCCATGTTTTTTTACTTTCTGATCGAGTTAATATTCTTCCAGGTTGTAAAGAGTATGAAATACTAAGAGCTGATAATTGAGAAGTTGCAGGCTTTTCAGCAAAAATAGATACTTTCTCTAACTTTTCTATCAAAGACTGAACTTCTGGGGAATGTTGATGAATTTAAGGAAATAGTATAACTTGAGTTTCATTAGGAGACTTAGGGGAGCGATGATCAACTTCAGAGTTTATGGATGAGAATATGGATAAATTTCTAGAAGTTGATGGGGATCTAGAGGGAGATAGCTTTTTTTATTGACCTTTAGATTGATCAAACCCTTGTGCCATTCACTTGGACCTCCTTCTAGCGCCAATGTGTTGAGGTATTATAATTCTGTGGCCAAAACATGGGGGAAAACCACCCAGGTCCATACCTTAAAGCAGCTCCTTTTCCGTTTGGTATAGTGGCTCCGACTGGGGATAATGGGACCAGTTTCCCTATAAGGATGTGTTATGAGGGTGTTGTGAATATAGTTTGCAAATGGATAATGATCTTAATATATGTGCATCTATCTAAGTAATTAATCTAATATATACCCGGGGTGTTTTTCCTTTATGAAATCTAAAATGATATCCTTCAACTATTAGTAATATAGATCATTTAACAATCAAAAGAGATGAAAATTATGTAAAATGATTCTTCTAACAAAGTAGTTTGCATAGAAGAATTGTGAAAGAAATACCACATTTATCAATGTGATTACATATTCAATAAGAAACCATAGCTAAATATTAGAACAAAAGTGCATGTAATATTTATATATGATAACATTTCAAATATATAATGTAATAAAAAGATAACTGTCAATTTAAGAAATAAGACTTGATACAAGTGAATAGAAGTACCATATGTATGAATTTCTACTCATGTAAACTAACAATAATGAATCTGTTCCTTCTCACTTTCGAGCGATTTAAAGAGTACAATAATGCAACATCAGTTAAAAAGCTTTAGTTGCTAAAAGTAACAGAATGTGTTCCATTAATTCATCAAAGCACTCACAAACTTACAATAGTGCATTGTTTGCAAATGTTTTTGACAAATTTATGGACCCTTCTCTAAATGCATGAGAAGGGTTTAAATACTAAACTAACTATAAATTAGATTAAATTATGACAAAAATGTAGAGGAGGTTTCAAACAACCTTCCTCAAAAAGCTAACTTAAACAACAATCTAGGAAATTAAACTAATAATCCGGATTTTGTGAATCTCGCCCTTCTTTCTGAATGTGATCATGAAGCTGGAAAATATCTAATATTGCTTTGAGCTGAGCTGGCTGTGATATCCATGATCGAATTTGTCCCTTGAAATTAGCATTTTAGCTTACTGACTAAGATCATTTTTCTGAATCTGTAAGAGACTGAAGAGTTTGATGTTGATGGTAAGGTTTGATAAAAAAAAATTCAGTAATTTTCCTCATCAAACTTATTTACCTTTTTAATTATTTCCTCTTGTGTATCTACTCTATGTCTCCACTTCACTTCTACCTATCTTGTTTTTAAAAACACAATATCAGAGGTGTTTTCCTTAAGAAGTTCTGTTTTAGAGTGTTGATCACATATAGACTGAATAATCTCATTTGATTTCTTGTATGTCTTGGCCGCTGCTTTCTCTGCTTGATTAATTTGTGCTTCCCATTCTGTCAATAACATTTCTTTATGAATCTTATCTACTTGAGGTAAATTAGCTTGCTTTCCTGAATCTAAAACTTGCCACTGAATGTGCTCTTTGATTTTCTTTTCAAGTGTTTCACATTCTAGTTTCTGAATTGCTATCTGTTGGATCATTATTTCAATGGAATCACAATAAGAATCAATCATGGAATCTTGGTGACAAAACACTTCTTGTTCTTTGTTTAACTTGGTGTTTAAATCAAGTGCTTCTTTCACAAATTTTTCTAATTGTGGTTGACTCTGTAACTTAGTCATTTATATTTCCAGTTGTGCTTGTTTTTCATTGAGCTCTGTCTAATACTTTAATTTTAGGCTTTCAATATCTTCATGAAATTGGGTTGTGCTTATTTTGATTTTCTCACTGGAATTGGATTTCTCTTCATTCAACAACTATTCTGATTGTTGTACTTTGGCTTCCTTTTGTTTCAACAATACTCTAACCTCAGTAGCTTTATCAACAGTAGCGGTAGCATATGCCCCTGCATATTGTGAAAATTTGGTTAGATGATAAATGGGATCATCCGAGGAATCCTTCTATAGTACATCAACTGATTCATTTGCAGGCTTTGGAGTTGTTTCATAAATCCTCCTTCTTTTATTTCTTTTGACTATAGCCTTGTAACTAGGACTCTAGAAAATATCTAATGAAGGAATATCTTCAATCTATAAAACTATGTGATCTGTGGGGTAGGCTGGTATGATTTCTTTATCATGCATTGTTGGAACTCTTTGTAGTGGATTAACAGTCTCTAGTATTTTCTGTGAGTGTTCTGGTGTTTGGAAAATTTTTGCTTGAGTAGTATTGGGATTTACTTTGGGAGTCTTTATTGCTTCGGAAAATTCTTCCCATTCATTTATAAGACCTTTTTCTTATGGTAAATTGGACTGATCTAGCATGTTATGACTGTGCTAAACTGTTTTAGAATTTGATTCTGTCCCATTATTTCTTGTTTCCTTCAACATTTCTATCTCTTGAATAACTTGGTCACTTGTCTTTTCAGAGTTTTCTTTCTTAGATTTAGATTCATTTTCAGAGTGATCTGAATTATCAGATTGTTGCTGTGAATGACCTGATTCATTTTCAAACATTTATTTTATTTCATCATCCCGACTAACTCTTGGAGTGTGTTTTTCATCTTCAATAGTTAACAAATTTAAAGGTATTTTTTCTTGTCTCTTGTTTCTGTATGCTTGAAAAGCTTCAGCATCCTTTTGACTTAGTTGACTAGATACATACTTGGTAATATCAGAGAAATTTTCCATGCCCTGGAAGAGGTCATCGAATTTGTCTTCCTCCTTTATGAAAGGCTTCATTTTAAGCTATGTGATGTAATTTTTGATGACATCATTAGGATCATATAATATTATTGGCATAAATGCCAATATCAATAACTGAATCTTAGGAACCTCCTTGTAAGTATGGCCGATATTAGACAAAGAAAAGGTGCCACACTATAGAGGGAAATTAGGCCAAATAGCCTTTTTAGCATCCTTCAGCTGCCTCGTAACACCAATGATAAGCTGATAGGATTCTTTTGCAAGTAACTTATTAGGAACATAATAGGGTAAAACATGGGGAGAAGCATAACTCCCAAATACTCTAATATATGTAAAAATTTCTTCAGCAAACCATCTAGCTACTGGAAGAATATCTACATTGGCTTCTTCAGAAACCATAGGATCCCTTTTATTAAAAATCATCTAGTATATAGGCAATATGAATCCATAGCATACTTTATAGAAGTGCAAGTGGAAAACTGAATCCCAAAGTTCTCTGTGGTAGATGTGAATTGGGGTAGGATCCTTGGTAGTCCATTTCCAACCCATGGTAGGAAAACTAGAAGAAAAATACATAGCATCCATGACATATGTAGACATATAAAAAGGAGGTATTTCTTTGAATGAAATAATTATTTGATTCCTATATTCGGTTATATGCTTGGCTAGGTTATTGGATAAGATGTATGACCAATTTAAAATTGATGAATTAACTATTGCGTTAATTAGGGGAACCCACTCTCTTGAGAATCTAGTGCTATCTGGTTTGGAAAATATTCTACATAACATACCAGCGGCATAGCATTAAGGATTAGGAATTTGGGAAATTGGGTACGTACCAAACTTATCTTGCTTCAATTTCCCTTCATTATCCTTCCATTCTTGGATGACTTTGATAAGGTCTGGATGTTTTCCTTTAAAATTCTGTAAATATTTATTGTTGTATTTCTGCTGCGGGGGTGGTAGATGATACATTGCTACTAAATCTTTTGCCCTGAAAGAACCCATAGTTTCTCCCCTCGATTTCTTGAACATTCTATCTTCAATTTTTAAGTGGTCAATTTCCCACTTAACCATGTCTGTATAAGGAAGAATATTTGGTCTTGCAGCTATCCTTTGAATGTATGAGCATGTGACATCAAAAAGAGTTGCATTAAAGGTAGAAGCAATGCCTGTTGAAGAAAATTTGTTTATCACCCTTGGTCCTTCATTTTCAAAGAGTTTATACATTGCCTCCTGCGTCGAACTGCCGCAGTATTTGTTGCAGACGGTGTCTGAAAATAATGGAGACATATCTGTGTCTTCTGTGGACGAAGTTTGAGAACCTTTTTTACCATTTTTTCTCATTTTATTCTTCTTCAATCCGCTAACTAGTTTCCTGAAAGCAAAGAGAATTTTACAAGTATGGAGTATCAAAGGAATAAATCAATCATTTACTTCAAACACATGTGAGAAGATATCAATCTATTAAAATATAACATCAATCATCCTTCATAATTTCTAATTTAATATTTCACATGTCTCCACACGTAAGATCTATCAACCACTTTAAAGCCGTTAAGATATTAAATTTCATTTGATATGACACAAGTTGTTTTACATGCTTGATTCATTAAATGATGATAATGTGCATATCGAAAATTATACTTTATAATATTTCGTGATACTTTATCCTTAAAGGCTACGAAATGTGATCTGTGCAAATCGCAGATTGCAACTTTTATGGGATAACGTTTAAGCATATATTATAAGTTAAGAAAAATGCGAATTGAGATTTTCTAAAAAAACTAAAGCAACCACGATAATCGAAATTTTTAATAATTATTGGTTTATTTGCTTGTCGGGTCCGCAGGGTCGCAACTTATATCATTTTTCTCTTAAATATTTATTGATTAAGTGAAGTGTAGTGCGAAAAGTAAATATAACGATGATTGAGGCTTTTTGCAAAGTTTTTAAATCATATATTCGAAGAGGCTTGAGTGCTTATCGCAATTGGCACATTTTAAGTTTTATGGGCCTTTTTGAAAATAATATATGTGATATGTGATGCACTTTTAAAAGAACAAGGCAAAAATAGAAAAATATTTATCTTCTAAGTTTTTTTTAGGAAATTTATAAAAAGAATTTCCTATTTATTTCTAAAGGGTCCCTATTTTTAAACATAAAGGGGGGGTTGTTGTATAGCACAATAGGTCCTCGACTTCAAGCTTCCCCGTCATGTTTCACGTAAGTGATTTCCAGCCATTCTACAGAGAATTTGAGCATATCAGATTAGAATATTCCTAATTCTCTTTTGAACATCGTGTTGGCCCTAGCTAATGCCAGCAGAATATTTCTCTCGAATTGAAACATCATATTGCGCTATTACCAAATCTGTCAGATCATTCTGCGACAAGCTTTCAATTCCTATTGATCAAATTCACTAATATTTGAACTTTTCGTTTGATTTCTCTTTCCTTGATGTCGAGCTTGGTTTCAGTTTTGAGGTTTTCCCCAGTCAACTTCGACATCAGTTTGAACGTTGTGACTCCATCATATCTATTAAATGGCATATTGTTGGGGAACAATCCATTTATCGATTCTGATAATTCGGGGGCCTTCAATCCCACTCTCAATTATATGGTCGAAGATGGCTCCCGATTGGAAAAAGATGTTGCGCAACATTGTGAAGAAATAAACCCCTAGAGCAACTAGTCAGAGAATAATACCACGAAAGTTCGAATTTATGGCTCATGGTGCTCATGATGTGGTGCTACACTCATCTCGCAAAACCTGAAACCAGATTTCGGTGGGCCCATCAAATGATAGGTTGTATTGTGATGGGGGGGTGTGAGCTAACACAGGCATGCCATGTTTCATTCTTGTAGGAATTAAATACCGCCCATTTCAGACCTACCCCCCCCACCCCCCCCCCCCCGCCCCAGCCCCCTAAAGTTTGAAGGCCGAGGGCGGTGCAAAATGCGTTGGAGACAGTCAGAGGTGGAGATGGGGAGCAGAGACAGAGGAAAGGTGTGGGGAGTTTAAGGTGGATGCGACGTGGGATGTAACGGTGGGGTAGGGGATAAATGAATGACGAGGTGGTAGGACTTAGGATATAAAGGGGATGTGAGTGCTTGTTGCGGTAATGTTTTGGGTTTTATGAAAATATTTTAAAGGGAATTGTGATATCATATTATTAATGTATAATCATATATATGTATAATATGGTTTTTTCAAAGGGTGGGCAGAGATTTATAATATAAAGTCTGGAAACTTTATATTAGGGTTTCGAAGGCTTAGTGAGATGGATGAGCACTGAATAAGGTATTTAGGCTTAGTTTGGCCTATATGGAAAATGAAGTAGTTATCCATGTGTTACACAGTAATTTGTCATCGTCCCTACCATTCCCCGTCCCGCACATTGGAGGGCCCATTTTGTGACCTGTGAGCAATGTCATGCCTTGAAACCATTATCATTCCATTCCTCTAAACATGAGCTTCAATTTCCCTAAAGACACCTCCTTGCAAAAAACCATAAAACATCCCTTTTTGCATTGGCGTGGGTAGCCAGTTCAGCGCTCACGCCAATGAGGAAAATCCTACAAAGAGGTCGCGCCAACTGGCGCTCTATCCCAGAGTCGTAGTCGTGCTAGCCAATTTAAGGAGTGTTTTTTAAATAAGAATGGTGGAAGTTTCATTTCAATAGACTCAGAAAATTTTATCTATCTTGAGTTGGGAGGTTTGGCTCCGGGAGTTCCATGAAAGGGAAGTGGTTTGCCACCTCTCATGGAAGCTTCCTTGAAGATAGGGCCAATCCCATAATTATAGGGATCCCAATTCCCCTTCCTCCATCTATAAAAGTTTGCTCATTTCCATTGCAAGCTAGTCTTGAAGTGCCCAAGTTTTGAATCTCCAAGTTCTCAAATTCCCAAGAGCCTTAATACTGCAAGAGCCCTCATTCTTCCCTTAAGGCCAAACTCACGTAAGGAGACTATCGTCAAGAGACTCTAAGAGAGGCTTGTCCTATCCCTGGTAGGCTTTGCGAGACGTGTACGACTGGAGACCCCTCCGAAGGAGACCTCAGCGTCAGAACATTGGTTGTACTCTCTTTCGATTTTTTATTAATGAATGACTACTGGTTATGGTTCCACTCCGTTTTTCACTTATGATAATGATGAGTTATATCCTTTCTGACTGATATATAGTTGCGTATTCTAGATTTTATGCTTGTATTCGTGTTGTTTCTTGCATGTGCAGGTGTCCATTCATGGAGATCGTGGGGATCGTGATCTGCCGAGGCTGAGGAACGAGAACGCTCTCTCTTCTACGAATCATAGCATTGGACTTTAGGTAGGCCTCCATCATTGGTCTGTTTATTCGCTATTAGGAACTTGCGCTGTAGCATTTGATGATTGTTGCTAGACCCGTTCTGGGCTAGTATGGATCGCCTCTGTCCGCAGAGGGGATTTACCTCTTCAACACCATGTTTCAAAATTAGGATAAATTCTAAAGCCCTTTTCAAATTATTTCCTCCACGTGCCTGTAAATGGATTTCCAAACCTACGAGAAGTCATTATTTTCCCTTTTGACTAGCAGTAACTACTAGGAAATAAATGACAATCACAGAGCATTATTTTCAATATGAAAAATTTGAAGAAAAATAATTAGCTGCCTTGATATCCTGTAGATTATAGGAGACTAATAGTGGCTCTAATTGGGGAGGGAAACTCTGGAGGAGGTGTCAAGAACATCGTAGATTAGTGGCCTGGTCCATTGGCCTGATCTGAAATATGAAACCTAGTCTGTTACAAAATCTCTGTGGCTGAAAATTTTTAATCATTTGTTCTAAACCTTAGACAAGAATCTGATCTGTGTACTGCAATCTGAAATGAAACTACAGCTGAACTTATGCACTGGAAACCATCAAACTGAAATTATTGCTACACCCTGAAAAATATGAATGCTAAAATCTGAACTATGCTGAAACTGAAAACTGAAAGCAATCTTAAACTAAAAATGAAAATATGCTCAAAGTAATGAGCTTATTCGCACACATACCTACATCTCGTCTGATAAAAAATTATCCCATCAAATAATAATCAAACTTCCAAAGTCACCAATCAAGCAAATGAGTGCTTAACTCATCCTGGCCTTCCATCTCTATGAGTAGAGGACATGATTCGAAGCATGTTGACTTGACTATTTCACTGGATCCACTAGCTTTGTTAATTAGCCTGGTAGATGCTTCCTTCACTGATGACTGTAATAAAATTCTCAAAGGATCTAGGTAAACATGCAACATGAAATCCCTTAGATGATTGGTGATATAAAAACATACCTCATCCCAGACTACTCCGCTGCTTTTGTGCTGGCACTGACTGTCTTCACATGGCAAAGAAGACATTTTTTTTTCTTCTCTTTCCATGATAATCAACTATTCTATGTGCTCTTCATCATTCCCTTTATCATTCAGAAACTTGAAAGGAAGTTTCAAACTCCCAATCATCTCGGGAAAAGTATCATTAACTATAACAATATGTTGTGCAACTTTTTCAACATCCCAAGAAGAAAATAATGGGGAACTTTCATGGTCTTTTTCAAAGTCTGTAAATTCAGAACAAGGATTAGAGAGGTATTTAATAAGTAAACCTTCTTGGTTTTCATTAAAAAACTTGATTAGCATTCAATCTCTGAATAAAGCAATGCTAGTTAAATATTCCCTTGTGAATCTGGGCCATAAAAATCTGCTGTCTTTTCTTTTAGATTTCTAGATTGCTGGAGGTTTTCGCTATTGTCCGCTGCTGGATCTAGTTTAGGGAGCTGAAATTATCCTTTAACCATTTGCTAATCAGGTGTTCCTTGTGATGCTAGGGAAATTACCTGTGATGAAACTTCACGAACTTCTGGACAACATATATCATTTCAGTTTTCATGATGAGAAGACATTTCAGAAAAAACTTCCATTTTCCGAAATGGTATTTCTTCTAAAACTTCTAGTATTTCATCATTCATAAACTAATCATCATCATAGTAATCCTCTAGATATTCAATAAAACTTTGAAATTTATCACAACAGTATTGAACTAGTGACAAAGAGGGATAATCTTCTTTATACTTTTCACAAAACACAACATGAAAACACTTTAAAGAACTTATACTTGTAGCTCGTATATCCTCATACCAAATCCTAGATTTCTCTTCTAAATTGGCCACAAACATTTTCATAAGATAGTCCTCTGGAAATTGGATTTTAAATCTTCAAACATCCATATGAAATCTTAAAAAATTTATAGTAGCATCATCTCCTTTCTTATCTATAAACATCGGAAGACATTTTACCTAATCAATGTTTGGCATGGGATTTGGAAAACCTGGGATCTTAGATCTGTCCAAAGGAGCATACCTGCGTTCTATTCTTCAATTCATCTTGTCAATCAATCAGAGAATGGAGTCACCATATGTTAACAAAAAATCTGGATTCTTCTACCAGTGGAGCCTTTAGGTCAACTGAAAATTGTGGACTCGCCAGGTGGATGATCCCAACCTTCTCGAGTCTGGATGTTTTTCCACCATCATCAAATAAATCTAAACTTGATAATAGTTACTAAGGAACACAAAACGTGTTCCAAAGTGGATTCACCACTATGTTATCGCTCAGTAATTTCGAGGCTAAAGATAGAATCCCGGAGGAAACATTAAAACCGCTTCGGGCCTAGGATCTAGCCCTCCTAGACCTAGAGATGGATCTCTCAGTTAGATATAGCTTTGTTTGCTTAGAATTTTAGGCTAGTTAATGGGTTTATATTTTGGATTTTTGAATAGTTTTGATGAGGAAAGCAAGGGAAAGTTCCATTAGGAAACGAATTCAAAAGGCTCGGGTGATCAATTTGTAGAAGTATCAAGAATGAGTGAAACAGGGCAAGCCATGAGTACTACTTTAGATCTTTGAGGGTTAGATGGATTGGGAAGATAAAAGAAGAGTGGAATTCGGTAGATATTGAGGAGAAATTAAGAATTCCTCAATTATACTAGAATGTAAAGTTCAGTAGAAATTGAGGAGCAATTAAGAATTCCTCGATTTGGCATCAGGAGAAAACATGGACTATTGTAAACACAGCCAAAATAAGGTGCTCTAGATAAAAAATCCTATTCTTCACTTTCTGCTTTACAATAAGAATTTAGAAATACTTAGAAAGGAAGACAATGGAAAAACACATAAAAACAGGAGAAAAATTCACCATTTTAGACACCACATGAATCCTGAACAGTTGGTCTTGTATTACTTTGCAAATGGTCACTTGAAACTCAGTGAACCACTTTCCAGAATAGGACTATTTCTCTTTACGATTTCCCCCCTATACTTCGACTGAATGAAGTACATATGCTAATCCTACTAACTAATTACAATCAATGTCATAACTAACAATTACTTTCTTATTAACTACATAACTGAGAATTACTAGCATCATTTGACATGTGTAAATAGAATAGTTGGAGTTATTAAGAATAGTTGGACATCTGGCACTGCTTCGATTCTATGAATCATGTTTGTTATATGTTTTCCGGTGTAAATCCTATCAAGCTTGACACTTATGCTATTTTTACTATCCTTTTCAGTGCTAAAATATGGAGCTGGATATTTGTTACAGGTCAAAATACCTCCTCATCAGCTCAGAGGGGAAGACAAATATGGAAGAAGTACAAAGACCTAAATTAAACCTATTTTTTCCAGGGTAACGCCTATATAGAACATAACAAGAGCGTTATAATGGAAGCGATCGATGCATTGGGTACCGTTGGTAGTAAGGAAACACTAAACATTTTACAACGGAGGGAGCGTTACCCATGTTTTAAGTTTGAATTAGAGAAGAAGCGTGGAGAATAGTTGAATCTCAAACTTTCCCTCACAAAAGAGTCGGTTCATAAAGAGAAAATGCGAAGCACCGGTTCATTATTGGTCATTTCCGCAGAAGGCGGAACTCCCGAAGAAGCTGGCTGTGGAATCGAAAAACATCTAAGTTGTTCCATTCCAAACTGGCGGAAAGAGAAGAGCAATGACGCTGCTCCCTCTATAAAAGGAGGGCGGGGCTCTTAATTGAGTCGAAGGATTGCTCGAGTTCTTGTATACTTAAAGCTGAATAAAGATAATTTGTTGGAGCATTTTTCGGCGACAAAAGTCGAAAGAGGTTCTAGAGCTTGATGACTTGGACTAACTACACTGAAGAAGATTGAGGCGAGAGGCTTGGGCTGGCCGATGGTTGTAATCCTCGCCAAAAATCAATAAATACATGTTCATTTTTGTCCATTCAATGCTTAATATTGTCATCATTTGGTTGAACATTTATATAGTATGATATGAATGGCTACGAATGTGTATAATCTAGATGTTTGTGTATATTGATTTAATTGATAGGATATTGTTTGTTATATTAAAATTGACAGATGTAGTGAGACAGAATCAGGATTTAGGCAAAAAAAAAATATTAATAACTGTGACGCTACTCGAGATTCAAAATTGCTCGAAAGTAATTCTCTGTTGTATTCCCTTCAAGTTATTTCAAGCTAATATGAACATGCTCATGCCATCTTTGTAGACGAAGCATAGCTAATCTTCTCATATAAGACATGAAAATAGGAAGGGATATTCGAAAACCAACAGTTTACCCTATAGCGATTAGCGACTCCTTTGAGATTTTCCCCATAGTTTCCGAGACTATTTATTCCTTCCTTTCTTCTTTTCTTCTCGTTCGAATCCTTCGACCAATTTTGATGCCAGTGAACATACCAACGCTTGCGATTCCAATCTTTGATCGTAAATAGTGACTTTTCCTTGTTAACGTGACCTGTACGAGCTGTCCGATTGCATTATAACGTATTACATGCTTAAATACGGTGCGTTATAACGCTATATTTTCTCACACAATTGAGCGTTACTCAGCCAAAATCTTGTTGTTCGCTAGCATGTTGTGTTTTAGCGTAAGTTTTTGGCCACCGGTACCTTTCACTTGGGCGAATCACATGCTTTTAACACAAAATGGCATTGTTATTTGTTTCTCTTATTTAGTTAGTGTATTATAAAACATTTACTTTTTAAAGAGAAATTTTTTAATTATTTTTACGCATCTAAGTGAGTTTATTAAAAGTTTTAGTTCAGATACATTAAAGGTAGATAAATCCGAATCTTTAAAGTTAGTGTGTTATTTACATGTTAGGTAAGCTGGATAGTTAGAAAAACCTCGATTAAAATATCATAATTGAATTAATATTTAACAGAATATTTTTTAGGTAGGATACTAATGCTATACTTCATCGTCCATTCCCCTACATAGAGACTAATAAAAAAGTACACTAAAATGGCGACATAAATCAATCAATTTACTCTTATAGAACATTTCGAATGATAAATTAAAATATTGAAGTTAGAAGAAATGAAAGCTGGAATAAAACAAAATAGGTGATCATGACTCCATGAGTAAAAGTCCCTCACCACGCTCTACGTTAGCAGGTACATTTCTATTCAGGAATGAAGTTGAGGAACAACACTTAGGTGCCCCCAGGTAGCAGCATGGTATCATGGGACATATATTGGGGTTCCCCTTCGAGGATGTCGAAAACTAACGGTCGGGGATCTGGGTATTCGCCCATATAGCACACTTTCTCGTAATGAAATCGGACCCCAGTGATGTACGTGATTTGAGACGTACTTCGTGTAGCCATACTTTTAGGGACTTACAGAGTGGCGGGATGAGCTTTCTAGTACAGAAATAGATGGACCACTACATCTTCGGTCTTTAGGAGGTACTCGTCTTCTGGGTCTTACACCTATCGTCGAGGTTCGGGCGAAGCTCTCGTGGCCGTAACTGCTCTACTTTTGACCAACCCTCTTGTATACTGTTGCGATGTTTGGATTTCATCACCGATGAACGGTGGCTTTTCCGGACGAGCACCTATTGTTTGTGATTGTTTTTAGTCTTTTTCTTTTTTGTTTGGTGTTATTAAGTTATTGTCATTTGAGACTACATCGTAGATCACAATTTAATAAAATTTAAAGTCAAACGATCACGTGGCGTCCCCCGACCCACAGCAAGTACATCTTGCTTGGCAATGATGCCTCTCTCAACACTGGGGAAAAAGCTGAACCTGGTGAGCATAAGACTGGCCTTCTCGGGCTTGGGTCTCCTACGACTAGTCTTGGTTATCATATAGACCCTTATCGGCGGGCTCCAGGAGGAATCCTTTCAACGAAGGCGTTGTACCTAATTACAATCATCGTTCCTTTGATCGGGTGGGGCACATGATAATCCAGAATACACCATCGAATATGCAGCAGCAGCACAACATCTATTTCTCACCGGCATCCACGGAGGTCGATACTAATAGCGACCATTCTGATTGTACCATCTCCAGCACGTTGATCGGTTCTGTGCCATTCTTTGAGTAACCCCGATGGTCAACATACACCTACCCCCAATCATGGTCACTTTGTTGTCGATAGTTCTGAAACCCTTCGGCATCTACTCTCCCCAACATGCTCGTTGGGGACACGGTAGCTCACTCCACGAGCATGACTACTTGAGGTGCCTTTAGCAACCTTTCGGTTGGAACCTAGGCGAGTTCAAACCCCATCGTCTCCGAGGGCGGTGTTATCGATGCGAGGTAGCGAGGAATATTTCTCTTCCCATGCAATCATGGAAGAAAATAGGACAACCCATTGTAAATACTATCATAAGTGGTTCAAACATAGGTGTAGGATCTATCTTGGGTTGCCAAATTATGCAAGTACTAGTATGCCTCGGGAAACTCTGTTGCATCATTTGGAATAACCAGCAACCTCCCATGCGAGTGGGAGGGCACTGTCTTTGGGGGCAACCAACTAGTTTGCCCCTCAGCCTGTGCCCTATGGACGGTAATCATATGTTCTACTCCTCCACTATGGGAAGTTTTTATCAAAGTCCCACTTACCCTTACGGTAACACATGGATGGGAGGAACCTATGGTCCAAGTAATCATGCTCTTGCCTTGGGTGGGCTAGAAAAATCACAATTCCTTTCTTGGCGACTTTGGACATCTTCGACATCCATAAGCGTGAGCGACCCCATCTGATACCTTCGCTTTGGCCTCAATATCGCATAAGATTCCTTCACGATATCCGGTTCGACGGAAACATGGGGACGACCAAAACCGCACACATCACTACCTTCCATTTTATGGTCCCAACATCCAATTCCATGGTGAATGGTGTTCGACCGACTTCATTCCCTTGTCGAACGTACACTTCGAGTGGTACATTGAATTGCCGCGCCGCCATCGATACGTTTGGCGCTTTAGCCCCGGGGGTTCTTAAAGAACTGTTGCCAATTAAGTCAGAAACAGAACGAGTTGTTAACATTGCTACGAAAAGACACGCCACCCACATCTCCAACCATATTCATGAATGGAGACGTAGAAACTCGTCAACGCAATGCCGGACATCTCTTCGCGGTGGTTTGCAAGTCTCTTTTATATCTCTAAGAACATTGAACGCTAGTGCGGTGATAGAAGATCAATGTGTGCGTCATATGACCTGGTTTAATCTATTCACAATACGCGCTTTACGATGTTGCTCCCAGCTGCCTGGTAACCCAAACCCTCTGACTCTCGGCTTGGAGCTCATGCCGATGGTCTCGTGGCGCGATCTCTGGTGGCCACCAATCGGTTCGAGGCAAACCTCCCGACCTCCTCGGCCCCTTGCCGCCCATCCGCGCTCCTCTTCACTCATTGAGATAAATTCGGTGCAAATATCACAAAAAAACCTAGCGGGAAAAATAGGAAGAATAAGAAAAGCATCTTCTTCGGAAGAAGCAGTTAGATAATCGAGTAACCTAATCAGAAAAATGCTAGAAATAGCAAAGAAAGGATAAGCCACTGTTCCTTGTGAGTACGTACGGAGGACACGCCGACATACAAATGTCCTCGATTACGAGAATGTGCCCAAAATTTTATTGCTAACAAGGATGCAGGCATTTTAACCAGTTCTTGGGCTCCTTTCCCAAATCAATAGCGACAGCATCAACACATGGTTGAAAATCCGCCACAACCCCATCAACGGGGCAATGGTTCCTGTCCTTCGACGGACCATCGCCATTTATGGCATTGAAATATTGACCTTCAAACTCGCGCCAAGCTTTAAATCCTACCATAGATGCTCGAAGACACCAGAACTGGTTCCAATCTGCCGCCCAACGATTTACATGTCAGGCTATTGAACAGCAATTCGTCCCCAAAAGGACACTTCGTATGGAAGCTCACTTAATGCCTGCTGCCGTGCGATATAAAACTACAATATTGTGAAAGATTTGTGTGAAACCGTCATTTATGTACGCAACATTGTTACAAACCTATCCTTTAAAAGCCTTGCTTTCGACGTTAGCGGAATAGTTTCGGTTCATGCTAATCTTTGGTATGAAGGGCTAAACCTGCCCCTCTCACATCAACTAAAATTTCCGGTGCGAGTTTGTGTTGAAAGGAGACCATCATCGCCTTTGTCATGAACGAGAATTAGCCGACCTGCGTTGTGTCCTGGCCGGCTCAGTTGGGTTCTCCTACTCTAACCGCCATCGAATTCCCTCAGCTTTGTTCGGCCACCGCCTGCAAGAAAATGCAACGTAACACCATCAATACGAGGTAGGCAGTAGCGTGGACGTTGGTAAATGAGCGTCATCACGGCTGTAATCTCTGTTGCTGGTGGCAGTTGAGTGCGCCTGCTGCTGACCGCCATCGTGTCCTTAGGTCTCCCGACTCCATCCTGTGCCATTGGATGGGCTCATTGTGGTGATCGCTATCATCGCACCCACAGTTGTTCCACTTTTAGAAGGCGCTTTCTGTTCCCCTAATAGGAGGTGTCCTGAATCTTTGTCGATACATGCAATGCAGGTCTTCGAAAGGCATCTTCCCCTGCGGTTGTTTTCATCTCTGTGGCCATGAATCCCAACACGATTTGACGATATCATCTTTGGACCTGGCTCTGTTGACTATGGATCCCGATAAAGCACCTTCGAATGATTCTGTGGAGATGGAATACACCATTTGGCCGGTCGAGTTGACTTTCAAGCCACATCCGGATCGCCACATCACAACCCTCCCAATGTGGTTTCGACCACGGATACAAACCTCTCTGTCATGGTTCTCTCTAAGGATCTCCTCGATGATCGGCCTACGAGATGAAGCCAATAGGAAGATCATGTCATTAAACGACAACGAAGTTCCACCATACGCACTTCGATGATTGATGAGAGGCAATAGCGAAATCCCGAGTCTTTTGACGACTGAGATAGTTCCTCCCCTGTGCTCTTGTTTGTTCACACTATCGATTCGAAGGGAACATAGGTAATCTTTCCAAAGACAACAACAATTAGTATCTCGGTCAAGACGGTATCATAGAGAAAATATTCGTCTGTGCTTTTCAAATATCACACCTTTCTGACTTGCTTTAGCCACAGAGGGTACTTTCGATCGATGCGAAATCCCATCACTCAAACTTTCCGTTGAACTCTGCTGGCACCACGCCACGGAAGAGCAATTATCTCCTAACACGATCATTTGGATGAAACTCATCGAGATGCTACACTAGCACTCGAAGCTGCCGACAGGGTTAAGCTACGTCGACAAATCTGTGACTCGTTCTTTCAAGAAGGCGATCTTGTCCTACTTTATGATAAAAAACACGACCTCTTTGGGGGCGAACACTCCAACCATTGCGGCCTGGGTCCTTACATCGTTGCCTAAGCCCTCTCTACAAAGGATCTTCGAACTACGGGTAGCAATGATTCCACTCGAGGGAACCCCGCAGCAGACTCTGTCTGAAAGTATTTGCTAGTTACATATGAGCATATGCTTTGTAATTTTATGTATATAATTTCTGTTTATTTTGATGCTTCTGAATTGTTTTTTGGTTTAAGGTGTTTTTCTCTGTAATCTTTTAACACGGATGTCGCCACGTTGATGCTCATACGTGGGATATGTGGACGGTCTTAGTCATCACATAGACACATTGCTTCAGGCGCTTGAGTTCTCTATGTCTGAGTACGACCTTCTTGGTTAAGAGATCTTCACAGGTAACGCCACCAATAATGTAGCTGGTGTATCAGTGATCCGACTCCTCACGAACGTCATCTCGTCTCCGATTTAGTGGTCAGGTTAGTTTAACTCTATGGTATACGGTTAAACAATCATTACGTGTCGCCACCCTATGCTGTTGCTACGTTGTTTTTACGGTCGACTTTTAGAATGTCAATTTCAAACAATCACATTCGAACACGTTCTGAAAATTTAATGCATTAGCCAATTCTTTGTGGAAATTGTATGTGTTAGATTGGCATTTATCGCATTTATTATAAAGATTTACTCATGAGCACATATATTTTTATCATCCAAAAAATACATAAAAATTTAAAAAACACAAATCACCAAAAATATATATACATATATATATGTATTTCCGATATAGTCAACATCGAAAAAATCTCCCAAAACTTGGGGTGTTTTACAAAATTTGACTGCAACCCAAAGCCATCTCGACAACCCAATACATCTCCACAATTAGCGATGCTCATGATATGCAAGCTGGCTCTGCTTCTGTCCTCCTTAGAGGGACTAAGTATCTCCCAGCACACCCACGGTATGCAGCTGTGACCAATGGAACCTCCCACATGAAAAAGGAAGCGGTGGTATACCCATACTGAGACCACTGCGGTTCTGGAAATTCATGTAAAATTTAGGTTTCATCGTAAGTAATCGCTTATCCCTGTTAAATGCGCACGACCCGATATACAATCATCGCCGTGCATAGCGAGGGCCCCAAGCGGACGGACGGTGCCACATCTGTGTCCAAGCAAACAAAAGCTTCATGTCCAAAACTAAATTTTCACCTTTTTAAACAAAACACTGCATAAACATTCAAAAGCTAAAAAACAAAAACTTCTTTGAAAAAACACGTCATTTTCTTACTGTCGGGCCCCAACGGGTGCCAGGGGCAAAATAACCCCAGGATCGCCTATGAGTTCATCCCCACACGCAAGGATAATCCTCAATCATGATGATCTGAGAGTCCATCGATCAAGCCTCATCAAAGTAATGACGGACGGGACCCTCTCCCGGTCATCGGAGCAATGGCAAGGCACCGCCTCGCTGCGTGGACCCAATGACGTATGTAGGTATGCGGGCTCATCGGTGGTATCCGCTCCCGGTATGAAAAAAAAAATTGGTGTGCATTACCCAAACTTTCTTGAGTGCGGGTCTTCCACCTGTAGTAAGCTGCTTGGACTGCAGTGAGACCACCGTCACCAATCGAAAAGCACGAGCTGCATGCAATCGAAGACTGGGAGCATACGAAGCCTTGGTCACCCGCCGACTCTTGGCTGCAACGAATAATCATCCGTAATATGAACGCGGGGGTCTCGGAAGTCACACAGTACGGTAGGTATCCGGTTGCTCACCGGCACAGGTGCCACGTATGCGGTGTGCGTAAGGTCTATTCGATGGTGGAGACGAGGTGAGCTCTAGACACGAAATCGAATTGACCCTCGCCCCGACATGACAAGCCGGTCCAAAAAGTACACATCATCCTTTTCGATGGCGGCTCATTGCCATAATCACGAAAGACATGATGCGGGTCGTCCCTCTTTGGATCGCCACCTCGGGAGGTCCTCTTCGACCCCTCATCGATTCTAAACGGGCATGTGAGCAATTCGCACCTCTGGAAGCCATTAAACTTCTTTGCATCCGTCTGTCTCTCGTTCTTCCCGGCTCGCACTCTCTCTCTGTGAGATACTCACAGTTAACGACCCAACACCTGCAAATGCAACATTTTCAGGCGGTTAAAACTTTCCTGGACACGCTAAAAAATGGAAAAATTGAGTTGTTAGAAAGCACGGTGCGCTGGCAACGAGCTCTGGTCAAGCTTGATGATTCTAATGCGCAACCTTCACGGGTTGTGTGCGTTGTATGACTGTTATACTGGTGACCCGCGTTGGGCACAAATATTTTCTAGGGCCTCAAAATTTCTCATTTTGAACCAGCAAAAAACTAACAAATCAACAATTAAATGATAACGAGTTCTGTCTCTTACACAGATGCGCGGAATAAGCATTTCCGGTTCGGCCATCGTCGACTGAAATTTCACACCTTTTCCACTCGAGGCTTCTTCACAACACTCAAAACGGTGATGAATGTTGACCTTCTTATAGCAAATTCAGGGCATGACTCTCTTAAGTTAGTCGGCGAAGTCGTGATTTCTTCACCGTACACATGTCTCGAAACTCTGGGTTGGTAACGATGTTCTAATAAGGGATCAAGATTTATGAGCAAACATACTCATGTTTTATCGAGCATTCTTTACGGTATTTTCTTGCTCGTTAATCGAAAAACCTCGGTTCTTCTTCGGGCTCATTAAAATTATACGAAGTTGGCATCGAGCATTCTTTTGAAGTATTTTCTTGCTCGTTAATCAAAAAACCTAAATTTTCTTCTTCGGACTCGTTAAAACTATGGAGAAGTATTGAGAATTCTTTTTAAGGAATCTTTCTAACTCATGAAAAAATCCCAGTCGCCTTTATTAGGAGCTCGTTAAACTATTAGACAGAGGAGAACAAGGAGCCGTTCTTTTCCTCTTTTTCAAAAGCTCTTTAAAAAGAAAAAAGTAAATCGAGTTTTCTCACGTGACTAGATTTAAAATTTTGCGGAGGTACGAGGTTTTCTTTGTTGGACAGTAAAAATTTCTGAGAATAATGATTCTTTGTCTATCATACTCATAGCGAAATAAGGTAGACATCCATTGAACATAGATTTCTCACTTTTCGAAGTTCGATGGACTAACTTACGGAAAATGAACTGTTTCGAGCTTACTATTATCCTTTCCGTGCTCGGATTATCAAGACATGACAAAATGCCCCAATGGACTGCGTCTTTCGACATTTTCTGGAACTCTCCATGTGAAAAATTCACCGATTTTGCTAAATGCAGACTGGGTTAAACCTAATACGACGGAGATGGAGTTGTCTTTTATGACATTTTCATGCTCTCTAAACTTGTGAAAAATTCAGGTTTCCTCATCTGGACTCGTTAAATCTAATAGAATGGGCACGAGTTGTCTTTCTGACATTTTCAGACTCTCTAAACATGAAAAATTAATGGCGACTTTCTCGTCTGGACTCGTTAAGCAATCGAGACGGGAAAAATTTGGACAAAATGGATCCCTACCTACGTACATTTCTAAAAAGGTCGATTTTGACAAAATTCTTCAGAACATGGCACTTCCTATAAACTCTTTCGCGATTGGCCGAACCCTACCATCTGTAGTGTTAGCCTTCAATTCCCGGTGTCTGTACTAGTAAATCCTAACACACTCTTTGGTGTTCAAACACGCTTAAATACTAGTACCACACTAGGTACGCTTCTATTTTTCAGAGATCTCGTTATCAACTTGCTCATATCCAACAAGCTTCGTTACGGTATGGAAATTATTTGTCGTCTGACGTTCCCATTTACTCTTTCTGTCTCAAATCATAAACAAAATCGATTGGTTTCGATTTCGCCGGCCAATGTTGAACGTACTCAATGCCTACCTTTCGTGAGATCACTTCTGTCGACTTCAACATCTTATCTGGAAGTTGATCGACCCATCGATACACGGATATAGGACATCGGTGTTAGGTAGTCTTTTGTTTTAGTCAGGTCTTCATCATTGGCTCTTGGTCGAATGATTCTCGAGTATTCAACTTAAACTCATTTTGTTCACACTGCGCTAGATTTTTTCTTTGAGCATCTTGGGACATCATCATTGTCGGTGGCCACCTTCGCGTGTGACCAACAGTTTATATTGTATTTGGTAATCAAACGATTTCTCACATGTTAAACGACAACTCCTTCATTCATCGTGTGTTGAGAAATATGCAGTTTAAGTGATAAACGGTCAAGACCTTGGGGCAAAGGCTACACCATTAAGTTGTGTTCCCTTCCCCAAGGCTGTACGTATTGTTTATAGAAACTGACTTCTTGACACAAATCTGTTATGATAGACACTTCCACATTGACCCTATTGGTGAATGATTCTTCTTATCTCTATTCTAGATAAATCATGTTCTGTTTAAAAGCTACTAAGCATGGGACATGCAGAGCTACAGAGTAAATACTATATTTTCGACATATGTTGTTGTTTAGGGTTTCCTCGGTCTTTGATCTCATCTCTACAAATTATAAAGCATTTCGACCATCATCTTCATCTGCGACCTCACACTTTGAGGCATACGCTACCGAGGTCAAAATACCTCCTCATCATCTCGGAGGGGAGAACCGTATGGAAAAAGTAAAAACCTAAACTAAACTATTTAACGAAATCATATATAGAGACGAACGAACGCATTGTAACGCGAGCGATCGGTACATTGGCCGCGTTGGTAGCTGAGACGATGCTCTGTTTGCAACGGAGACGTTGCCGTGTTTTAAGTTTGAATTGGGGGAAAAGAGTGCGGAGAATGATTTGAATCTCTGAGCTTTCCCTCCTGAAAAGTCGATTCTGAAAACTACGAAACACCCGAGTTCATTATTGGTCTGCATTGCCACGGAGGCCCGAACTCCCGAAAAGAGGCAAAAGCATGGAGATCAAAAAAACATCTAAGTTTTCCATTCAAAGCTGAGTGGAGAAGAGAAGGGCAACAATGGCCTTCTCTCTCCTATAAAAGGAGTGACTCTTAATTGAAGAGTCGAAGGATTGCTCAAAGGTTCTTGTATACTTGTGGAATAGAGAATAGTGTGACATTGTGAAGCTAAGAGTCGAGGTTCCCTAGAGATCTTGTTGACTTGGGAATTCTTCACTAGAAAGAAGAGATTGGGGTAAGGAGGCTTGGTACAACGGAAGTGGTTGTAATCCTCCTTCTTTAAAATCAATAGGCCCTTCATTTCGTTTTGTCCATTCAATGCTTAATATTTTCATCATTGGTTGGTTATTTCTATAGTATGATATGAATGGCTCGGATGTGTATAATCTGAATATTTATTGTATGTTGATTTAATTGATGGATACTTGTTATGTTAGGAATTATGCGGGTGCTTTGTTGGTTAACGAGGTCTCGGTTGGAGGCGGGCGAAGAAGGACTCTTCGCACCTACGCAGTGCTCTCCAGGGATTCGAGTATCGAAAAGGTAATTCTCTGTTATTCCTTCGAGTTATTTCAAGCTAGCCTTGACATGCTCATGCCATCTTTGTGAACGACATGGTTAATCTTGCGCATTTGCCTCGGGCACTAATACTGAGAGGATATTCGAAACCAACCACCCAAGCGATTTACCTATAGCAATATTCGTATATAATTACACCTTGACATTAAATTTGATTGAATCTGCATCTTATTTTAAAAATAGAAAAAACCATAGAAAACATGACACATGTATAACATAAATTACCAAAATTTGAAACTAAAAGATGATATACGTAGCAATCGTGTTTCATTTTTGAGTCATCTAACCTTTTGTCATTAGATGGACCCAAGTACCATCTTGAACCGATTTAAGTAAAGCTGCTTTCATATGTAAATTAGGAAACCCCAAAAGAAATATTAATAAACCTATATTTGTTTGGTTTCCTCAAGGAATAATTAATTAAACATAATTTAATTATTATTCCGGTGTGTTATTAAAAAAACAAATAAATTAATGGAATAAACATATTTATCTTATTATTTTCTAGGAATAATTATTTAAATCTTATTTAGATAATATTCCTTGTTAAATATATTAGTCAGCACCATTAATCAAATAAATCATTATTTATTTGATTATATCTCAACCACTTCCTTAAAAGATAAATAAGTCATTTGTTTGTTGTTCTTCACTAATCAAGGGATTTGACCCAAATCAAACACCCTTTCCTCAACAAATAATAATAAAAATATTAGTGAGGTGAATTTAGAATTTGAGTTAACATTATTTTAATCATGCACCAAAGTCTAGAACCATTATTTGTTATAAATAGGAGGGTTTCACATCATTCTTCACCTTTTGTTGCCTACTAGATCACTGCGGATCTATACCTTGGTCTCATTCCTACCATTTGCTCCCATTGAGCTCTGCTCTTCTCTACATTGAGTTTTCTACATCTACGAGAAAAGCTTGGAGTACGAAATCTTGAGGACTACAAAGAACCCATCCCATTAGAATGCGGATACCCTTCTTGTTTCCTCGAGGTGCCTAATAATATAAAAATTCATTCCAAATACGTGTTCTTGTCTTGTACGTTGGATGCATGGAGCAAACTCTTTGCTTTCTTTTGCTTAATGTCTTTCCATTTATAGATACATTTGTTGTGACATTTTAAGCACTAATAAGATACGAAGATGTTTGGCGACTCTGTTGTTGTTGAGACATAGTAGTTATCGTAGCTAAAGGTAGTTCTTTTCGTATAGCAATGAAAGAATTCATACTAACAAATGGCGACTCCACACGGGTTTAATTAAATAGCTTTCGTTTTCATATTCATATAAATATAGGGCCTAGGGCTTCTTTTAATTGCTTAGTTTTCCTCTTTTTATGTCTTTTTCTCTACGCAAAACCCTAAAAACTTAAAATTTCTAACTTGGTTTGTTTACCGGCCCCTGTGAGGTAAGCGACACCGGCCCTTGGCGGGGGCAATAACTTTTACAGCCATAACGAATGGCAAGACAGTGCACTGACCTGGCTGGCTTTGGACCTCCGGTGCGCCTGTTTGTTTTGCGACACGAACTCGAATCGGATCGGCTGCACAGCCTGCCTTTCGACATTTTTCGCAATTTTGCGGAATTTCGCTGTGCGGCTTACGCGAGGTCTTCCGACCTCTGTCTCGGCCGCCTTGACCGAATCTGATGTTTTACTCATCAAGTGAGAACCCAAAGCCCCTTAGGGCTTTGACCTCCACTTTGTGGAAGAGTTTAGGCATTTTGACCGATGGGTTTAATTGTTTGCCTGGTCATTGCTCCTTTCGGATCCGCCCAAAATACGACCTCTTTTCCTTTCCAATCCACCTCTTGTCGTTTTGTTTGGACCTCCTCTGAAAGACTCATATGCCCCAGGTTTTTTGCTGATTTCCTTTTCCGACCACCTTGCTCATCTCTTGGGCTGGTCTGCCTCTTACTGTGACTTTATCCTCGGATCTCTGTCCCTTTTGACTAGATATTGAGCTTCTTTATGTGTGTTTTACATAGTTTCCCTTTCTTTTCGGCATAGTTGTGAAGACCCACCTTCTTGGGTTAGATAGATGCATACGTAGGTATTTATTTTTCGAATTATTTCAGCATTCTATTGTTCTGTGGGTTTTAGCTTTCGACTACGCGGCACTTTCTTGCTCTCAACAACGAAGGGTTTAAAAGTCGAAATTAACGCACACCACACAGCGACTAGTGAAAACACGGTGCTGCAGAAAAACTAAAAATCGGTATCATACTGTGTACGCATATTCCTTGATTATACATGCCCTTGTCGGTTTCCTTCGTCATCATTAGCCCCCACGGCGCCGTTCTGAAGACTTGTTGTTATTCACCTCGATTTAGGTTGATCGACTATGCTACGCACCACGTGTCGAGCTGGTCCACCTTCGGTACGCCTCGACTCCTCTCACGATTCATCGGGTCCCCCTTCTCCTTCGTTTCTACATTACCTTCATATACGGATGAGCCCTAGCAGCTGGCCGGTTCTCGGCCCCAATGCGGCCTACTTCTTCGAGCCGTCTAGCCACTACCCGGCCACCCTGTCTTGGTACATTGAACGTAGCCTCCCGATTTCCATCGGTTGATTAATGACCCCATTCACCACAATACTAAGCCGTATGCCCTGGGCGCCCTCGGCCATCCCTACGTTCGAGGGCCTTAATGAAAAGATCAACCAATCACGTACGGTCTTTCCATGTTGGTGTTCTCCAATTCCATTACGAGATGACTCATCTGGTCTTCGTTTGTTCCAGCCTTGCGCTTCACCGTGACTTCGTGGTATGTCGAACGAGGCCACTTCTTCCCATACCACGTTCGAGACTCTTTCCCAGCCTTTGTGTGCTTCATTCCTCTTCGATACGACAACGAAAATCTTCGGCTTCATTTAACCAATCCTCTTCCACCACTTTACGCCATGTTCGGGGAATAGCGACGGCGCCGGGCTTATGTTCGACCCACTCACCGCTTACAGAAGATCGGGTTTACACGGACTGGTTCATCGCACCCTCTGTCTCCCATGGCAGATATGCTCTCACTTTCCTCAGGCGAAGAAAAGGCCCCCGCCCTCGAAATAGCTTTAAAATAGCGATCTCACCGCTCGATACGGTTGTGTTTATCCCCCGTCCTTCTGACATCCCCCGGACACGGTGGCGCTAGCATGCAAGGGCATCTCGATCGTAGCCGGTATCGTTGGATCTCTTGTCCATTTGCTCACCCTCCTATGAGCTATGGTCTCCCTCGAGGAGGAGCCGGCCTCAACGCTCTTCCCCCTCCGTGACATGTCCGAACAAAGCATGCCTCCTCCCTTTTGCTCAACATCACCAACATACCTCAATGCTTACGCCCCAACCCAACCTTACCTCTATCCACGGCTGGTGCGCCGACTCCTCCCGGCATATCTGCGCTTCTGCCTCCCTTACTCCTCCTGACCCGCAACGACGCCACAACCCCCTCCCAGGGCAAATATTTACTGAGGGTCGACCTAATCCCCTTCTTCTCGAAAAGAGGTGGAAGGCAACGAGAACCAATACGCCGGTAACCAGGACCCGGTCGGGGCCGGACCTAACACTAGCAACCAGCAACGGGGCATTAGCGAGCCGGACGAGCCGCTTCGCACAAGCAAGCACGACTGTTGCTGGCGTTTCTCGGTCACTACACTAACGTTGTCTGTCTCTTACCCGGATGCGGCGAGATGTGGTCTCGGCCATTGCGCGGACAACACGCCTCCCCTCATGCTCCTCTAATGTGGCCACTACGGGACGTTGTTTCAGGTCGCACCACCTCACGGTTCGGCGGCGCCTTGACCGCCGTGACCACGTAACGCACCCCGTCCATGTCGGTTCCTATGATTACCGGATCCTTATGATACTCAGGTCATACCCTTTCGTCGACCTTCACCTTCAAACTCGGTCTCGCGATGCCCCAAGCCTCTCACGCTCGATGCATAAAACCTCCCTCTTCAGGTTCTACGAGAGCCTCTTTCGACATCGATGGCCCCTTACATCCCTCGACCGAAGTTGGGGTTCATCCAAAATTCCAAAAAGACATTACGCCGAAAATGCGCGTTAAAGGCATTTCCCGGTCGTGTATTCTGGTAGATGATTTGGCGCAATCCCCTGTGCCATTTCCACACTAGAACTCCTCCCGTTAGTGCCCTTCTCAAAGAAGGCTCTACTATCGCGTGCTGATCTGGATGGGATGGTTGTTTCGATGCCACTCAGTAAAACCATATGATGACGGTCCCACCTATAAGTACATCGACATGCCCATGGCATGTTGCAAACAAAATCCAAGAAGCAGGGCACCACATGCCCCACATACATCATGGGGCACCACTATACATCGAGGTGCCATGCTAATCACTGTCTGAGCTCCGGGCAATGGCTCCTTTGCGACATGTGAATCACGCATCGCTTGGCCGGCCATGCGCCATGCGCATAGTACCTGTACTCCCCAGGGGAACCAACACATGGCTCTATGTTGGTCGTCTAAATCACCCGCCATCGCGCTGCGATACCCGGTCGGCAGTGCTCACATCTACGGCGGATGTCCTCCGATGGGCGGCGGCATCCTCGTTACCACCATTGCCGCGACCCGCCGGACACCGTGGCTCCCGGACGCTACCGGTCGTCCCCATATATCCGACGATTTGCAGTGCTATGTCTGTACCAAGTCCATGAATGGTGTCATTGTTCTTATTCCAAAAACTTTAACATGCCCGCACAAAAAATAACCATTTTCACTTACCATGTTGAACCCTAGACTCGACGAGTGAGTGGCGGATGGGATCCCCCGATAGCTCGTCCCTGTCTGTGAGTGGTCGTCTGTGTGCAACGACATCTCGTTACGACGGGCGAAACACGGTGACTTGCTCGCCGTGCCCTCCTCCTCCTGAGAGTAGTCGTCCCACAACGATGCATCACAGGCTCTCTCGAGCCCCCATCTGAGCCTTCTTACGAGCCTCAAGGTCGAGATCTTCTCAAAGAAAGGCGCACCAATAAGGTCCCATGAAAATGCGCGGATTTGCGCATAGCGACAGCGCCGACTTTCGCATTTTGACATCATTTGGGCCACCAACACCTCTCCTCGTCATCCCTTACCGGTGATGTGATGGAACGCACAACTGCCCGAGTTCGCGGCTTAGGCTGCGCTTCTTCTACAAGTTTCTAACCTCTCTGAATCCCCCGTCCCCGATAATCGAGTCCCCTTGACTTGGAGAGACCCGGTCGACAATGGCGTTCCTGAAACTCGCGATATCGCCCCGCGGCGACGCGGGCTAACGTGTTTCCCACCGCCCCGATGGTGGAACGATTAGGAGCGTCTGGAGACATCGATTCGATCTGTGCCCTTGCACTACAAAGTCTCTTCGTCTGGATACATGCTGATAATCCGGGCCGATAGCAGTTCCCCTGCTCTCATCGACGGGTTCTCCAAAAACTTGGGGGCTTCGTCTCGCTGTACACAACGGACGCCACGATCACTTTCGGATGTGTGTGTTCCCGGATCCCTCTCTCTCCGATTCGACCGCAACTACCCATGCCTTCACAAACACATCATTTTTTGTCGAGTACGAGATCGGGAAAACCATAACCAATCACCGACAACTCCCGGCCTCCAAACGACACAAAACCCCCCCTCATCTCCCGGTCGCAGTTTTACGCTTCATTTTACGGACGGTCACACTTTTTGCCCTAATACTCGTACGGGGTACACGCTTTTGCCCCAAAAGTGCGACCTCGTAAGTTGAAGGAGGGGGCTGTTCGGGGTTTCAGGCCTAGCGCAAGTATGATCCGCCAATGCAGATCAGGGTTGGGCCTCACCTCCAGCGCGGTCTCGATTCCAACGGTGGTTTTGTCCGCTACGTTCGCCGCAAGATTTGAACCTTCTCTCTCTCCCTGGATCACCATTGTGATAGCAAATGAATGATTTTGGAGGGAAAAGCTGCCTCGGTAAAGAGAACCCCTTTGTTTCTTCTTTCATTCTTCAAACCACAATGGCCATTCGATGAGCCGAAAGTCGGCAAGCAGATAGATGCGAGCTCTCAAATGGGTTTTTATTAGTTTTTTGGTTATTTGATACTTCACTGGACTGTTTGTCCCCGAAGGTCACTTCACCGCTCCTTAAAATCGAATTTCCTCACTTGTTTCTTGTGCTTGGAACCTCCCTCGCTCCTGCTTGTCCATGTTACGTGTGTCGATTTAAATCATGAGTGCTGTACTCATAGCTAGCGATCTATGGGACTGTGTCCTTGACAGCTGTCAGACAGCACCTTGTTTAGAGCATCCAGAAGTTGGGTCATCATTGCATTCATGGAGTCTGTCCTGGGTCCTTTATACCTTTATAGCCCTCCATTCTTCTTTGCTTGATTTCTCTCTTGTTCACTCCTCATGACCTTCTTCATCACTGTCTTCAGTATTCATGTGGATACAAACATAATATTCATGCCATGTGTCTATTGAGGAAATAATGTTGTATCCGTCTTTCCATTCACTATCATCATTGATATTGAATTGTCTAAGCAACTCACCACATATTACTCTGGTACCTTTAGTTGGGGATCTCTCATTACCTCACTATGTCGGACCTCATACATGTCGACATCGGCCACATCCATTCCGAAGCAAGGTCTGAAGGCGGTGGCCACCTTGGTTCCGGCTTCCTCTTGTTCGGTGCCTCGGATCGGGCGGGGATCTCTCACTTCCTTTGACTTGATTGCTTCTCCCGGCTCCTTTCAGCATGATCGGGTCGTATGTGACGGTCCAGTGACCCGAGCGGCTCTTGATGATTCCGGCGTGTGTGTTTGTCTCCAACCCTCGCGGTGGCCACTGTGAGTAGCCCCACATGCCGAGATGACCTCTTCATTGCGGCCTTTGATCGCTCCGGTTACGATGATGTTGGCCTTAGCCACTTGCAACACCTCTGTAATTTGCATGTATCGATCGAGATTTTGTGAGCCCTTCTGAGGAGACAATTTGGGTTGTATTTGTCTCATGTACTGGATATTAGTTGTGCTAGTCATGGCCTTCATCTGTGGAAGCAATGACACTTCTGTGAGACTCTTCATTGTATTTTATCCATTATTGATTGTGTGATGGTACATCATGGTTAAGTTATTAATTCCATGGACATACTATTCTTTTTGTGCTTTATCCTGCAGGCGGGCATAGGTATGCCTCCCATCGCCTTGACCTGATACCCTCTCATAAAGAGACATTGCACTGCAGAGTCTCGTCTCCTCGGTCTAGTCTGCTGGCGGCCACTATCTACCTCACATTTCTCTCTGGAAGCATCCTTTTTAACATCTGTAGTGATTGTGTTTCTTCAGCATGCCTTGAATAATACGATTTTCTCTTTGTTGCTATCTTTTGCAGGGGGCAATGTTTGTTACACCATTTTTAGTCATCTAACCTTTTATCATTAGATGGACCCCAGTACCATATAATTTGATTTTAGTTGACATTTTATATATAATTAAGAAACACAAAGAATATTAATAGACATAATTTGTTGGTTTTCCTCAAGAATAATTAATTATTGTTGTTGGGTTATTATTAGGTCTGATAATTTATTGGCTAGAAATTATTAGATATTTATAGTTATCTTATTATTTTCTAGGAATAATTATTTAAATGTTTCATTTAGATAGTATTTCATACATTAAATATATTAGAATTAAAATACATTAATCAAATAATCATTATTTTAGTGGATACCTATATTTTCTTAAAAATAATCAGCTCATTTGACACAGCATTCTTCACTAATCAAGGTTGACCCCAGTCAAACACCCTTTCCCTCAACAAAATAATAATAAAATATTAGTAAGTGGATCTAGATTTGATTAACATTGTTTTAATCATGCACCAAGATCTAGAGCGGCCCAATATTTTGTTATAAATGAAGGTTTTCCCCATCATTCTTCACCTTTTTACCTACTAGATCACTGTGGATCCTGCACTTAGTCTCATTCACTACCATTTTATATTGAGCTCTATCTTCTACATTGGGTTTTCTACATCTCTGAAGAGAAAAGCTTAGATACGAAGTCATGAGGACTACAAAAGAACCATCCCATTGAGAGATGCGGATACACCTTCTTGTTTCCTCACAGTGCCACCATATTATAAAAATTCATTCAAAAATCGTGTTCTTGTCTTGTACGTTGGATTTTGCATGGAGCAAACTCTTCACTTTCTTGCTTAATGTCTTTCCATTTATAAATCTGTTTGTTGTTTTAACTACTAATCGCAGGATCTCGAAGATGTTTAGCGGCCTATTGTTGTTAGGGCTATTAGTTATGCGTAGCTAAAGTGGTTCTTTTCGTACACTTCGACGAAGAATTCATACTAACAATCCTTATACATTACATAGCTTCAAGCGACTACAAATGTTTCCAAAATTAGTTGTTTGTATTGACCATAATTCATCGACCAATCATCAAACTATGTTAAAAAATCTTGATGTCCTCGACTTCAGCTTCCCCAACATGTTGCACATCAATGATTTCAACTTCATTCTCCGGATAATGTGAGCGCATTGAATTAGAATATTTCTAATTATTGTTTGAACATAATGTTGACCTAGCTAAATCCAACAGAATATTTCTCTAGAATTAAACCGCGGTTAGCTATTACGATTTTCTAGATCGTTACTGCGACAAGCTTCCAATTCCACCAGCAATCAAATTCGGTGATCTTTAAACTATTCATTTGATTTCTCTTTCCCTGATGTCGAGCTTGGTTTTAGTTTTGAGGTTTTCCCAGTGAAATTCGACATCAGTTTGAATGTTGTGAATCCATCATGTCGATTAAATGGCCTCGAAAGCTACTGTTGGTATGTTATTTGGGAGAAATCCTTTATCGATTCGAAGTAATTCATGGGCCTTCAATCCCACTCTCAATTCCATGGTCGAAGGTCTCCACAGTTGGAAAAATATGTTCGACATCTCATTGTGAAGAAATAAGCCCTGACTGGTAAGTAATACCATGAAAGGTTGATTTGTGGCTCATGGTGTTCACGAGGAGGTGCTACACTCGTCATAAAAACTCTCTAAACTGAATTTCGGAAGGGCCTAGCCAGATGGTAGGTTGTATTGTGATGGGGGTTGTGAACTAACATGGACGTGCCACATTTCATTCTTGGTGGCATTAAATACCTCCCCATTTCATACCCCCCCCCACACGTGGTTAGAGTTCGAGCCGAGGGGTGCGGAAATGCATTAAGTTAGTTGGATGTGTGGGTGGGAGTGGAGAAAGAGAGGCACGGTAATATCATATATATAATCTATGATCGTATATATATATATATATATATATATATATATATATATATATATATACATATTTATGGTTGTTTCGGAGGGTAGGCGGTTTTATACTATAAATTAAAATTTTCCTGTTAGGGTTTCGAGCTTATTAAGATGGATGAACGCGAATAAGATATTTGGGCTTAGCTTGCCTATGTAAATGAGTAGTTAGCCATGTTTTAGAATACGGGATAAATTCTAAAGCCCTTTTCAAAGTATTTCCTCCGCAGACCTGTAAAGGGATTTACAAACCTGCAAGCCATTCTTTGCCTTTTGACCATCGATGACTCTTGGAAATAATGATAGTCATGAAGCATTATTTTCAATATGAAAAATTCGAAGAAAAAGAATTAGTCCCCTTCGGATCCTATAGTTAACAAGATATATGACTCACTAGCTAAACATTCTCTCCTTCCCCCTTCTAATGGCTCATAAGGAATATATATATTTTCCCTCACCCACTCTCCAACAAAGAGCATTAATTACAAGACCCACAATTGTGGACCTAATTACAAGGAAGGAAGCTTCGAATCCATGAAAGTACGATCTCCAGTGCTCTAGGAGCTCATAATTAGGAAAAGTCTCAAAACCACCTAAATACTCTTAAACCATGCCCTTGATTCTCTCAACTTACAATTGAGAAAAATAGAGAATTAGTGTGAGGTGGTTTATAACATAAAAACAATTTCCCAAATTACATTAAATGAATAATATGTGAGACAAATTTCCTCTCACAAATATTAATCATTTATATCAAAAGTCAATAATAATGCATGAGTTTAATAAAGGCTCATAAAATGCATAATTAAATGAATAAGCATCTCATGAAAAGCATTAATCATAATTTCACCCACATAAGCACTTTTTCACCAAATCCAAATCAACATGGTACAAATCTCTTCCACGTGTGAATATCCTTTCGGATCACACCTCCCCTACAAAAAGCTGGTCTCCAAAAGTATCGGCTTCAATCTGTCATTCTTTGCATGCAAATGTCTCTTAAAGTCACACATTCCCACATGAATCCTTCACAGATAATAACGAGAATTAGAATGAAATGCCAACACCTACAACTACTACAACGCAAATGTTTGAAAAGGCACATCCCTTGAAGACTCCTTCACACAACGTACTTTGGAATCAAGATGCAAATTCAACACACCAATTGTTCTGATGCAAATGTGAAAAAGGAACGTCCTTAGAAGACTCCTTCACCCAACGTACCCCAGGAATTAGGATGCAAGGCACATTTGCTAAAGATACAACACAAATGTGAAAAAGCATTCCTTAATATTCCTTCACCTCGGTCCTTGAGAACAGAAATGAAAAAGCCCACATGTGCCTAAATCTTTAACATGGTGATCATACCCATTTACATCTTTTGGCTTGCTTTCAGAGTTCATTGGTCAATTTCACATGCCAAATGGCTTATGAAAATCATGTCATTCAACTTGGTACAAAGTCAACGAGATGTGTGCAAAAATACACCTCTCACTCTCTCACATAAGAGTAGCTAAACAAACTTTGCAATGCTTCATAATCATCTTTTACATCATGACTTCATGGCAACTATGGTCTTTTGGCATTTGATCAAGTTACATGCCAACTTTACGATGTAAAAATAGAAATTACATAAAAATTAGTGTGAACAAAGGGAAAAATACAAAATTTTGAACCCCCTTTTAATATGTGTACAAAACATTCAAATGCACTAATGGTGAAAGAAAATCAAATCACCCCATTACAAAATATGTGCATTATTGACATTCAAAGCTAACAGGTTAATGAAGAGATTATTTGAAATTGTGATTTTGTAGACCTTCTATCAATGAGACCATCTATGCATCTAGATAAGGAGCAATGGTTGGTCCAAATGTTGGATGATGAAACTAGTGGTATCCATACTGACATCATTCCAATGCATACAAAAATGGAGAAATCCTCTAAGAAATCACCTCAATCGGTGACTTTAGTAATCATTATCCCATTTCGATTGCTTGGAGTTGCTTGTATCTAAGAATCCATTCTTCTCATATTCACCACCACCACCCAGTCCGGTATCCCTTATACACACATGATAAGGGGAGCTTGTAAGCTTTCAAAAAATCAAAGTGTTTGAATTCTCTCGAACTGGGTTCGATTCAATATTTCTTCGTCATTGTACTTACGGTCTGAAATGATTCGTCAAACAGCTGTACCCAAAAGTTAGGCAGATGAAGTTCCAGGGTTGATAGGGCTCGACATCACACGAGTTAAGGAGGATAATTTGGACAAAAATTTGGCCACAGTTTTGTGGAGTTCTAACCAAATTCTGTGCAAATTTATGGGATGATTAATTTGTCTCGTTAGGCCTATTTAAGATATTTTAAAAAATGTCTGAAATTTTTATAAAAACAAAAAAAAAAATATAAAAAAATAGGTGATGAGCCATGACTTCTACACCCCCATCGAAATATTGTGTATACTAAATATTAAAATTGGTCGACAGGCCATGACCACCGCCAAACCACATGACAAATTGCTTCTCATTTGTTTTCGGTTTAGTGCATCTAACTTCTTAATTATTCAAATACAAAAATATCTTTGCTTTTGTTGATTAGTATAGGTGAAATATTTTCGATTTTACTAGTATTTAGTGATTTGAATGAAAAAAATTTTAATTTCGTTAGTTGCATTAGGAATGTGTTGATTGTCTTAAGTCATTTTGTTTGTGTAAAAACTCTCAACTCTTATGTAGCTAGTTTTTCACGAACGAAATGATATCTTGTGGCATGTAATTTTGCATTTTAGGAGATTTTTGAGATAACACATTAGGTGGGGCTTGAAAAGCTGAAACGTGATTGAAGATTAACACAAATCTACTCAATTACACTAAGGAAACATTGAATTCTAACGAAAACATTTTAAGTCTGGAGAGCTAGAGAACGTGTTCGTCTTTAAGCTTAGTAGTTGTCATTTGTAGCTGGCGCTAGCGATTTGTACTCCCGTCTTGTCCATGCTCGCAAAGGGAGACACTCTTTGGGTTTCAATCCTTTATCCATGGAAGCCAAATGCTGCTACCTATACCAATGATACACAGACACAACATTCGGGAGATTTCTGTGTCTGAGAAAGTCCTTGGTTGATTTCTCTTTCATTTTGAAGCAAGGTGTATATTGCGGTTCACGGTTATTTGGTACACCCTTTGCCTAGTATTCATGGCTTGGGTCATTTGGTCTATCGCTCCCTAAGGATGAAAGGATCACCAGGCGCTTGTCCTTTCACGCTTGTGTCCGTTGAAAAGATAGATTCATCTTTTCAACGTTCTCGACTCTTGAAACATGAAACGGTGAAGTTTGTTTTTCAATGTGGTAAAAATTAATCTTACCATTGAATTTTTTTGTTGGCCGTTTGATACGTATATGTTGATATTTTCGTAGTATTGTGTGTTTGTTCTTTTTCTCTGTGTTTCTTGATGGTGGAACCTTCGGTTTCGTCTCTTTGGTAGTCATAAGACGATTCTTGGAAGGTATGCAATCCTCTTGAACACGACAGCCCCTTTGTTTGGGGATTTCTGACGGGGAACGGTTCTTTACGAGCAACCCTTTGGGGGACGATTGAAGTTAAATTGACGCACGGACCTATGTTTGAATTGAGATTAGGAGAGTGATTTCCTTTCTCTTACATGAGTTCGCCTTTTATTCTTTGTTGTATTTCTCCTATTCTCCTTTAGTCTGTTGCGGGGTCTAGCGGCGGGCTCAGCACTGAGTGATTCTGGTGAGGAAATCCCAGCATGCGGTGAAGACTATCCAACTCTTGTGAAGAAAGATTATTGGAAACAACCTGCATTGTTGTGTGAACAACAGGTCTCATTACCACCGAGGGTATGGGTCTGGATCAGTTGTTTGACCTCCTGTGGTCTGTGACTCTTCTCAAAACGGACCACTCCTTCAGGTGTCTCCTCGACCTTTAAATTGCTTGTACCCATTAGGCCCCATTTGTGTGACACTCTTCCTTTGTTGTCCTGGCCCCCTCTTGCTAGGGAATAATGCCGTACTCACAGAGAATGTCTGTTGTAGCGCTGTCGGAGAACATCTCTTGGAGGAGTATCGGTTGTGCTGCGGCAGTAGAACTCCAGGGTTGGACATCTCCTCCCAAGATCCTTGCTCTTGGATACCACTATGTGGGATGGTACACATGCAACAACACCACGGTCAGTATGGTACAACACGGACATTTACCATCTCACCGCTCCCCAGGCTTACCTCATGCTCAAGGTTTACCTTCTGCCCAGAGCTTATAACCATGAGGCAAGCCTTTCAAACCAAACGCTGGACACTTTAGCTGTCCTTATGACCCATGAGGCAGCCGCCTGAGGCTATCTGGGGCCAGCAGAGGCCATCGTACGGTCGCAAGGACGTTAAACACTAGGTCTGAACTGTTCGACCTGGGCGGTGGCTGGGCGGTCTGTGGTCTGCAATGAGATCCGACATGTCCTGGCTGACTGGGTATCTGTTCCTTGGTCTGCTGTCCCGGTCGGGACCATCTGGTTCTTGCCCCGAACAAGCAATTTCCACCAACCACCTGGCCTAATGTTCACTCACCCGAGCCCGCTTTGGGCCCAGCTACGTGACTTCTGGTGTTTCGCCTCCAGACCAGCAGGCCATCATTCTTTGAGAGCTCCTTCCTGGTCTTTGCGTCAGCTAACATGTCTGTCTGGTCATCCCATTCATTAAGGAGCAATCCTCTCGGTAGGTCCTTTTATTATGGTGCATCCAACTCATTCCATTAACACCTTGTTGAGTTCATTACGTCTTGTGATGAATCAACAAGTACAACCCTAATTATCAAACTCTGTGAGGTTCACTTTTCAGTAAAGCTCATCCTCAATTATTATCCTCATGGTGATCTCATAGGGTATAACCACCTAGAGGCTCTTAGTATTATCCTCTCCACCCTACCTACTCGTGAAGTCAATGCTTCTTATCTTGGTTTAGGTACATAATTAGGGTCCGGCCTCTGGACATGTTACATAACGGTTACCAACATCCAAATACGTGCAGTTTATACGCTACCCTACGGTGAGAATCTCACAGGCAGAACCCATGAGGTCGGTATATTCACAACCATTGTGGTGTGGTCTGGGTCCTCACCGAACACGGCATGCCGGTCAATCCACCATTCCATTCCTGGCCACAACAGGTTGTGTATGTTTAAAAATTGACCAATTGTCAAACTTTACATAATCGTGTTGACTGGGTTCCCTGAGAATACCATGTGATTGCCCCCGAGTTTGGAAAAAGTGGAGGGACCCCAGGCGCATGTGATGACGTCTCCATCTTTAATTGTTCATCTAACTCTTGGGTCGATGATTAGAATTCATGCGCACTCTTCAGGTATGCTAGCGGGCTGTACGCTAAGCGATGGTACATCGAGTTGTCTCGTGGTATCCTTGAGATTTCAATTCTCCAGCACGTGGATTTTCTCCCCGCTGAGTTCACAGTTGGGTTGTGAGGTCGAGACGCCGCACCTCTGATTTCTGCGAGCAAGATAAATCCTCACCATTTCTGATCACATTCATAGGTGGCAGTAGCATTGACAGATTGATCAAGTTTCTGTCTACAGTCAAATACTATGCTCCTTTGGTTCACCACCTCCTTCATGAATAAAATCGCCCAAGATGTTGCGATGGGAGCGTGTGTGACGGAGGAACAAGCCATTGCGCGTGCCCAATATCCCGGATTTGTGTATTCTCGATCGAAGCACGCTTTATGATATACACAATACACAGTCTAGGAACCTCTAAGGTTTCCTCCTACCCTGCCGGTGGATGGTGTCATTAATTCTTGTCTAAAATTCGAAGAAATCTTCGAATGGAGACGAAAGTCTAATTCTTCCAACAAATGCTCTGCTAATCTCGCCCCATGGACTGAAAAGCTGACGGGGGTGAATGTTGTTCGGTAATCTATGGAAAACTTCTGAGAAAAAGAAGGCAAGAGCAAGTCTAAATACGGTACTGACCGAAATCTAAATCTCGTGCGGATGGTTCTGGGTGTAGCTTCGAAGTACCCTGCCTCTGTTTTACGAAGAACCATTATACTAAGGATTTTCACGACAATGCGAAGTTGGTCAACTTCTCAAGGGCTCAAAAGGGACTACGTCGACTCTTAAGGAAGCCATTCCGTCTCAACGGACACGAGATGGTTGAACAACCATCACCATCTACACCATTTGGGTCCCAAGTTTTCATGATGAAAGGTTGTTACTTTGTGTCTCGCGGCTACGCGTTCGGGGTTATAGCGAGAATCACGGCGAGGCACCGAACGTTCGCGGGTGGACGCCTCCCCACATCTCTAAGTTCCGCTGAAATCGAAAGCCTATGCGGGCTTGGGTGTGAAGCCACCTTCTAAAGGTGTTCTTCGAATCTTCTTATAATATGAATACTCGTCTTTGCTCAACACTACATCATTGTTAGAAGTTGCTTGTAGGCACCTTGCTATGTCTACACTAGAAGTTCTTCAAAGTTGTCCTTCTGGCAAGCTTTGTTATTGTGCGATCGATGGTATTGATCCACATGAGTTCCAAGTCTTCACCTTCGATTCATTCACTCCCCAACCACATCAAATCGCTCTTGTTATTGAAGTCGGAATTAATGGTGCGAACATTCATGGGGCCATGGTGGATAGAGATGCTTCTACTGTGTGTGTAATCGCTTTGCGGAAGGCCATTGGCTCACCTCGACCCTTTCGTCCTCTCCAAATGCCCTGTGGTAACACAGTGATAAAATCCAAAACCCACGGGTGTTCTTGAGAGTTTAGTGATCGCTGCCAGGGAAAGCCCCATCATGGCAATGAAGTAGGGTGGTTGGCCATGGAACTAAGCCTGAATATGCTTCTTCGTTGTGACCCGGACTCATGCCATGCTCTGCGTGCGATCATAGTCTTTCGACTTCTTAAGTTCCTCACGAGGGCAAAATACGTCACGGTGGATCGGTTGTCCTTCTTCTCCACCTGCGAGAACAACGTGCCATGCGTGGATCGGTTACGAATCCCCGATAGTGTGAGACCCGGTCTCTTGAAGACCCCATCCTCATGGGTATCTTTCACTTTCTGCCACGCTCAAGTTAACATGATTTCTAGGTCCAATGACCCCTAGCTTATTCTAAACAAGTGTTTGAGTTTGGAGAATCAATGCCCTTGGCTCCCAGTGAGATACGACTCTTTGACGAAATTGTTGAGATCTGATCACTCCACCTCCTCGTATGCTCCTTTGAGCATGGCTCTCGCGTCTACTCTTAATCCCCCCAGCTTGGTCGATGAGATTCACCTAATCACTCTCGAAGACTTTCTCGTTAAAGCCATCCTTCGAAACTGTAACTCCTTGAGAGGGCGCCACCAGGTGATGGACATCATCGCTCCTCTTACCTTTTTAGCTTGGGGCAATGGTGGTATGCGGAAGCGTTATGCTTTCTCGGGTTCTACCCCTCCTCTTCAAACGCCCATCTTGAAACACAAGAGTTTTCGGAAGGTAACCTGAGTAACATCCTCAAACCATCACGATCAACATCTCCGTTAAGCGAGAATCGTTGGGAAATATTCACATGGGAGTGACTTGTTCTCCAGGTAAGTTAGTCTATCTTGATCTTTTTAAATAATTCGGAGATGTGTTCGCAGGTACGAGGAAATCTTGAAGTTGATCCTAGTATCGTAGTGCATGAGATTCCAACCTATCTGGTGTGAAGCCGTCGCCAATACTTCATGTAATGCATCCTTGGAAAAGCGGTATAATTAGTAAGTTGAAAAAATTTTCTGAACGGGCTTTGTTTGTCCATCCCCCTCTAAAATACCGGGTTTCTAACATTGTCCTGATAAGCGAGTACTATTAGGATACCTTCATTGATTACGCGACATCAATCGCGCTTTATCAGAATAACTATCCTCTGTTCATTGACCACATTATCGTAGATATGCGGAAGTAAGTTTATTCCTTGATGGACGGTTTCTTTCAAGGCCATCAAATCAATATTGCACCTGAGGTCAACACAAGACCACATTCATCTATCTGTCGGTACTTTCGCGTATAAAAGCTCTTTCTAGATTACCGACTTCGAAGCATTTCGGGAATACTTTTCGGCGTGCGACGTCTTGGCACTCGCGTGTGTCGCCATCATTGTGGCCTTGTCTGAACGACTTGCGAGCTCATTCCATTGGTGAGAGGATGCTGAGCTTTCCGCGATTTTCCTTCGACGCAAGGCGCTACAATATTAGGCTTAATCCTCGGCCTCTTGACATGGATGCCGAGCGTCTTTTGGGATTCATGGTCTCCAAAGATGGAAGGTGCCTTGACACAAGAGGTCGAGGCCATCATCAACACTCCCATCACCCTCCTTGTTATATCGAGTTCACGGAGTACGGAAAAAACTTTCATGGCCTTTATCCCAGAATAAAAAAGGTAGCCAAGGTCCCAACCCTGTCGACGAAATGTTCCCTTCCGATGAGAAAAAGAGGCTATCTCGTCATACAACTAAGGTCTTCAATGGTTAATGCTCCTTTTAGCCGTCATCGGACTATCATCATCGATTTCACTTTGTGTCTCACCGCGCATTTAGCACCATTGCTATGGTTCTAGTGCGGAGATGATGATAATGAACATGTCATTGTACTCTATCATAAACCTTCTCGTCTTAAACGTGCTATGTCTGTCCAAGAAGTTGGCTTTAAAATGCATTACCACCATTGTGCGGCCATTTCGGCATTACATGCTTAAGTAAATGTTTGTGATTTCGGATTGCCTTGTGTTTATATATTCTCTAGAAAATTATTTGGAAAATATAAATGGATGTTATCTGCCAGAGTTTGACTTAAGTTCTGTATAAGTCAGCAATCACTTGTTTTTATGAATCTGTGTACTCACTCGACAGACCTCACTCTTTCCTGCGAGATGTATCTGAAAGAAACTCTTTCTCATCGATGCCATTGTATTGTAGCGCTTTAATCATGTCTTCGGTTCTCCATTTTATTCTGAGTTGTTAAAGATACAGAGTATCCAAATTCGGCATGGGTCTCATCTCTGTCGTAGAATAATTATCATGTTAGGTGGGTGGTACTTTCATAAATTACTGTAGAAGAAATTTTGAGCTCGTACCTTCTTGATGGTGCTATGGTGGACATATGTACGGATATCTTCACTCAAAATTTTGCGAGTAGAATGCCACCATCGTTAATATTCAGAAGCGTCTTTGTGTTACGGTAATGAAAAATGTCTACGTGCCGAGGTGTTCGCACAAGATGCACGTGCGACCTCTTCCTTTTCATCCTGTTTAATTTATTAAATTGGCTTGATGCAAAATAGGTCATGGATTTTATGACGTGTAACCCTCATTAAGTGAGGCATGGTCTCTATTCGCTGTCATTATTACGAAGTAGGCAGAACGTGCTACACTTCTTTGTTGAAAAGCGGTAAAATAGCTGCCTCGAATTCTGTTCCTTGTCATCACGCATTTCAGGGTTTTCTTGAGCCATAATTTTGACCATGGTACTCATTTAAAAGATGTGATGGCCGGCGGCATCGAGTTGAGCTTACGCCCGACTCCAGCATATGCCACCTAGAACGAATGGCCGGTTGAACGTTGAACAGGTTTTGGTCACCATTATTGCTTCGAACGATTTAGGTTATACGTCAGGTGCTTTCAACTATTCTAAAATATTTGAGCTTCTTGAACGTCTTTAAGAGTTTAGCGAGTTCCTGCCATTCCAGCACAGTATGGTCTGGCTGCTCTTCAGTTGGTCACCGAGGTCCTTCTTTGAAAAGTGGTGTAGAACTACCGAAGCACTTTGCTAAAGGCGTCTCTGTGTACGGAACGGTTGAATGAAACCGCCGCTTCGTGCCTTGGTCATTGAGGCACAAAAGCGGTCAACTACCTTGGTCGATCGGTTTACCATGTTCCTTCGTTGAAGGGACCTTGTCCTCTGTAGTCAAAACACATGATAAGCTTGGGCGAAGAGTTCCAACCCATGGCATGAGCCCTATATAGTTAAACGAGTATTGAAATGGGGCCTACAAGCTTATGAATTGAAGAAGAGTTCCTTTTTATTGCTTGTTGATAAGCAAATACTGAAAAATATCGCTTAAAGTCATTTTGTGTGGTGTGTGTATGGCGTGTCTATTCATACATGTGCATGTGTGGTGTGGTGTGCGGTGTAACGTCTTTAACTATTAAGATGCTACCCCGATTACACATGTCCATCAATCCATTTGTTGATTGTAGATGGTACTCTCTTGATACGAGAATCTATCTTAGCTGGGTAATCTGGTCTATTTGGTGAGTTGAGGCGTCAACTTTCACAAGTGTATGTGCAGAATAATAATACGATAACGACAGCGAATATAGTATTAGAAATTATTAGCTGAAATTTAGCAAGCAGCAAGTATGATAAATTTCTTGTGTCTGAGCTGCAACTTGTTGGTGGTACAAGCCAAAACACGATCCTAGGTGTTAATTGAAAACCCACATCATTTTAGCCATGTATACGTATTCGTTCGCGGAAAGAAATTTTGACTATATTACATATAGGCATATACCCGAGCACATGAATACATTGTATCATTTAGCTAATTTTGGTGTTAGATAAAAATTGCGCATTTGTAAAAATCATCTGTTACATGTAAAAAGGAAAATCCATCCGAAATAGATATACATATATGAATGTAGAAATGTTTACATAGTGTGCGTCGCATAAGATCGAAAAATATACGGAGTTGAAGTAACGCTTGTTACGTACGGAATGACACATCTCTCCATGTCGCAGAAATACACAACCCTAAAGAGCTGGTCTGCATGGTGCTCGCGTGTGGTCTGTACACGCACTAGGCATCTGGGTGGGCGGTGGGAGTGACTAGGCACTCCTACGAAGTATGTCTCGGCTGCTAACGGTGTCCAACGGTAGGGGCGGCAATGCGGAATCTTTCTTGGAAATCCCCGCCAGGGGTTCGACCAACTCTCCTCCTTAAACGCCTCCTCAAGCGATCATTGAGCCAGGTTCTCCATGTGATAGGGAACATCCGGGTGGTGGTCCTCTCTGTGAGCCCGGCCCTCATACACATGTGTGGCTTGTCGAACGGACGACCAACAAAACAACAAAAAAAATCATAAAACATAAAAAATAAAAACAGTTAATATACACGACTCTTGGTCTGATCATATCTCCCTGCGGAAGTGGGGCTGCGGAATGTCTGGTCGGCCCGGCATCCCGAACGTTCTTTCGCTCGGTCAGCGGGCGCCGCAACCCGCAAAAACTGCGGCCTCGGGGACGCTTTCTCTTCGGTGCTCCTCTTTGCTGCGGGCATCGGTGCGCCGGTGAGCCATTCTCGGCTCTAGTGGTTTAAAACCACTACCAGCAGCCCCTTGGCCCTAGAAAGATGGTAATCATTCCAGAATAGACGATACTGAGATGGACATAGCCAAAACTGCTTGACCAGCACTTTCATCTCGTCGGATGTCTCTTGATGTTGATCGTTCTTAACCTTGTGGTCTGACAGTGCCAGGACTCATGCCCCTCTGGCTTGGTGAGGTTGGGCTTTCGTGGCTTAGGTAGGTGCTGAATCCACGTGTGTGGCGTGATGGTATGCGGCATTACTCGTGGTGCTGAATTGGGGATGAGGTGGAATCACCTTTTAATCCCCAATCCCATTTGTGCCGTGGTGCCTCGTGTCCCATCACTTATCCCATTTTAAACAATTATGTCTGTGGTGTGGATGAGACCTCTGCACGACGATCGTTCACAAAATCATAATAAAATATTGAACTAACATGGTCTATGTAACGGACAACATTGCATTGTCCCAAATGCTCACAGAATCTTAAAAGGTAGCTCGAGGTTGAACGTACGAACGAAACAGGTGTGGGAAGAATTTATTGGACAGGTTTAAGGGCATTCACGTACGAATGTCATTTTCATGACATTTCTTCCTCTTCCCATGTTTTCTTGAGAATATTCTGTGAGAAACATGTAAATCACTGGTTCGCTTAAAAAAACATCATGTTCCTCTGTTTCGTGTCGATGATGTGGGAAACATTATGACCCACCTTCGATCAAGGTCACTTCCTGTCGACTTTAGCTCATTATCCAGGAAGCTGATCTAGAGACTCCCTTATGGTACCTTAGAGCTTGCATGCCTCAATGGCAGGTTCGACTTATTCGACGTGAAGTTTTCGTCATTGGCCTCCGATTGAGCGATTCTACGGGTGTTCGATGCCAACTCATTGATTCACATGCCGTATATTATACCTGTAGTACCTTGAGGGCCATCGTCATTATTGGTGGTTCCTCTCGCGTCTGTTAACAGCTCTCATCATTGGCTGGTAATCAGACGATGTTCTTGCATGTTCGACTTCAGCTCACATATTCGCATGCTTGAACTTGTACTTTGTTTGGGTCGAGATGGAGCGCAAGACCCTGGATTGTGTCTATTGTAATCCAGGCTGCGATATTGTGGATTATTATGATTATTTACATGACTTATTCACTGGATGGCTGCGACCATACCTGAGTCTATTTATTGATCCTCACTGGATGGCTGCGTCCATACCTTGGATCTGGATTATAGTATACTCTGTTTCGGATGGCTGCGCCCATACCGCATATACATCATGTACTTGAGATATCAGTTGTATTTCTCCACGCAGGTTTTCCGACGGCGGAGCTTCAGTTGGACACGTTCTCGTAAAGCATTTCACCCCTCTCTCTCTCTCGGGCCTCATGCTTTAGGGGGCATCTGTTACACAGTAATTTTTCACCATCCCTACCATTCCCCGTCCCGCACATTGGAGGGCCCATTATGTGACCTGTGAGCAATGTCATGCCTTGAAACCATTATCATTGCATTCCTCTAAACATGAGCTTCAATTTCCCTAAAGACATCTCCTTGCAAAAAACCATAAAAACATCCCTTTTTGCATTGGCGTGGGTAGCCAGTTCATCACTCGCGCCAATGAGGAAAATCCTACAAAGAGGTCGCGCCAACTGGCGCTCTGTCCTAGAGTCGTAGTCGCGCCAGCCAATTTAAGGAGTGTTTTTTAAATAAGAATGGCGGAAGTTTCGTTTCAACAGACTCAGAAACTACTATCTATCTTGAGTTGGGAGGTTTGGCTCCGGGAGTTCCATGAAAGGGAAGTGGTTTGCCACCTCTCATGGAAGCTTCCTTGAAGATAGGGCAAATCCCACAATTATAGGGATCCCAACTCCCCTTCCTCCATCTATAAAAGCTTTCTCATTGCCATTGCAAGTCTTGAAGTGCCCAAGTTTTGAATCTCCAAGTTCTCAAATTCCCAAGAGCCTTAATACTGCAAGAGCCCTCATTCTTCCCTTAAGGCCAAACTCAAGTAAGGAGACTATCATCAAGAGACTCTAAGAGAGGCTTGTCCTATACCTGGCAGGCTTTGCAAGATGTGTACGACTGGAGACCCCTCCGAAGGAGACCTCAACTTCAGAACATTGGTTGTACTCTCTTTCGATTGTTTATTAATGAATGACTACTGGTTATGGTTCCACTCTATTTTTCACTTATGATAATGATGAGTTATATCCTTTCTGACTGATATATAGTTGCGTATTCTAGATTTTATGCTTGTATTCGTGTTGTTTCTTGCATGTGCAGGTGTCCATTCACGGAGATCGTGGGGATCATGATATGCCGAGGCTGAGGAATGGGAACGCTCTCTCTTCTACGAATCATAGCATTGGACTCCAGGTAGGCCTCCATCGTTGGTCTGTTTATTCGCAATTAGGAACTTTTGCTGTAGCATTTGATGATTATTGCTAGACCCGTTCTGGGCTAATAGGGATCGCCTCTGTCCACATAGGGGATTTACCTCTTCAACACCATGTTTCAGAATTAGGATAAATTCTAAAGCCCTTTTCAAATTATTTCCTCCACGTGCCTGTAAATGGATTTCCAAACCTACGAGAAGTCATTCTTTTCCCTTTTGACTAGCAGTAACTACTAGGAAATAAATGACAATCATAGAGCATTATTTTCAATATGAAAAATTTGAAGAAAAATAATTAGCTGCCTTGATATCCTGTAGATTATAGGAGACTAATAGTGGCTTCAATTGGGGAGGGAAACTCTGGAGGAGGTGTCAAGAACATCGTAGATCAGTGGCCTGGTCCATTGGCCTGATTTGAAATATGAAACCTAGTCTGTTACAAAATCTCTATGGCTGAAAATTTTTAATCATTTGTTCTAAACCTTAGACAAGAATCTGATCTGTGTATTGCAATCTGAAATGAAACTACAGCTGAACTTATGCACTGGAAACCATCAAACAAAAATTATTGCTACACCCTGAAAAATATGAATGCTAAAATCTGAACTATGCTGAAACTGAAAATTGAAAGCAATCTTAAACTAAAAATGAAAATATGCTCAAAGTAATGAGCTTATTCGCACACCTACCTACATCTCGTCTGATAAAAAATTATCCCATCAAATAATAATCAAACTTCCAATGTCACCAATCAAGCAAATGAGTGCTTAACTCAGCCTGGCCTTCCATCTCTATGAGGAGAGGACATGATTCGAAGCATGTTGACTTGACTATTTCACTGGATCCACTAGCTTTGTTAATTATCCTGGTAGATGCTTCCTTCACTGATGACTGTAATAAAATTCTCAAAGGATCTAGGTAAACATGCAACATGAAATCCCTCAGATGATTGGTGATATAAAAACATACCTCATCCCAGACTACTCCCCTGCTTTTGTGCTGGCACTGACTGTCTTCACATGGCAAAGAAGACATTTTTTTTTCTTCTCTTTCCATGATAATCAACTATTCTATGCGCTATTCATCATTCCCTTTATCATTCAGAAACTTGCAAGGAAGTTTCAAACTCCCAATCATCTCGGGAAAAGTATCATTAACTATAACAATATGTTGTGCAACTTTTTCAACATCCCAAGAAGAAAATAATGGGGAACTCTCATGGTCTTTTTCAAAGTCTGTAAATTCAAAACAAGGATTAGAGAGGTCTTTAATAAGTAAACCTTCTTGGTTTTCATTAAAAAACTTGATTAGCATTCAATCTCTAAATAAAACAATTCTAGTTAAATATTCCCTTGTGAATCTGGGCCATCAAAATCTGCTATCTTTTCTTTTAGATTTCTAGATTGCTGGAGGTTTTCACTATTGTCCTCTGCTGGATCTAGTTCAGGGAGCTGAAATTATCCTTTAACCATTTGCAAATCAGGTGTTCCTTGTGATGCTAGGTAAATTACCTGTGATGAAACTTCACGAACTTCTGGACAACATATATCATTTCTCTTTTCATGATGAGAAGACATTTCAGAAAAAACTTCCATTTTCCGAAATGGTATTTCTTCTAAAACTTCTAGTATTTCATCATTCATAAAATAATCATCATCATAGTAATCCTCCAGATATTCAATAAAACTTTGAAATTTATCACAACAGTCTTGAACTAGTCACAAAGAGGGATAATCTTCTTTATACTTGTCACAAAACACAACATGAAAACACTTTAAAGAACTTATACTTGTAGCTCGTATATCCTCATACCAAATCCTAGATTTCTCTTCTAAATTGGCCACAAACATTTTAATAAGACAGTCCTCTGGAAATTGGATTTTAAATCTTCAAACATGCATATGAAATCTTAGAAAATGTATAGTAGCATCATCTCCTTTCTTATCTATAAACATCGAAAGACATTTTACCCAATCAATGTTTGGCATTGGATTTGGAAAACCTGGGATCTTAGATCTATCCAAAGGAGCATACCTGCGTTCTATTCTTCAATTCATCTTGTCAACCAATCAGAGAATGGAGTCACCATATGTTAACAAAAAATCTAGATTCTTCTACCAGTGGAGCCTTTAGGTCAACTGAAAATTGTGGACTCGCCAGGTGGATGATCCCAACCTTCTCGAGTCTGGCTGTTTTTCCACCATCATCAAATAGATCTAAACTTTATAATAGTTACTAAGGAACACAAAACGTGTTCCACAGTGGATTCAACACTATGTTATCGCTCAGTATTTTCGAGGCTAAAGATAGAATCACGGAGGAGGAAACATTAAAACCGCTTCGGGCGTAGGATCTAGCCCTCCTAGACCTAGAGATGGATCTCTCAGTTAGATATAGCTTTGTTTGCTTGGAATTTTAGGCTAGTTAATGGGTTTAGATTTTGGATTTTTGAATAGTTTTGGTGAGGAAAGCAAGGGAAAATTCCATTGGGAAACAGGGTCAAAAGGCTCGGGTGATCAATTTGTAGAAGTATCAAGAATGACTGAAACAGGGCAAGCCATGAGTACTACTTTAGATCTTTGAGGGTTAGATGGATTGGGAAGATAAAAGAAGAGTGGAATTCAGTAGAAATTGAGGAGAAATTAAGAATTCCTCAATTATACTAGAATGTAAAGTTCAGTAGAAACTAAGGAGCAATTAAGAATTCCTTGATTTGGCATCAGTAGAAAACATAGACTATTGTAAACACAACCAAAATAGGGTGCTCTAGATAACAAATCATATTCTTCACTTTCTGCTTTACAATAAGAATTTAGAAATACTTAGAAAGGAAGACAATGGAAAAACACATAAAAACAGGAGAAAACTTCACCATTTTAGACACCACATGAATCCTGAACAGTTGGTCTTGTATTACTTTGCAAATGGTCACTTGAAACTCAGTGAACCACTTTCCAGAATAGGATTGTTTCTCTTTACGATTTCCCCCTATACTTCGACTGAATGAAGTACATATGCTAATCCTACTAGCTGATTACAACCAATGTCATAACTAACAATTACTTTCTTATTAACTACATAACCGAGAATTACTAGCATCATTTGACATGTGTAAATAGAACAGTTGGAGTTATTAAGGATAGTTGGACATCTGGCACTGCTTCGATTCTATGAATCATGTTTGTTATATGTTTTCCAGTGTAAATCCTATCAAGCTTGACACTTATGCTATTTTTACTATCCTTTTCAGTGCTAAAATATGGAGCTGGATATTCGTATAGAATTACACCTTGAAATGCTCAATTTGATCGAATCTCCCATCTTATTTCTAAAAATAGAAAAAACCACTACAAAGCTTATGACACATGTATAACATAAATTACCAAAATTTGAACCTAAAAGATGATATACTGTGCTTAATCATATACATTACTGCAAGCTTCAAAAGCTGATTGCAAATTTTTCCAAAAATTCCGTTGTTTTGTCTTCGACATCAACCATAATTCATCAACCCAATCATCAAACTATGTTAAAATACTGATGTCCTCGACTTCAAGCTTCCCCAACCTGTTGCACATCAATGATTTCCATCCATTCTCCAGATAATGTGAGCACATTAGATTAGAATATTCCTAATTATCATTTGAACATAATGTTGGCCCTAGCTAAAGCCAACGGAATATTTCTCTCTAATTAAACATCGTATTGCGCTATTACCTGATTTTCTAGATCATTCTGCGACAAGCTTCCAATTCACACTGGTCAAATTCAATGATCTTTAAACTATTCATTTGATTTCTCTTTCCCTGATGTCGAGCTTGGTTTTAGTTTTGAGGTTTTCCCCAGTGAAATTCGACATCAGTTTGAATGTTGTGAATCCATCATATCGATTAAATGGCCTCGAGCTACAATACTAGATTGCTGGGAAGAAATCCATTTATCGATTCTGATAATTCGTGGGCCTTCAATCCCACTCTCAATTCCATGGTCGAAGTTGTCTCCCAATTGGAAAAATATGTTCAACATCATTGTGAAGAAATAAACTCCTAGAGAAACTCATCGAAGAATAATACCATGAAAGGTTGAGTTTATGGCTCATGGTGTTCACGATGAGGTGCTACACTCATCTCGCAAAACTCTAAACCAGATTTCAAAGGGCGTAGAAGATGGTAGGTTGTATTGTGATGGGGGGTTGTGAACTAACATGGACGTGCCACATTGCATTCTTGGTGTCATTAAATACCGCCCATTTCATACCACCCCCCCCCCCCCCCCACACACGTGGTTAGAGTTCGAAGGCCGAGGGGGGTGCGAAATGCATTAGAGATAGTTGGATGTGGAGATGGGGAGTGGAGAAAGGGCACAGTAATATCATATATATAATCTATGATCGTATATATATATATATATATATATATATATATATATATATATATATATATATATATATCTATATATATATATATATATACATAATATGGTTGTTTCGGAGGGTGGGCAGAGTTTTATACTATAAATTCTGGAAATTTTATATTAGGGTTTCGAAGGCTTATTGAGATGGATGAGCACTGAATAAGATATTTAGGCTTAGCTTGGCCTATATGGAAAATGAAGTAGTTAGCCATGTTTTAGAATCAAGATAAATTCTAAAGCCCTTTTCAAAGTATTTCCTCCATGCACCTATAAAGGGATTTACAAACCTACAAGAATCCATTCTTTGCCCTTTTGACCATCAGTAACTACTAGGAAATAAATGATAGTCATGAAGCATTATTTTCAATATGAAAAATTCGAAGAAAAATAATTAGTCCCCTTCAGATCCTATAGATTATAGGATACTAACAGCTCCCACTAGCTAAACATTCTCTCCTTTCTTCCCCCTTCTAATGGCTCACATAAGGAATATATATATTTTCCCCTCACCCACTCTCCAACAAAGAGCATTAATTACAAGACCCACAATTGTAGGACCTAATTACAAGGAGGGAAAAGCAAGATCCATGAAAGTAGGATCTCCAGCTATCTCAGGCTCATAATTAGGAAAAGTCTCAAAACCACCTAAATACTCTTAAACCATGCCCTTGATTCTCTCAACTTACAATTGAGAAAAATAGAGAATTAGTGTGAGGTGGTTTCTAACATAAAAACAATTTCTAGAATTACATTAAATGAATAATATGTGAGACAAATTTCCTCTCACAAATATTAATCATTTATATCAAAAGTGAATAATAATGCATGAGTTTAATAAAGGCTCATAAAATGCATAATTAAATGAATAAGCATTAATCATAATTTCACCCACATAAGCATTTTTTCACCAAATTCAAATCAACATGGTACAAATCTCTTCCACGTGCGAAGATCCTTTCGGATCACACCTCCCCACAAAGAAACTGTTGGTCTCCAAAAGTATCAGCTTCAATCCATCATTCACTGCATGCAAATGTCTCTTAAAGTCACATTCCCACATGAATCCTTCACCAAATGTACTTCGGAATTATAATGCAATGCCAACGCCTGCAACTACTACAACGCAAATGTTTGAAAAGGCACATCCCTTGAAGACTCCTTCACACAATGTACTTTGGAATCAAGATGCAAAGTAAACACCTGCAACTGTTGCAATGCAAATGCTTGAAAAGGAACATCCCTTGAAGACTCCTTCACCCAACGTACTTCAGAATTAGGATGCAAAGGCCACATTTTCCTAAAGCTACAACGCAAATGTATGAAAAGGCACATTCCTTCAATATTCCTTCACCTCGGTCCTTCAGAATCGAAATTCAAAAGCCCACATCTACCTAAAGCTTTAACTTGTAGCTGATCATACATGTTTACATCTTTTGAAACGCTTTCCAAGAGCTCATTAGTCAATTTCACATGCCAAAATGGCTTAGGAAAATCATGTCATTCAACTTGAGTACAAAGAAGCCAACAAGGATTAATGTGCAAAAATACGCCTCTCACTCTCCCTCACATAAGAGTAGCTAAAATAAGCATTTTACAATGCTTCATAATCATCTTTTACATCATGACTTCATGGCAACTATGGCCTTTGCATGGCATTTGATCAAGTTACATGCCAACTTTCTGATGCAAAAATAGAAATTACATGGAAATTAGTGTCAAAAAAGGGAAAAATACAAAATTTTGAACCCCGTTTTAATATGTGTATGCACCAAAACATTCAAATGCACTAATGGTGAAAAGAAATCAAATCCCCCCATTACAAAATATGTGCATTATTGACGTTCAAAGCTAACAGGTCAATGAAGAGATTATTTGAAATTATGATTTTTGTAGACCTTCTATCAATGAGACCATCTATGCATCCGGATAAGGAGCAATGGTTGATCCAAATGTTGGATGATGAAATGATTGACATCCCATCACCACCTGGTATCCATTTCAATGCATACAAAAATGGAGAAATCCTCATAAGAAATCCACCTCAATCAGTGACTTTAGTAATCATTATCACATTTTCAGTGCTTGGCGTTGTATCTAAAGAATCCATTCTTCTCCATATTCACCGCCACCCTGATCCAGATGGCTCCATATACACACACAGGAGAAAGAGGGCTTATGAAAGCTCAAAAATCAAAGTGTTTGGAATTATCTCGAACTAGGTTCAAGTTCAATATTTCTTTGTCCTGATCGTAACGGTGCAAATAGTTCGTCAAACTGAGCTCGTATGCAAAAGTTGGAAGCAGATCAAGTTCCAGGGTTGACCGGTTGACATCAAAAGTTAAGGAGGATGCAATTTGGACAAAATCTGGCCACCAGATTCTGGCCAGTTCTGACCAAATTCTAGGCAAATTTATGGGATGCTTAATTTGTCTCCTTCGACCTATTTTCGGGTATTTTAAAAATGTCTAAATTTTGTTATAAAACAAAAAAATATATAAAATAGGGTGATGACCCATGACCCCTGCCACCCCCATCAGAAATATTATAATGTATACTAAATATTAAAATTGTTCAATAGGCCATGACCACTGCCAAACCACATGACAAACATAACCATATTAATGGTGGGGTGGTTGACAATCAACCCACCATGGGCCAGCCAAATGCCACCATAAATACATATAAAGCACTATGGGTGGCGAGGCTTGAACCCTCTTGGCCGGAATGGTTGGCCCACCTCCTGGGCGCCCACATCAACCACCATAAGCAATGCCACCCAACCAAACCTTACCATGAAAATAAGTAATGACAACAAAATAAAACGACGGGCCCCCAGCGGTGGACCTGCCTCTCCCTGTGCATTTCCTAATGATGGTGAGACCTATCGGGGTTGGGTTGGGCCATTTATAGTGGACCTGCCCACCCAAACTTAAACCATTTTAATGTATTTTTGTATAAAATAAAGAGGGGCAGGATTTGATCCCTCGACCCCTCTCCTCTAAACATGGGAACTAACCTTTGCACCCAACCGGCGGACTTTGTAAAGTACACCCATCACTTAATATATAAACCTGATTTTTGCACACTGTGCCTAGGAAGAGGCAGTAAGGATAGGCATGTAGTTCGAGGAGAGGATGACGCAATAGATGGCATGATTTTTTAGACAGATTCCTTTTTGATGCCAAGGGAAGCTTTTACTCCCAAGGAGGTAAAATTTTCAAAATGTATTAAAATTTATATGCATTTTAACTAGAATTTTGTAGGGAGCGTGATAGTGCATCCAGATTTGTCATTCAAGTAGCATTTTTGTAGATTCCTTGTGGAGGATAATATTGAGGAATCTTGAGGAAATATTTCAGATTCCTTGGAGGCCAAAATTCGCCAGTGTCAGAATGAGGCCATCCTTATACTCATTCTTCTCAGAATTTCGCAAGGATCTCAATGGTAAGATCAAATTCTTGTTTTGAGTTACATATTTCCAGATTCTGTGTGGAGCAACATCTTTGAGGAATCTAGGGGGAATCTAAAAGATTCCCTAAGGCCCAGATTTTCACTTTGTCAGAATTCAAAAAATTGACAGTCGATCCTACACCTCTTGGTGATAGGAGTTCAACGGTGCAGTCATATTTTCCATCTAAACCTTATGTTTTTGGCCAGTTTTCAAAGTGAAGTTGCAGGTGTTATCATTCAATGTGTGAGTAGTCATTTTTTAGGATATTCGATGCCACGAGATTGATGGTACAGCCAGATCCAACAGTTTATCATCCTTTTCTTCAGATAGCTCCATGATGTGAGGTATATGCAGTGTGATCATCTTCTTATTTGTCTCTTTTCTATGAGATGCATTGTGCTGTATAGATCCCTGTTGATGTTTGATGTGGGATCTTGTTTTTTTCTTGATGTGAGATGTAAATTTTATCATGGATATTTTATATGTTTGAGATCCCTTTATTGTTGTTAGTGTTAGTATTTGCATACTTCCACCAGGGATCAAAACACATTTTCATATGCATCTTAGGTGTCCCATTCTAAAGAAATTTTCAATCATTCCATTAGGTCATGATATAAAATTATTCCACTGGTGGTTGTCCTTGTCAGGTATGTGTTTCAAAGGTATTTTCCATAGTATTTTTGGTGTAAAATAATGTTCTAAGTATGTCCATCATAAATAGCCTGGAAAGAGCTTTCCAACGATATATCATGCTCCCAAAATTGACTCATGGATTGGAAAATATGCCTAAGTGAATAAAAGTCCCCAAAATCCTAACCTTATCCCTTTTTTACTTGTCCCTTAGACTTTGCAACTTCTACCTTTCATATAATTTAAAATTTTTTCATTGAATCCCTTTCCCTCTGATCCAATCGCAACCCTTTCCCTCTGATCTGATTGCAACCATCACATCACATACCTCCAATTGAGAACTTCTGATGCGATTAAAACCCCCGATCATATCCTTATCATTGATCTTCTCAACGATCCAACGGCCCACATTTAATTGCAATCGCTTGATTGCATCGCAAACTTTGCAGCATTCCCAACATTATCCCCACTCCCATGAATTCTTCCGATCCGATTGACTCCCGCCGACGTGCTCCTCTTGATTGCATCTCTACTGTCGATCCACCCTTCTGATTGGATGGCTCGCAAAGTCCTCGCACAATCACAATCGGCATTTTCTCACATCACATTTCTCCCGCTCCACTTCCACTCCAATTGGCGATTGCGATTGTCCCCCAGTCCCACCAAAACCTTTCCACCTTATTCCAAAGAAGAAAGGGCTTTTCCCTTGTAAAATCGCAAAGATTATTTTAATTTGTTTTAAAGGGATTTCCCCATTACTCCTTCGACTTATCCTTTACCCCCATCGCATTTCTTCCAATGCGCCTTCCCGCTGCGATTTCCGATTTACGATTGCGATTTCCCCTTCCCCCCTATACACTATCGCATCACAAGTTTCCAATCACATCGTTCCAATACACCCCTTCCCCTTCCGATTGCAATTTGTGATTGCGATTTGTGATCGCGATTTGGGCCCACCATCCTTCCTTTCGTTCTTTGTTAATGAAAAAGGGACTTTTCTTCATTGAAACAGAAAATATGGATTTCAGTGGTTTCAAAGGCATTATTCTTCGACAGTTGGTTTTTCTTCAAAGAGTAAAGAAAGAGACAATAGTCGAAGGTCGTGAACTAATTATGAACACAGAAATATCTACAGCAGCGATGAAAAAGGGATCTGTTCTTTAGGCTACCTCTTTCACTTCATTGGGTATGACAAAAATTTCTCCAGGCAATCGAATGTATTGCTCCTTCTTTTCAGGGGCATATTGTTGGTATTTTTCTATATTCAGATTTTAGTTTCTGGGCTGTTGAAACAGCCACTCCTTCTGTGGATCTACTCCCCTCAAATTTTGTCTATTTAATGTAATTTTTGAGTCATTTTTAGGGGGGGAATAAAGTGTGGCATAAGTTGGAAATATTTGAGGACACTCTGCACTCCATTTGTAACAGTTTGGTAGGGAACTAATAAAGAAATGAAAATCTGATTTGTGGGATCCCTTTGGTATGGGTTTTAGCACTATTCTTTCCTTTGTGTTCATCTGTTAATTGTTATGTTTTCCATTCATTCATTCATATCTCTGGTTGAATGCTTTCAAGATAGATAGGTAGAATCCATTGTATGATGCTCTGCCTTGGGAAATCATTCAATACTTGATGTTTTCTATTGTTTGAAAATGATCCATCTCCTATGCCCTTTTTAGCTCCTTACCAGTCTTACACATTCCATATTTATTAAAACTAAGTTGTTAAAATCCTACCTACCTTGCCCCATAAAATACCATGTATCTCTGATTTAATTCCCCAGATTCAAACTGCCCAACCCCATCTGTTCATGCAACCCTGAAAATTTATGAAAAACATATCAATTATTATTATACCTAGCCTAAAATCAGTTTTTAGTTATACTTCATTGAATATTTTTCACGGAGAGAGCCCTCTCCTGACCTTGTATGGCTAGCTACAAGGCTGAGCCTGGTTTGAGGTTACCCTGATTTTCCTTCTTTCAGCCTAAGGTTCAAATTAGGTGCTAACAATTGCCATGTTGGCAGGATACTCATTGTCACACGTATTTTTGATTGAGATCCCTTTGTTGCCATGTTGGCACGATACTCATTGTCATTATGTGTGAGTTATTGTCATACTGATAGAAGTCCTTTTTGTGAATGAGGGTTCCTGTAGCGAAACTGTTATGTCCCTATATTACTAGTATAGTCCCTTATTCTTGTTAGTGTAACCCCCTTATTGTTATTATATTACCCTTGTAACCCCCATATTGTTATTATTGTGCCCTTAAATTATTATTGTTAGGTCGGCTAAGATTACATTGTGGCCCCATGGACTCCTATATATAGAAAGGAGGTTTTATAATTTGAATCATCCAAGAATTTTTCATTCATGTAATGTATTGGAGGTTTCCCCCTTAAAGTGGCTTATTTATAAGGAATTTATATCTCTTTTCTTCTCTTTTTGGAGCTGGTTTCACAACATTTGGTATCAGACCTTTGAGATTCTAGGATTTCGCTACTCCAAAAAGGTCAGCGTGGAATTTTCGCTATAATGTTTTTTCTACAAAGGTTTAGAATCTGAAATTTTTTGAGTGCGAAGCCAAAATCCTGAGGAACATCGTCAAAAATTTTTGGAGCTTGGTTTGCAATATTTTCGGAGATATGATCTGTGAAAGTTAGGTCATTTTGCAGGGTCCTAAATTTAACCTAAAAAAGTCATTGTGGTAGTTTCGTAATAACGTTTTTTCTACAAAGGTTCAGAAGCTGAAATTTTTAGAGTGCAAAGCCACAATCCTGAGGAACATCGTCAAAAAATTTTAGATATCTTTTTGCAATATTTTTGGAGATATGATCTATGGAAGTTAGGGTGTTTTGAGGCTTCTGAATTTCATCTCAAAGAGGTGATCATGGGAAAATATTCCTAGCTCTCTCTCTGAGCATCGGATTGGAATGCTGTAAAAAGTGGCCATAATTGCATGGACTATAGTTTTTGGTCAATCAATTTCAGAGCCAAAGGTAGAAATAGTGACACATGGAAAGTCGTACACGTTCGCTCTACTGAACCAGTCCAAAATTGGGTCATTTTGGGAGATTGGACATACCTTTGCCTTGAAGAATCCAAATCAGATCAGACTTGTGGAATTTGAAACAAGCTTTAGAGGGCTACTACAGGGCTGAATTTCAGATATTCAGGATCTTCAATTATAGAGATAATTGAATTTCAATATCGAGCTCATCAAAATCAAGTAAAAGGTGTGTAATTTTTTTATTTTATTTTTTAAATTTTTTTTTTTTTTTTTTTTTTTCTGAATTGCATAAGTGTTGTTTGAAGAATCAAGTTGAATTGATTCCAAGAGAATATTGTAGAATAGATATCAGTATTGGATTCTAAAATGGCCCCTAAAAAGAATTCAATACCCATTAAGCCTTTAGAAAGCTCTACTATGACTCATGAAGACAAAGAATGGCAACATGACATATCAAAATTACAAGAGCAAGTGCAACAAATTTCTCTCTCGCAAAGAGCAACAAAAAATGACATGGAAGTTTTGAAGAAAGGCGTGGAAACTAAGATGGATGGTTTGAAGAAAAGTATGGAATCTAAGATGGATGGTTTGAAGAATGACATGGAAGCTAAGATGGATGGCATGGAAGCTGGCATGGAATCTAAGATGGATGACATGGAAGCTAAGATGGAAAACATGAAGAATGATCTAAAAGGAGACATGGAAGGTTTGACAAAGTTGATACAAGAAATGTTTCCTAATGGTGAAAAGATAGTAGAGGAAACTCATGATGAGAACAAAATAAATGTTAATCATGATTTCATAAAATCTAATGTTGGCGGGAAGAACCACCATATTCCAAAAATGGATATGAGGAAGTTTGATGGAAAGGATCATGTAACATGGATACTATAGATGGAGCAATATTTTGATCTCCATAATGTGCAAAACACACAAAAATTACGCATTGAAACTTTACATTTAGAACAAAATACATTTGTATGGTATCGATGGCTTTGCTCCTGTAAAAAAATTGTCACTTGGTCAATTTTTACAGAGGAAATGATAGCACATTATGAGGATACAAAGAGCAACACCTTCTTTAGCTAATTGATAAATCTCAAACAAAAGGGTTTAATGGGGCAGCACATTGAGGACTTCCAAAAATTGAATATAAGGGTAACTGATATTCCAAAGGAACACAGGATTGATCTCTTCATAGGTACCTTAAAGGATAACATCCAACATGAAGTTCGTTTTTTGGAACCTGATTAATTGGAGAAGGCATTCAGGTTGGCAAGAAAAATTGAATGTAAAATTATGGTGAAAAGGAAGCCTACCACTCACTTCTATAAAGAGGGAAGTGTTTCTACTCCTATATTTCCACAACCTACAAGGTTGACACCACAAAAATTGGAAGAAAAAACAACAAAAGGGCTTTGCTACAGTTGTGATAGAAAATACACTAAAGGTCATAAGTGTGCTAAGAAGAAATTATTTTACATAGATTGTGAAGAGGAAGAAGAAAATGAACAAGAAGAGGATATACACCAGGAACCAACCCAAGAAGAGTAAGAAATGAGTCCAACCATATCGTGTAATGCATTGGTAGGAACTACCACTCCTCAAACTCTCAAGATAGAAGGAAATATCAAGAAGAGAAAGGTAATAGTGTTGATTGATTCAGGTAGTACCCATAATTTTATTCATTGTAAGGTAGCCAAGGAATTGAATTGTTTCCTATACCCAGCACCAAATGTCAAGTGATGGTTGCAAATGGAGCAACTATAAATTGCTCTGGAAAATTCCATAATATCAAGCTAACCATGGGGGAATATGTATTGAATAGTCCAATTCTTTCCATTCCTATGGGACGTATTGATGTTGTACTAGGAGTACAATAGTTACAATCTTTGGAGAAGGTAGCTTTTAATTTTCAAGAACTTTTCTTGAATTTTTTTTTTCATAAGGAAAGGAAGTCGAATTACAGGGTATTATAGGGAAGCCGCGAAAGATAATAAGCTCTAATGTCATGAAAAATCTTCTAAAGAAATAAAAACGAGGCATAATTGCAAAATTATGCTCACTAGAAGTTCCAACATCAAAATCATCTATTTCTGCAGATCTGCAAAAAGTCTTGGACAATCATTCCAAGGTTTTTGAAACTCCAAAAGGACTCCCACCTATTCATGATCACGATCATGTTATTCATTTGATTCCAAGAAGTGTTCCTCCAAACATCAAGTCTTATAGATATCCTTATATCCAAAAGAGCGAAATTGAACATACGATTAAATCCATTAAGGAATGGAAAGTCCCCACAACCATAAAGCAGTTGCGAGGATTTCTCAGGTTAACAGGGCATTATCGAAATTTTGTTAAGAATTATGGAAGAATAGCAACACCTCTAATAATATTATTGAAGAAAGATGCATTTTCATGGACTCCTGAAGCAACTAAGGCCTTTGAACATCTTAAAGAGGCAATGTGCCTAGCACCAATATTAGCTACACCAGACTTCACAAAGACCTTTATTTTGGAATGTGATGCCTCAGGAAATGAAATTGGTGCTATTTTAATGCAAGAAGGAAGACCCATTGATTTTGAAAGTTGTCCAATCAAAGGAAAGTATTTACAGAAACCTATTTATGAGAAGGAAATGTTAGCAATACTGCATGCACTAAAGAAATGGAGAACTTACCTAATGGGAAGAAACTTCAAGGTAAAAAATGATCATGATAGTGTTAAACACTTTTTGGAATAAATACTATCCTCAGACGAGTAGCAAAAATGGGTCACAAAGATGTTGGGTTATGACTTTGAAATAATATACAAAAAAGGGAAGCTAAATGTTGTTGCAGATGCACTCTCAAGAAAGAATGAAGAGGGTGAAGCATTGCTTTGTGCCATTTCTATTATCCAACCAGATTGGATAACCGAAGCAAGAGATGAACAGAAGAAGGAAAAAGAAGTGTGGACACTCATTCAAAAGTTGCAGCAAGATCCTAGTACATCTGATACATTTAGTTGGAAAAATGATTCCTTATGGTGCAAAGATCGCTTATATATTTGTATGAATTCCCAACTAAAACAAAATATTCTTTTGGAATTGCACACTTCTCCTTTAGGAGGACACTCAGGATTTTTAAAAACTTACCACAGGGTGAAGAAACAATTTTTTTGGGATGGCCTTAAATCTGATATTCAAAATTTTGTGGCAGAATGTTTGGTTTGCCAGTAGAATAAAGTTGAGACAATTAAGACCCCGGGTATTGTAAAACCTTTATCCATTCCAAGTCAACGTTGGGAGGAGATTTCAATGGATTTTATCACTGGTTTACCTAAGTCCGAAGGAAAGAGTTTCCTCATGGTGGTAGTTGATAGAGTTACCAAGTATGCACACTTTTGTGCATTATCTCATCCATTTTTAGCAAGTACAGTTGCTACTACATCTATGGACAAAATTCAAAAGCTACATGTAAACTCAAGGGTTATTGTGAGTGATAGAGATCCCATTTTTACTGGAAAATTTTGGACAGAGTTATTTTCTTGTTTGGGTACTCAATTAGCTCATAGCTCATCTTATCATCCTCAATCCGATGGTCAAACTGAGATAGTAAATAAATGTTTGGAAGGATATCTTTGTTGTTTTGTATCTGATAAACAAACACAATGGGTCAAGTGGTTACTTGTAGCTGAATGGTGGTATAACTCTTCCTTCCATACTGCAGAAAAAAAGACCCCATTTATGGCACTTTATGGATATCATCCACCATCCATCACATCATCTTTAGAGAAAATTCGAAGGTTGAAGCAGTGGAAGATCACATCGAGCATCAACAAGAAGTTCTCCAACTCTTAAAGGACAACCTGAATTTGGCATAAAATCGAATGAAACAAAAGGCAGATCAACATAATAGCGAGAGAAGTTTTGATGTAGGACACTGGGTATTTTTACGGCTACAACCATACAAAAAAATGTCCCTCAAGCAAGCTAAGAAGGATAATAAATTATTGCCAAAGTACTGTGGTCCTTACAAGGTGTTGTAAAAGATTAGTACTATGGCATACAAATTGGAGCTTCCTGCTTCTTCACGAGTGCATCCAATTTTCCATGTTTCATGCTTAAAGAAGGTTATAGGTGAAAATCTTCCAGTTCAAACAATATTTCTAGAACTTGATGAGGAAGGAAAAATCATATTGGAACCTGAAGCGGTCATCGAAAAAAGAACTCGACAACTATGGAATCGATCAATTTCAGAGTATCTCATCAAGTGGAAGAACTTACCCACTGAAGATTCTACATGGGAGGATGAGAAATTTATATAGAAGCACCCAGAGCTACTCAAGTGTTGAGGACAACACCTTTTTGAAGGAAAGGGGCATGTTAGGTCCCTATATTACTAGTAGAGTCCCTTATTGTTATTATTGTACCCTTGTAACCCCCATATTGTTATTATTGTGCCCTTAAATTATTATTGTTAGGTCGGCTGGATTACATTGTGGCCTCATGGACTCCTATATATAGAAAGGAGCTTTTGTAATTTGAATCATCCAAGAATTGTTCATTCATGTAATGTATTGGAGGTTTCCCCCTTGAAGTGGCTTATTTATAAGGCATTGATATCTCTTTTCTTCTCTTTTTGGAGCTGGGTTCACAACAGGAACATCTTGTAGAGAGCTCTAGCCACTCTTGTGTGAGGGAATTTTCCTTGTATGACAGAGAAAATACCATCCATGTACATCATCACTCTTTCGAGCACTTAATGCACTAGCCCGGAGATGTAGTCCCTCCAGGTTTAACTTCATTATCAAACTTGTGTTATGAATGCTTGTTATGTTCCTCTTCTTTACAACATGCATATTTTCATTTATGTTCATTAACACTTTGATTAATTGAAATTCTAACACATCAGCCGAAGTAAAAGGTCTTGGTTTAAAGGGTAGTGAAATTTACCCGAATCAAGTGGTATCAAAGTAGTCTTCTTGCTAATTTGGATTGCAAGCGTGAACCATTGAACGTTCGCTGAGTTGAGAAATGGAGGATGTCAAATACATGTATGAGACCATGCTTAGAGTGTCCGAGAAAGTAGACATGTTGTATGAAGCTTATGAGAAACAAGTACTAGAGAATGTTGAACTGAAGACACTCCTACATGAAGAGAAGGAGGACAAACATCGATTACAGCTTCAATTGTAAGGCACGATAGAGGCATTGGAAGAATTGAAGTGCAATGACGAAAGTCTTCAAGCAGATCATGAGGCATTGAGGACACTTCTACAGGAAGAAAGGGAGGAGAAGCAACGATGGCAGCTTCAACTATAAGCCACGACAGACACCTTGGAGGAAGTGAAGCGCAACGAAGGCTTAGAGAAGCCCTCTTCATATGTTTCAAAATCGACAACTAAGGTAAACATCATTGATTTCCCTTCATTTTCTTCACATGATATCATTTTTATTGGAAGTGTGAAGATCCCCATTATAGGAACCGGCATGAGACTCCTCACCAAGATGGGGTACAAAGGAGGATGACTTGACATTCATGGCCAAGGCATAACTCAACCATTGGAGGTTGTGGAGAGACCTCACTACCCAAGTTTGGGATACACTGAAGGAGGATGTTCGAAGGACATCTAAGGCAAACATACATTTTTGAACTCACCAGGAAAGAGGATTGATGAGAACACTTCACCATCATCCCATGGAAGTGCATGTTCCATTGAAAGGGCTGAGGCAAGCTCTCATCACCATGATCACATCAGAGACCACCAGGGAAGGTTTATCAAGTCTTACTATTCCAGAGCTCATTTTGATTATAAGAATGTTGCTAAACTTGAACGTAAATCATGGCATCGAAAAACTTGTCATTTTTGTGGTTTAAATAACCATGTCATTTCTAAGTGTTGGAAATGAATGGTAGCACAAAGGAGGATGAGGCACAGAAAGCCTTCTCCACAATAAGGAAAGAAACTGATTAAGCAAGTTTGGAGGAAGAAGACCTTCTACAGCCATTGCAACCAAAGTGGCTATCAAAGAGCCATGTGTTCTAGGCTCCAGCCATAACAACACCTTAAGGATGAAACGTCGATGTAAGAACCAATTGAAACGATTGTTTGACAAGAAAATGTTCCACAGGGAGATGATTTGTTCACTTTGATAAGTGAGAGATGGTTTTTCTAGATTTTTTTTTGGATATGTTAGCTTGTCATGGTCATGTTTGTAAATCATATGTTGCATTTTTAACTGTAAAAGTGATGACATTTTTTCCATCACTTGTTAAGAAACAATGATATTTTGGCCTTGTTTTATGAGTCGTGCATTGCATTTCTTTTGTAAAAGTGATGATGCGGTTGTCCATCACTTGCCATGCGACGATGATGTTTTTGGTCTTGTTTTGATAGTTGTAGTGTGATTTCCATTCGATCTAAACTTGACCACCGAGTATGTGTTATAAACTCATGGCAAGTATGGAAATTTTTGGGTCATATTTGGTCAATTTGAGCATGTAATTTGCAGGAGACTGTACTACAAATTTACATAGAATGTAGGTGTCAGCTCATCGCTTCAGGTTCCATAGAACAAAGGTGAAGGAGATGGAAGGGTGACCTTTTTCTAGACACTTGTGGTGCAAACATAGTACACAATAGTTGCAAATTACTGTTGATAATTTTGGAGGACCAAAAGCTCCGAAGTGGGGAGGATTGATCCAGGTGGCTCTAGAGACACACAAAGGACAAAGAGGGCTTATGAAAGCTCAAAAATAAAAGTTTTTGGATTTCTCTCGAACCCATTTCAAGTTGAAGATCCTGTCATCCTGATCACAATGGTGAAAACAATTCATCAAACCGTGTTCATATGTGAAGGTTAGAAGCATTCAAAGTTCCAAGGTTGACTGGGTAACATGGCAGGTTAAGGAGGACACAAATTGGATGAAATCTGGCCATTACATTCTGGCTAGGTCCAGCCAAATTCCAGGCGAATTTGTGGGACACTTAATTTTTCTCCATTGGCCTATTTTAGGGTATTTTAAAAATGCCTTCATTTTGCTATAAAACAAAAAAATATAAAAAATAGGGTGGCGGGCCATGACCCCTGCCACCCCCATCATAAATATTAAAATGTATATTAAATATTAAAATGGGTTTGCGGGCCATGACCGCTGCTGGACCCCACGAAAACCATAACCATATTAATGGTAGGGCGGTTTGCGGTCAACCTCGCCACCCCAACCAAATGCCACCATATATACATATAAAACACTATGGGCGGCGGGGCTTGAACCCGCCAGCAAAATGGCTGGCTGATCCAGATTTATCATTAGGGTAATTTTGAGGTCTAAAATGGGCCTCCTAAGGAAATTACAAAATAATAGTGGAAAAAATCAAATAAGATTTGATGACATCATCTAATTTTAGAGGGAAAAATGAAAAAACTATTTTTTCAACTCATATTTTCAACTTATCTCCCAACGTTTTTACTCAAATTTCAAGTGGGAGTACTCGTTGGATGTGAAATTTAATTCCCCATCCAAGGAGTACCCATGTTGCATAATTTCGATGGGTCCTACTACACGAAAAATGAGAAATACATAAAAAAACGTGATTACAATCACATTTTTTATGTATTTCTCATTTTTCGTGTAACAGAGTTCATCGAAAGTATGCAACATGAGTACTCCTTGGATGAGTAATTAAATTTTTCATCCAACGAGTACTCCCACTCGAAATTTGAGTAAAAATTTTGGAAGATAAGTTGCAAATACGAGTTGAAAAAGTAGTTTTATTAATTTATTATTTTTTAATATTTTTACCCTTTTATTTAAAAAATGGTAAATCATCCCCCATGGTTGACATGTCATCTTGAATCCTATTGGTTGTTATAAAGTTTATTTTTGTTTTACATTTTTCTTAGGAGGCCCATTTTAGACCTTAAAATTCCCCTAATGGCAGGAACACAACAAAATAAACACATAACCATAAATACAGAGATGCAGCGGAAATAACACTTCATTTCATTAATATCAAAGAACTGAAATTTGCTTACAAACATAATGGAAATAAAACTAGTTAGGGTGCTGGTAGCTATCTCTAAGAAGAGATGTGGTGGCTACAGGCCTCTGAACTGAGTTACAATGAGGCTTGAGGGCCTATTTATTATTTAGAAAAAATGGGAAATCCTAAACAGCCAAAACCCTAACCCTAGGAGATGAAGCACCAAAACTATGACTCCCGTTTGGGTAAATTGGTGTTTCAATTTCCTAGGGGCGTAACTTTGGCATACAATCTCTGTTTGGCACATACCATACCTCATTAGAAATATATATCTGAGGACTACAAATTTTCCCAAAAAACAGCATTTAGGGCCTCAAAACGGCTCCGGAAGTTCAGGACCCGAAAAACTACTAAAAATAGTAAGTTTTGCCAAAGCTGAAAAACTGAAAGAGACAATGGTGGGGCCCCAAGTGGAATAGGTGGGTGACAACCAATATCCACCTAGATCATTCCTCCCCCCTGAGGAAGCAATGGTCCCCATTGCGTTAAGTTCCTCCATGAGATGAGGAATTTTTTGCTGAACTTGGTCCCTAGTGACCCACTTTCCTTGGTGCAGGAGTTGGCCAGCTTTGAGAACCCAATATAGTTGGATCTTCTGTTGGTGAGTGTTCTTGATTTGCATGTCCATGATACAATCTGTGGTGGCCTATTCCATGCAGTCTGGGTTTACTCTATTGGTGTGAGTTGTTCTGCAATGTCTGAGGTGTCCAGTAGAGGTGGGAAGTAAGGATGAAGGTGATCCACATTGAAGACTGGGTGCAGACCAAGGAATGGTGGAATACTGAGCTCAAGGGAATTGTTCCCTATAACCTTGGTGATGGTGTATGACATGTATCAGAGCGGGCGAAGCTTGCGGTGGGGTCCAGTGAGGCACTCCTTCTGCAAATGTAGCCATACTTTGTCGCCCACTTGGAAGTTGTGTGGCACTCGGTGTTGATCATGGCGTTGCTTGTACTTGGCATTGGCTCTGTCCAATATGTCATGAACCTATTGGAAGATGTGTTGAATGTGCTTGATGAAGCTACTTGCGTTGCCAAATTCAGACTAGACATGAGTTGAATCGGCCTGAGTAGCTACAAATGGCATGGCTACGTCAATGGGACATAGTGGCTGGAATCCCAAGCCCACCTGAAAGGGGCTATGGCCGATTGAAATGTGGAGAGCCTGATTATAACTATGTTGTACATAGGGGAGGCTCTCATCCCATGTGCATGGATGCTTTGAATTGTACATGCGCAGAATGTGTACAATCATTTTGTTGACGACCTCTATTTGGCCATCTGTTTGGGGATGGAAAGCTGTGGACTTGGTGAGCTTGGTATCCAACATTGACCAGAGGCTGGACCAAAATGTGCTGAGGAACCTACTATCCCTAACTGATATGATAGACTGTGGGATCCCAAAGTGCACCCACACTTGTTCAAAGAAGAGTTTAGCAGTGGCTTCTGTTGTGATATTATTCTTACAGGCTACCATACTGGCCATCTTCGATAATCTGTCAACAACCATGAAAACACATTCATTTACCTGCCTAGTAGAAGGCATGCCCAACATGAAATCTATGGAGATGGATTCCTAAGGTCGACTAGGGGTAGGTAGTGGAGTATATAGGCCTTTCTTCTTAATGGTTGGTTTTGCAATGGTACAAGCAATGCAGGATCTGATGTACTTCTCGACATCCTTTCGAAGGTTCGTCCAATAGAAATAATTCTGTAGGATTGTTACTGTTTTCTTGACCCTGAAATGCCCAGTGACTTGACTGTAGTGTGCTTCCCATATCTTCTTGACAAACTCGCTTGAAGGAACACAAAGGTGTCCTAGGTGACATAAAAGTGCATCTTGGAGGTGAAAATTTGGAACTTGTGTACCCCCCAAGAGTACCTTGTAAGTGTGGCCAAATTTTGTGTCACTCTCATAGAGAAGCGGCCAATCAGAAGTCTTGTGCCCACAAGAGTTGAGCATGGTGGTGAGCGCCACGATCGGTGGTCAACTGAGGCAGTCTACAACATTATTGGTGCTACCCTTCTTGTACTTGATGTTCAAATGAAACTTTTGCAGATATGTGGACCACTTCTGATGGCGATCATTCCACAACTTCCCTTGTGTCTATATGAACTACAGGGGGCAGTGGTCTGTGTGGATGATTGTTTCCTTCCCCAAAATGTAATGCTTCCATTGTCAACAAGCTTGCACAATGGAATAAATTTCTTTGTCATAAGTGGGATACTTGTGAACTGTGTCAGACAATGTCTCACTGTGATATGCCACTGGATGTCCCTGTTGAGTAAGAACTGCCCCAATAGCATAGTCAGAGGCATCTGTCTCGATCTCAAATGGCTATTGCAAGTCTGGTAAAGTGAGCAGTGGGGTAGAACAAAGGCGATTTTTCAATTCTGTGAATGCCTTATGTTGAGGTTCCAACCAAAATAATTTTGCTCTCGCTCCTCGCTTGGTGACTTGACTCAAGGGCCAAGTGATATGAGAGAATCCCAACACGAACCTCTGGTAGAAATTAGCAAGACCCAGAAAGCTGCAAAGCTCTGTTATAGTGGTTGGGGCTTGCCAATCCTAAATGACTTGGATCTTGGATGGATCCACATGCACCCCCCTTTCATCAATAATGTATCCCAAATATTGAAATTGGGTCATGCCAAAAGTGAACTTCTCCAAATTGGCACACAACTTGTGTTGCCACAGTGTTTAGAGGACTTGTCAGATGTGCTGAAGGTGCTCTTCCCAAGTCTGGCTGAAGATCAGAATGTCATCCAAGTACACCACTACAAATGAGTTGGTGAATGGCCACAAGATGTCGTCCATCATCCTCATGAACGTTGTGGGAGCATTCATCAACGCAAAAGGCATGACCAGCCATTCAAAAATGCCTTCCTTGGCTTTGAAGGCAGTCTTCCACACATTGGAGGGTTCAATCAGTACCTGGTGATACCCCGACTTAAAGTCAATCTTGCTGAAATATTTTGCACCTTTGAGTTAGTCCAGAAGTTCATCAATCCATGGGATCGGGTACCTATTTCGGAGAGTGATCTTGTTCAGCACCCGATAGTCAATACAGAGTCTCCACGTCCCATCCTTCTTCTGTACCAACACGATCAGTCTCCCACAAGGTGACGAACTTGGTCGGATGTGACCTTTTTGCAGCAACTCCTGAATCTGCCTCTTGATTTCATCGTTCTCTAGAATAGAGCACCGATAGATCGGTCCATTGGGTAGTGGTGCACATGGGGTCAGATCAATTGGGTGCATTACCTGACAGTGCAGAGGAACCCCTGTGAGTGAGGTGAAGATGTCCCCGTACTCCTCCACAACCTTATCCATTTGTTGTTGTTGTGTAGAGGAGCCCTTTCTGGAGGTCGTGGCCATAGTCTTATTCTTGCCCTGGGGGCAGATCACCAGGAAAACGAATTTCCTGGTTTTGGAAATGAGCTTATTGCATTGTTTTGCAGTAACCAAAGAGATAGCGGTAGGAGGTGGTACCTTTGGTATCCTGTACAACTTATTTCCCAAAGTAACAATAACAGCGCAAGGCCGAGACTCATACACAGCATGACACTTCCACAAGTATGGTTTTCCTAATAATACCTCAGAAACATCAATAGGAGCAACGTCACATAATACCTCATTCGCGAAGTGCTTGATGCTATAGGGAAGGCGACACTGCTAGCTAATGCGGAGATCTTGTCCTTGGTGAAGCCACCCGATGGTGTATGGATGTGGGTGAGCTGTGGTCGGCAAGCCCAACTGCTTCACGACATCTACTAAAATGAGGTTCTTTTGGCTCCCAGTGTCGACAATGAACTATACCGAGGAGCCCTTTACCAACATCTGGGAGTGGAAGAGACTTTCCTTCTCCTCTGGATCTTCCAGTTCCTCCTTCTGGATCTTCGTAGTGGCAACAATGGCATTGGGCTCTGCATCAATAATCTATTTCCCTTTGTCATTCCCTTTATCAGGTTCTGATTCAGAGTCGGAGCATGCATCTGACTCAGAAACCCGCATCTTGGCAACCAACGAATGCTTGGCCCGACACTCACTTGTGTTGTGAGTGGAGCTCTTATGGAACTCACACCACTTTCTCGTGTCCTTCTTTGGCTTTGCGGTGTTTTTCTTTTCTTGTGGCTTCGACAGGTTGTCTTGAGTCACCATGCCTTGGCTCTGTCCTTTTTTCTATGGTTTGGGAGCACCTTTCCCTTGATTTTGATTCGTAGATCCAAAGTCTCACTTCTTCTGTTTGAATTTATGCTCAATCTTAGCAGCATACCTGTATGTCGTACCAAGCGAGGAGATGTCGAGGAACTCCATTTCCTCCTGAATGTATCTGTGCAGAAAACTGTGATACTTTAGCACCATATGTTTCTTTGAATCTTTGATACCTAACTTGGTGTGCAGGGTATGGAACAGATTCGTTAGCTCATGCACATTTTGATCCCTTTTTTGTCGTAGCATGGTCCATTGTATGTACTTGTCCTCATAGCTCCCCATGGGATAGTATTGTTCCTTGATGGCGTATGAGAAAGAATTACAAGTGGGTACGGATGAGAACAGAGAGGGTTCTATCTCATCCATTTTCTCACAGTGGGTTTCCCACCAGTCCTTGACATGGGGGGGCAGCTTTGAGGAGTGAAAAAATAATCTTCTCCCTGTCGGAAAAGTCATGAACCAAGAAATATACTTCTAATAGATTCAACCATATATCTATGGCATCTACATCTATTTGACCCTAAAATACGAGAATGTCAAAATTTACTTGTACCTTAAAAGCAGTCGCACCTCCAGAGTGGCTGTTGGATGCAGATGCACCGTCGGTGGGCAGCCGTTGAAGGATCTGGGAAAAGTTATCCATCATCGCGTTCCTTTGTTTTTCGAGGGCCTCCTCGAGCAATATTTTGATAGGATCTCCTGCTCCCTCATCTTTATTTTCATCCCCCATGGGCGTTCGTTAGGGTTTTCGAGGCTGATCTTGCAAAGGTTCCACCAGATCGAGCCCTAACTCCTTATACCCTGACCTCGTTGGGGACTTGAAAAGAAGGATCGAGAAAAAATAGACTGCTTTGATACCACTGATATGGATTTATGCAGGAATGAAATAGAATAAACACATAACTATAAATACAGAGATGCAGCAGAAATAGCACTTCATTTCATTAATATCAAAGAACTGAAATTTGCTTACAGACAGAATGGAAATAAAACTGGCTAGGGCACTGGTAGCTATCTCTGAGAAGAGATGTGGCAGCTACAAGCCTCTGAACCAAGTTACAATGAGGCTTAAGGGCCTATTTATTATTTAGAAACCATGGAAAATCCTAAACAGCCAAAACCCTAACCCTAGGAGATGAAGCACCAAAATTATGGGCCCCGTTTTGGTAAATTGGTGTTTCAACTTCCCAGGGGCGTAACTTTGGCATACGATCTTCGTTTGACGCGTACCATACCTTGTTAGAAAGATATGTCCGAGGAATACAAATTTTGAATGGGCAACATCAATCGATGGACCCATATTTCTCTCCTTTTTCCCAAAAAAACATCGTTTAGGGCCTCAAAACGGCTCCGAAAGTTCAAGACCCAAAAAACTGCTAAAAATAGTAAGTTGTGCCGAAACTGAAAAACTGAAAGAGACAATGGTGGGGCCCCAAGTGGAATAGGTAGGTGACCACCAATATCCACCTGGATCACTGGCATGCCTACCGGGCGCCCACGCCAACCACCATAAACAGTGTTGCCCAACCAACCCTTACCACGCAAACATGTAACGACAACCCAAAAAAATGATGGGCCACCGATGGTGGACCTACCTGCCTCTTCGTATTGCCTAACGACAGTGAGACCTGCCGGGGTTGGGTTGGATCAGGCCATGTAAAGTGGACTCTCCCACCCAAATTTAAACCATTTTAATGTATTTTGGTATAAAATAAAGAGGGGCAGGATTTGATCCCCTGATCCCTCTCCTCGAAACTTGGGAACTAACTGCTGCACCTAACCGACGAACCTTGTAAAGTATGCCCATCACTTAATATTTAAACCTCATTTTTGCCCACTGCACCCAGGCAGAGGTAGAAAGGATGAGAACGCAGTTCGAGGAGAGGCTAACATGGAAAATGGCATGATTTTCGAGATAGATTCTTGTTTGATGCCAAGGGAATCTTTTGATCCCAAGGAGGTAAAATTTTCATAATGTATTAAATTTTTTATACATTTTAACCAAAATTTTGCAAGGATCACGATGGTGCACCCATATTTTTCATTCGAGTAGTGGTTTTACAGATTCCATGTGGAGGAGAATCTTCAAGAATCTTGAGGGAATCTTTTAGATTCCTTGGAGGTTGAAATTCGTTGGTGTCAAATGAGGTCAACCTTATACTCATTCTTTTCATAATTTTGCAAGGATCTCAATGGTAAGATCATATTATTTTTTTGAGTTGCAAATTTCTAGATTATTTGTGGAGTAACATCTTTGAGGAATCTAGGGGGAATCTAAAAGATTTCCTAAGACCCAGATTTTCACCTTGTTAGAATTCAGCAAATTGATAGACAATCCTACACCTCTTAGCGACACGAGTTCAACGATGCAGTTAGATTTTCCATCTGGGCCTTATGTTTTTCGGCCACTTTTCAAAGTGAAGTTGCAGGTGTCATCATTCAATGTGTGAGTAGTCTTTTTTCAAGATATTCAATGCCATGAGATTGATGGTACAGCCAGATCTAGCAGTTTATCATCCTTTTCTTCATATAGCTCCAAAATGTGAGGTATATGAAATGTGATCATGTACTTCTTTGTCTCTTTGCTATGAGATGCATTGTTCTGTATAGATCCATATTGATGTTTGATGTGGGATCTTTTTTTTCTCTTGATGTGAGATGTAATTTCTATCACGGATTTGTTTTATGTTTGAGATCCCTTTATTTCCATGTTGGCGGGATACTCATTGTCACACATATGCTTGGTTGAGATCTCTTTGTTTCCATGCTGGCAGGATACTCATTGTCATTATGTGTGAGTTATTGTCATACTGATAGGAGTCTTTTTTGTGAATGAGAGTTCATGTAGCCAAACATCTTGTAGAGATGTCCAAAATCTCCTACGTGAGGGCATTTTCCTTGTATGATAGAGAAAATACCATCCATGTACATCATCAATCTTTCCAACACTTAATGCAGCGGGCTACACCATCTTGACACTGAGGCCCAGAGATGTAGTCCCTCCTGGAAGAACTTCGTTATCAATCTTGTGTTGCAAATGTTTTTTATGTTCCTCTTCTTTATAGCATGCAAATGTTCATTTATGTTCATTAAGGCTTTGATTAAATTCAATTCTAACACATCAGCCGAAGTAAAAGGTCTTAGTTTAAAGGGTAGCAAATTTTACCCGAATTGCACCCCAAATATTTTCATTTGCCAAAACTACCCCTAGATGTCTTGAAATGACAATGTGATCAACGCTGAAGTTTTGGGTGATGGTAGCGCTAAAATCACCATAACCATTTAACATAGTGGGATGAGAACCATCAAGAGAAATGTCTTTCTTGGATATAATGAACATGGGTATCTGAGTTCCATCCTTGCTAGTTATGAAAACATGTTTAGCCTGAAACTCTGTTTGATCAAAGCTTGGAACAACAATCTCTCTAAAAACTAATAACTTTGGTTTTTCCACATCTAGGTTGCATCAATAGATAACGCGAGGGGTAAGAAAATTTGTAAAACCAATAAATATCTCATTGTATTCACGCCTTCCTGATATTCCAGGATCTAACCCAATATCTATAGGAAAATTATGAATAAAATTTCTAGATTGCAAGTCTCGTATTTGCAAAACATACTTGAGATCGCTTAAATAGCTTAATAAAAGTTGATTTCTATTGACACAGAAAGCTGATTCAAGCACGTCCTTCTCAGACTCTCCAACAACGTTACTCCATGCTTCCGACTACGTAAGGTCTACATGGACCAATTTATACCTAGGGGATTTTTTATTGGTTTGAAAAGTAAAAAATGCACCATAATTTGCAACAGGAACATACTCTTCTTCTCAAAAATGGGTTTCTAGAAATTTAGAATCCGCACAAGATATTGACGTAACATAAATTTGCTGGAAATGATCCCAAAATTTGTAGATGATCACAACAACCTTGGTGAAGATCTAGAACAACATCTATGCACCGATAACGGGAAGAAAACATACCAATCCTCCAACAGGTAGTTACAATGAAGCATCAAGCTTTATGGTTTTATTGCCAGATGGATCTTTGGGTTATCGATGACCACATAGTTGGAATGCATTGTCACCATGTTGAAACAAGTGGCAGAGATGCCTGAAAAGTGCGGCCATATGCCTGAGCCCTTTCTGGCTACAGTCTCTAGGCAGGTTCTCCACCACCTTAAGAAATCTCCAAACCCATAAGATCATGCACAGAGACATCAAGCTTTCGAATCTTCAGCTCAACAGTGCGTGCCAGGTCAAGATCATGGATTTCGGCGTGAGCAGGATTATATCGCGGAGGTTGGATTCCTGCCATTCCTGTGTCAGAACCTACATGTAAATGAGTCCTAAAATAATTTATCCCGGTAATAATGACGGGCGCTACAACGGGTACGCCGAGGATATGTGGAGCCTTGGGCTTACCCTCCTTGAATGCTATGTCAGGCGGTTTCCTTTCCTAGAGCTCGACATCTAGCCCGAGTGGCTGCGCTCATGTACCCAATATGTGACGAGGAACCACCTGCTCCCCCGCCCTCGGATTCTCCTGAGTTCCAGAGCTTCATCCACTACTTCCTACGGAAGGATGTTGGATTTCACTGGATGGCATCTCAGTTGCTCACTCATCCTTTTCTGACCTAGGCGTCTCAAGTGGACAGTCACTAATAAGTTCAATATTTTTCCAACCAGTTGCTTCTCCTTTTGTTGATCCATTAGGACCTGATCAGAGACGAGAATAGTGTGGAGTGACATTGATCACTTTACTTGAATCCAAAGACACCATTTTGGCAATGAAAACCCCCCATCCTTCGTCGAAGGCCCATTTCATGATGGTATATTTCATTCTGGGAAGACCTGAACCAATCACGAAGGGATTCAACATGTGCAAGTCGTTGATGCTCACGCTCAAATCAGGACTGACCCTGTTTTGGTTTGTGTCTTGGTTGGCTCTTATATTTAACGAAACTTCTTCAAGTCATGCATCTGCAAAAGTGATATCACGGAATCAAGGGTTTTCCAGTTTTGCAACTTGGGGTGATATGATGCAATGGAACTGCTTGGTTTGTGTTGGATTTCGAGCCACTTCTCCACGATGCATAAAAAAAGTACATAAAAATGGTGTATAGATCAAATTCAGCTACAAAAAATGGATTTTGGAGCTTCAAAGCCCCCGATTAATGTCAATTAACTTGCGATCGACCTCCTCTATGGACAAAAAATAACTCACCACCAAGACTTGCAGGGAAAACCATGGTCGCACTTATTCCTCCTGTTCTTCCAGATGTAGGATAGACTGGATGCACCTTGCATTGAGTGAATTCAAATAGCAAGGGCTCAATCCTAGCCACACACACAACAATGCCTTTTCACAATGCACCAATGAAAAGAGAATTGGAAACATGTTGCCCCTCGGGCTTGCCTTCTCTTGGCAAGAACATCAGAATCCAGCTCGTTGGCTCCATTATAGAAGAAGCCCTATACCAGAACCACTCATATGCCTCAAATTTGGGGGCAAACTCATCTACTGCAGTGTTGGTCAAGCTGCGCATTTGATCAGAACTGGATCAAGGACCTAAGGATTAGCTCAAAATTCAAAGTTACAGGATTGGTTTGAAACCATGAAGGTTGCATAGGTCTCATATTCTTGATTCCAGTGCCGCAAAAATTTCAAAAAATGGACACCGTATAAATAATTTATTGCACATTGAATGTCGAGTGGGTCCGACGAAGCACGAACCTCCTCCCATGGAACCTCATCATATGACCAATGTGGGAGATTAATGTTAAGAGCTCTTAAGGAGCCTAATCTCAGGTTTAATATTTAATTAAGATTTATTTAAGTGGATTTTAATATGGTGGATATTCTGGAGGCACTTCCAAATTTAGGCGGACTTCCACTTTTAATGGAGTTAACTGGCAGTTGCCCCACATTTAGTGTAGGAAATTGGGGCAAAGTGTTTTTGGTCATAACTCCCTCATTATTGAGCCAAATTGGATAAAATTTTGGTCAATTTTGGGTCTCTTCGACCTTTGAAGCATTTTTGGATAGGTTTCATGTCGAATGGAGGTGATCTTCAGTAGATTTGTCTTCAGGGAATATGAAGGAGCCATCAGGGCCACCATGAGACAAATTCAGTTTGAGGCCTACCTTTTCCAAAGTTCTAATTGTATAAATCGGATAATTCATATGTTATATATCTGATGAGATGGTTTTTAGAGCCTATAGAGAACTTTTGAAGGCCAAAAATCTTCAGTAAAGTTCTAGGGGTCATTAGTGCCAACTTTTGCCAATAGCAGTACAGGGCTTAGAAAGAGCTGTTTGAGACCATATGCAGTGAAAAAATGGTCATTCTTGATTGAAAACATCATTAAAAATATATTTAAATAGGTTTTAGCAATTTTTAAAGACTTTTAGATGTCAAAAATGCAGCAGAGAAATTTTCATTAACCCTAGTGCCAAGGGGTGTCGATAGGTGATTGAGGCGAAACCGGAGCAGCTAGAGGCTTTTTTGGATGAACCAAAAATCTATCTTGAATATGTCAGTCACTTTGGAACGAATGGAAGTGGTTTTAGAACATTTTGAGAACTTCTAGAGCTCTAAAAGCTGATGTGAATTTCTGGGTAGCCCTGGGAAAATCGTGGAGGATATCCTATTTGGGGAATGCAGTGCTAAATTTGAGCAATTTATCAGTTGATATTTGATTTCTGATGTGTATCAGATACATCAGGAGTGGTTTTAGTGACAGAAACAAAATTCTGAGGGATTTTGTGCCATTTAGAAGCTCAGAGTAGCTTAGTGCGCCAACATAAGGAATCATGTCAACAAGAGCCTAAGACTGTTTTTAGAGTTTGGATAGCCAATTAAGGGATATTTATGGTATTTTTGGTCTTTTGGATCATTTTTTTATTAATTGGAATTAAGTATTTACTTGTAAAAAAAACTTTCCATAATCCCAAAGAGTTGAGTCATGATGACAAAGCTCAAAGAAGACGTGGCCCATGAGATTTCGGGTGAACTCCTAGATTAAAATTGTTGTTGTGTTTGAATGATTATTTGTTGCATTATGTTGCTATCATACACTTTAAATTACAACAAGAAAAATGAAGTTAAGATACATAAACAGTAAAAATTCATTTACCACCTTCAAGTAAATAATTCTGCAAAATTGTCAAGTACAAGCTAGATCATTTTAATTTAAACTGAGTGGTAGGTTCTTGAAATACATACAAGTTATCCAGATCATTTTCAAATAATTTTGGTATCAGAGCACTTGGTTTCTTGATTGAATAGCGTGAAAGATGTTTAAACAATGTAAAAGTTTGATTGTTTTACTGGTTGCAAACTGATTGTTGTTTGAGTTTGCTTGAGATTTGGGGATAACTACTGATTAGCTAAGTCTTGGAGAAAACAAAAACGAAGAAAGAGTTGAAGGATTCTTCCTTACCCCAAAGTACCTTATGGTCAACGTTGGAACACAAACCCTCTTGATGATTATTTGTTAAGAACCTTTTGGAGTTTGTTTGTTGTTTGCCTGCTTGAATAAGAGTTTGTCTTTACAGCCATTTCATTAAAAATCTTGTCATATGTTTTGAAAGCTTTGAGAACTTTGTGAAAGTTCCTTTTTTTCATTTACATCATAATGATAGCTTCTACAAGTGAAGTTTCCTCCTTCACAAGATTCTTCGATGATGATATGAAGCGTGACTTTATTATATTGAAGGACATGGTGCCAATTTTGTTTAAGGATAAAAGAGAAAGCACTGAACTTCATGAATAGTTGTTTGTCATGAATGAAGAGAAGGAATAAATTCTTCAAATATTGCATGATATGGAGAGGCAACTCCATCAAGCCTAAGAGGTTTTGTTGCACTGAAAATTGTCACCTTGACATTTTCAGTGTCGTTATGTGTTTAAGAGGACAATTCAAACAAACCATTCATTTGCAGAATATCTGTCATCCATTTTGACCATCCCTGAGTCAATCCTTGCCAAGATATTTCTTCAAAACTTGATCTATGATTTCGTGTTGTGGGCTTGCCTACGACGGATCTCTTTCTATCGACGATAGCTCATTATCTAGGAAGTTGATCTAGAAATCGTCAGTACCTTGGAATCTGCATGCCTCAATGGTAGGTTTCTCACCTTCGATGACAGGTTGCATCATTGACCTTCGATCGAATGATTCCGTGACATTTTCGACTTCAGCTCATTCATTCACATTTCATGGATTGTACTGAGTACTTTGATGGCCATTGACATTGTTGGTGGTTACTCTCACACTTGTTAATCAAGTGGTTTCTACCATGTTATACTTCGACACATTCATTCACATGGATAGAATCGTACTAGTTCAAGAAGTGGAAATCAAGACCCTAGATCTAGTTTCTACCATCCAGGCTGCGAGGAATTTTGTTATTAATTTATATAGTGAACTGTTCATAAATATATGGTTGTGTCCATACTATGTCTAGACATGTCTATACTATTGATGTATTAAAAAATCATTCTTGTATCAGAACAGTTTAAGTCATTTTTCTAGTTAGTTTTGATCTGAGTATGGGAATGCCTACCTCAGCGATGATATGCTTACATATATATATTTTTCATTGAATTTTTTTACAGGTCTGACTGGGGTGTCCAAAGGATTATCCTTGAAATGATAAAGTACTTCACTCTTCATACATGACAGACTCTATCTTCATCTATTACAGACTTCCCACTTTAGGGGGCAATATGTTGCACTGAAAATTGTCACCTTGAAATTTTGTTGTCTGTATGAGCTCATTATCACTCATAATTTCATCCTTTGCAAGTATAAAAACATCATTTCCTCATGTCAAGCCTTAAAAATAAGAGAAAAGCTCTCAAAAGTCTCTGGGTCCGATCCCCAGTGGAGTTGCCAATTTGTTGGCCGAATAAATCGATCTTGCAGACAAGACCGATCTCCCTAGTATCAGAAGATAGTCTAGCAACAAACAAACAAATAATTCTATCTTTCTCTATATATATCACGATTTATAAGTAAATGCTACAAAGTTGTTACGATCCTACCTTGATCCAACGCTTGTTTGTAGTAGTTGTCCTTCAGTTGCCTGAAAGAGTTATCTTTGAAGATGTGCAATCACAAACAAACAAACATCAAATAGCACCTGCATAGCATATATTCATAAATCATATATATTATGGTGATCAAGGAATCCATAAAATAAACAATTAAATAACATCTTATTGAGAAAAACAAAATTATTTGTATTAAGTTTGAAATAGTAGAAGAACCTTACAACCTTTTCAGCCTTGATGTTGAACAGGTCTTCCTGGGGTCCGAAGTAGGAATTTACTTTACTCTGACAAGCCTTGCACTCTTCCAACTGAGATACATACAGGTATGTAATCCTTCCTCATAAAATCTCAGCTAAAGGAGTCTAAGTTCCAATAGCACTTTACCTCAAATAACATTAAAGCTTCAACTCCCCCATTGTCTAGTTGTTTAGTAACCCTTTGAGGCTGCCCTATGCCTCTTTTTATAGTGCAAAAGAGGAGGTTACAGTTCCACCTATGAAGGGATAGAATCCTCCTTCAAAGGGATAAGTTCCTCACATCAAGGGGTTAGCTCCTTAAGGCATGGGATACATGAACCTGAAAAGAGTGGAGTTGCCACCGCAAGATTCCTTCCAAAAGCCTCTAGAAATGAATGACTAAAACTCTGGTATCGTAGTTTCTCTTTGTCTTACCTGCGGTCCTGCACCTAATGGTCATGTCTCCTGCGTACCTAACCAAAATTTCTCTATGTTAAGGGTGCATACCCCTGCAAAAGATTAAAAAGGCGCAAGTAAACTCAAAAATCTCACTTTCAGTCATTTCTAGAAGCTTCTGGAAGGAATCTTATGGTGGCAAGTCCGCTCTTTTCAGGTTCATGTATGCCATGCCTTAAGGAGCTAACCCCTTGATGTGAGGAGCTTATCCCTTTGAAGGAGGATTCTATCCCTTCATAGGTGGAATTGTAACCTCCTCTTTTTCACTATAAAAAGAGGCATAGGGCAGCCTCAAAGGTTAACTAAACAACTAAACAACTAGACAATGGAGGAGTTAAAGCTTTAATGTTATTTGAGGTAAAGTGTTGTTGGAACTTAGACTCCTTTAGCTGAGATTTTATGAGGAAAGAATACATACATGTATGTATCTCGGTTGGAAGAGTGCAAGGCTTGTCAGAGTAAAGGAAATTCTTGCTTTGGACCCCCGGAAGACTTGTTCAACATCAAGGCTGAAAAGGTTGTAAAGTTCTTCTACTATTTCAAAGTTAATACAAATAAGTTTGTTTTTCTCAATAAGCTATCATTTGATTGTTTATTTTATGGATTCCTTTATCACCATAATAGATATGATTTATGAATATATGCTATTTAGGTGCTATTTGATGTTTGTTTGTTTGTGATTACAGATCTTCGAAGATAACTCTTTCAGGCGACTGAAGGACAACTACTACAAACAAGCGTTGGATCAAGGTAGGATCGTAACACCTTTGTAGAATTTACTTATAAATCGTGATATATCTAGAGAAAGATAGATTTAATTGTCTTTTTGTTGCTATACTATCTTCTAATACTAGGGAGATTGTTCTTGTCTGCAAGATCGATTTATCCAGCCAATAGGCTTTGACCAAGAAAATGCATGAGGAAGAGGTAATCCATTCTAACTTGTCTTCAGTTTCATCTTTAGAAATATGTGTTGGTTCTTTCGAAAAACATACAAGAGGTATAGGGTCCAAATTAATGATTAAAATGGGCTATGAAGGCAAATGATTAAGCAAGCATGCACAAGGCATGGTTTATCCCATTTCGGTTGAGGAACGAACCAAGAATATTGGTCTTGGCTATGTGCAGTTTAATGGCGAAGATTCAAAATCCTTGAAGGCATGTGATGTTACTTTAAAGAGAACCTTTATTCCAAGTTATAAGATGAAAATATGTCAAATTTGTTTCAAAGACGATTTCCATTGCTTTAAGCCCTTTCTGCAGCAAGAATATGGTAGACATGCAGCTTATGGCAAGCATGCAAGTTCAAATAGTTTTCAAGACAAGAACGGTGATGTTAGTCTACAAAAGAAAGCTGTTGCATCTACTACTTCATCTTCTCATGAAGACAAAAAGGATAAACATTCAAAGCAGCACAAGAGGTATAAATCTTTTCATTATCAATTTGATTGTGTTTCTGCAAAGCATGATAATTTTTCATGTTTAAATGGAAGAAAGATTTGTTGTACATATTGTGGTCGATTTAACCATGATGCTTCGAGATGTTGGATGAGGAAGAAATCATACAGGAAGCAGATAAGGCAAAGACAACTTTCAAATAAGGTGCATGAGTTTTGCACATTTTTCCAAAACAGGGGACATGTTGTCTCCCATTGTTGGACTTTGCATCCAACTAGTCGTCTAAAGCACATGCAGCAAGAGGACAGAAATATTGGCACAAGTGGAACTAAGGATTCCATTATCGAAGTGAAAATGGAAGATTCACATGAAGAAGTGTTGCTGCAGCAAAAATCGCCATGGAGGTGTCTTGGAAAGAAGTGGATGGCCTTCTTAACACAGTAAGAAATACTCCTTTGTACATATGCACATTTCAGTTGTATGCATATATTATGTCGAAAATTTTGATGCAATATTGCATATAAATTGTTACACCATTTTTTTGGTCATCTAACCTATTATTATTAGATGAACCCAAGTACACCATGTAAGACCAATTTTACCCTAAGTAAAATTTCTTTCACCATATAAAATAATTTATTTGGTCATATTTAACCCAAAACAAGGAAATTAATTAAATAAATCCTTATTTATTTAATTATTTCCTAAGAACAAGTTATTTAAATCATTATTTAAATAATATTCTTAGTTAAATTTGACTAAATCATACATAAATAATTAAATAAACCGTTATTTATTTAATTATATTCCCATCATACCCCTAAAATGATAAATAAATCATTTATTTATTTATTATTTATAAATAAAGGAATTGACCCAAGTCAAGAATCCTTTCCCCTCTAACAAATATAATAAAATATTCCTAAAAGGTGCTTCTAGAATTCAATTAATAATATTTTATTCATGCACCGAGTTCTAGACCGCCCCAATATTTTGTTATAAATAGGGGGGTTTTCCCCATTCATTAACCACCTTCATTGCATTAGATCACTCTAGATCTTCTCTTGGTCACCATTTCCCATTTTTCTCTGTGAACTCCCATTGAGTTCTATGTTTGCTTTTCCACATCCATAAGAGAGAGAAATGTTAGATCTGAAACACTGAGGACTTCCAAGAACCCATCCCACTGAGGAGAATTGGAAAACACCTTTCTTGTTTTCCTCTCAGGTGCCCCATTTTTTAATATAATATAAAATTCTTTCATATACATTCTTCTTGTCTTGTTCATTGGATCTATGGAGCTATGTTATTTTTTATCTGCTTAATATCTTTTGTGCTTAGATCTGAATTTGTGTAGCAATCTTAAAGGTATTTTGTAGCCATAATCGATGTTAGGGCTATTTTTTATGCATAGCTAAAGTGATATTTTACGACAAAAGATTCATACTAACAATTGGCGACTCCACACGGGTTTTCTTTTGCGACCACTGTCATTTTATCTATTCCTGCATATCCAGCTGTTTCAGACCCTAGGGTTTCTCTTCCATTTTTTGTTTTCCCTATTTTTATGGTGATTTTCACCACTAAAACCATTTAAATGGTCAAATTTTTAACTTCCGTGTGTTTTTGGCCTTATTGCGTAGGTGACAGACATCAAATGCAGCTGAGACGACAAATTTTTTCTGAAATCTGCCGCCGAGACAGCCGGATCTACAGGTCGCACTTATTGGCCCAAAAAGTGCGACCTGAGCCTCAGGACGCACTTTTCTGCCCCAAACCTACAACCTGGACTGCAAACAGGTCAGAACCTGCGACCTGCACTTTTTCTGCAAATTTTTCAGCACTTTTTCTAGGTTTGTCTGAAGCTTTTGTCAGGGTTTTCCAGCCTCTGTCTCTGCCCGTTTGGACCTATTTCTGATCTGATTCGCTCACCTAAGAGGGAATATTTCCCCTTAGGGCTCTAGTACCCTCCACTTTTTTGTGGACGAGTCTTTACTGTCTCAGACGTATGAATTTCTAGAGTTTCAACCCTTTTTTTCTCAGATCCAATACCTCCTTTTCAGATCCCTTTATATCAGCTCTTCTCCCTCTCAAAACCACCTCATTTCATTTTGTTTGGGTTAATTTCTAAGACCACTACCATGTCTCTCTGATTTTTAAGCTGATCTCCTCCTTTTTAACAGCAACCTTGCCTCTGCCTCTTTGCTATTCTCTACACCACTTTTCAGCATATTCACCCTTTGGATCCCAGTCCCTCTAGACCGTAGATCTATTGGCCTCTTTTAGCGTGATTTGCCTGGTTTTTTCCCTCTTGTAGACTAGTTTTGAGAGACCCGCCCTTTTTGGGTTAGATTGCTACATTATTAGTTGTTAATTTTCTGTTTTTCTAGTCTTATTTACTGCATATTTCTTTTCTATTACGTAGCACACTTTTTCTTTTACTCTCAAAACGTCTGGGTTTAAAAAATTAAAATTAACGCATGCCACACACTGAACCTAAGCAAAGAAGTTCCTGGTTAACACCGCCTGGCAAAGACTTTAAAATAAATTGTCAATGCACCTTTTCTGCCCTTGACCTCACTTGATTTGTCCCTTTCTGCCCTTGTTGGTTTTCTTCTTCCCATCATCATTGCGCCCCCAAGAAGAATTCCTCCTTCATTCTTCTTGTTTTAGAATTCCTCCTTCCCGTTGTCATCGAGTAAGTCCTCCCCCGAGTCTGCACTTTGACTCTTCCCCTGATTGTTCGGGTTCTCCCCCTAGTTCTGGTTCTTCCCCTGTCACTTTCACCATGTCTGCTTCAGGGCCTACTACCAGCAGCAACCCTAGTACTACTGCAGGGTTTGTTTCTAGTGGAACCACTGCGGGACCTACCTCGACTGTCCCATGGCTCCCTTATATGGCTGGCCTTAGTCTCCCCGACTTTAATCAGCTGATTAATGATCCTATTTGCCACGATGTTAGTTGGCCTGCTATGCCAACCAAGCTCCCCTCTGATATTCCCACTATGTTAGATCTGAAACATTAAGGACTTCCAAGAACCCATCCCACTGAGGAGAACTGGAAAACACCTCTCTTGTTTTCCTCTCAGGTTCCCCATTCTTTAATATAATATAAAATTCTTTCATATACATTCTTCTTGTCTTGTTCATTGGATCTATGGAGCTATGTTATTTTTTATCTGCTTAATATCTTTTGTGCTTAGATCTGAATTTGTGCAGCAATCTTAAAGGTATTTTGCAGCCATAATCGATGTTAGGGCTATTTGTTATGCATAGCTAAAGTGATCTTTTGCGACGAAAGATTCATACTAACATAAATGTGGTTCAGTTGAAGGAATTTATTTTTTGTTGCAAAATTTCGTCGTGGTGTAAAATATGAGTATGATACTCACTTATATTGCAGCAATATCTTTTATTTCAGCTCTTATAGTCACCCACATGTTTTTGGGATTATGTACTTGTTGGTACTTGAAAGGAAGAGTTGAAGGTGTACATGTGCATGGAAGTTATATGTGTAAATAGCGGACTGTAAATAGGTTCACTGTGCATTGATACATGCACATGTGGTTGTTAATATGTATCATGTTTTTTATAGACTTATGTCGATTGTGTCGCACATGTTTGTCGACTTGTGTCGATTGTGTTGCACACTTTTTACATTGATTTTGTGTCAATTGTATAACACATTTTATGATGACTTGTTGTTGAAGTCACATGTTTCATGACTTATGTTTGAGACACCTTGGATCATTGATCAAGGCAACGATGTTCAGATTCCTTCTGAAAATTGCTTGCCATAAATTTTCTGAGTGAGTGCAAGAAAGGCAACTCTTGATAGGAGGATAAGCACATCGAGGAAGGGAAGTGTGAATTTCTTTCTAGTTTTGGTTAAAATTCACTAGCCCTGCAAGGCAAGTGTTTGAAGGCAGAAGAGAAGAGGGTGCAGTACTCTCATTTTCTGTACAGATCAGTTTCAGTAGTCCAAGAGAGCTTTTGGGGTCTAAAATCTTCTCATTTGGGAGGTGTGATTAGAACTGGATCAAGGACCTAAGGATTAGCTCAAATTTCAAAATTATAGGATTGGGTTAAAACCAAGATGGTTGCATAGGTCTCATCTTCCTAATTCTATCACTGTAAACGATTTGAAAAATGGACACCATATGAATAATTTATTTCACTTTGAATTCTGAGTGGGTCCGACGGAGCACAGAGGGGCCAACCCTCCTCCCATGGAACCTCATCATATGACCAGTGTGGGAGCTTAATGTTAAGAGCGCTTAAGGAGCCTAATCTTATGTTTAATATTTAATTAAGCTTTAGCTATGTAGAGTTTAATATGGTGAAGATTCTGGAGGTGCTCCCAAATTTAGGCGGACTTCCACTTTTAGTGGAGTTAACTGGCAGTTGCCCCACATTTAGTGGAGGAAATTGGGGCAAAGTGGGTTTGGTCATAACTCCCTCATCATTGAACCAAATTGGATGAAATTTTGGTCAATTTTGGGTCTCTTCAACCGTTTGAGAAGTGTTGGATAGGTTTTAGGTCGAATGGAGGTGATCTTCAATGGCGTTTGCTTCAGGGAAGATGAAGGAGCCATCAGGGCCACCATGAGATAAATTCAGTTTGAGGCCTAACCAGGGGAGTTAGAGTCCTTTTCCAGAGTTCCAATAGTCTAAATTTGATAATTAAGATGTTATAGATCTGATGCAATGGTTTGTAGAGCCTATAGAGAATGTTTTAAGGTAGAAAATATTTATTAAAGTTCCAGGGGTAATTAGTGCCAACTTTTGCCAGCAGCAGTGCAGGGCTTAGAAAGAGTTGTTTGAGACCATATACAGTGAACCAGTGGTCATTCTTGACTGAAAAGATAATTTTGAATCTATTGATAGAGGTTCGAGCAAGTTTTAAATACTTTTAGAGGTTGAAAACTCAGCAGAGACATTTTCATTAACCCTAGTGCCAAGGGGTGCTGATAGGTGATTGAGGAAAAATCGGAGCAGCCGGAGGCTATTTTGGATGAACCAAAACTATATATTTACTATTTTAGTAATTCTGGAACCAATGGAAGTGGTTTCATAACATTTTGAGAACTTCTAGAGCTTGAAAAGCTGATGTGAAGTTATGGGTAGCCCTAGCAAACCGTGGAGGATAGCCTATTTGGGGAATGCAGTGCTCAATTTGAGCAATTTATTAGTTGATATTTGATGCATGATGTGTATTAGATACAACAGGAGTGGTTTTACTGACACGTAAAATGTTTTGAAGGATTTTTTGCCATTTAGAAGCTCAGATTAACTTAGTGCGCCGACAGAAGGAATCGTCTAAACAAGAGCCTAAGATTGTTTTTAGAGTTTGGATAGCCAATTGAGGGACATTTATTCCTTTGGATCATTTTTGTATTCATTGGAATTAAGTATTTACTTGTAAAAAAAACTTACCATAATTCAAAAGAGCTGAGTCATGATGAAAAAGCTCAAAGGAGATGTAGCCCACGAGATTTCAGGTGAAATCCTAGATTAAAATTGTTGTTGTGTTTGAATAATTATTTGCTGCATTATGTTGTTGTCATACATGTTAAATTACAGCAAGAAAAAATGAAGTTAAGATACATAAACAATAAAAATTTATACACCACTTTCAAGTAAATAATTCCGCAAAATTGTCAAGTACAAGCTAGATCATTTTAATTTAAACTCAGTGGTAGGTTCTTGAAATCCATACAAGTTATCCAGACCATTTTCAGATCACCTTTGCATCCCTAACATACAGTGCATCTTACATGTCCTCTGGTGTTTTTAATTGTTTTACTTTAAGCGTGCGCGTCTTGGATGCCCTAGTGTCTGCGGGTTGCCTCTCTGTCGTGAGGCAATGGTGTCATTATTTGTTGATTTTGAATCAGAAAAATTTTGAGTGTTTTCTATCAACAGAGGGATACATGCCCTCATAAAACTCGAAAGTTTGAAAATGAGCAGAAATAAGCATTGCAGAAACGTCCTGGACTGAACCATACATATTAATGAAGCTTATTCTATATATTAATATTAGGATGAACCTATTTTGTTATTATAAAGAGAAAAAAATTCATAGATACTGATGAATCCTTGTGTGTTACCTGCATTCTAATGAGTTAACAAAAATGGCACTAGAAGAGTGATTATATTGTATTTTTTCCAAAGATCTTTTAGCTCTTCCTCCAACACCGAGATTCTTCTTGTATGTTCAGAAAAAATTGAAATACCCAATGGAGATCATTGCCTTGACAACTACTCCTTTTATACTGGTGTCTTAGGCAAAAAATCAAACTATTTTATGCTAGAGCTATTAGATGTCATTTCATTGAGCTACAGTGATAGGTGAGAGCTGCTCCAAAAATAGAAGAAAAGAGAGATCAATGCCTTAGAAATAAGCCACTTCGAGGGGCAACCTACAATACATTACATAAATGAAAAATTCTTGGATGATACAAACGAAAAAACCTCATTTCTATATATAGGAGTCCATGGGGCCACAATATAATCCTAGCCAACCTAACAATAATAATTTAAGGGCACAATAACAACAATATGGGGGTTACAGGGGCACAAAAATAACAATAAGTGGGTTACATTAACAACAATAAGGGACTATACTAGTAATATAGGGATCTAACATGCTACTCTCCTTCAAAAAATTGTTTTCCTCAATGCTTGAGTAACTCCGGGTGATTCTGTATAAAATTCTCATCCTCCCATGTAGAATATTCAGTGGGTAAGTTCTTCCATTTGATGAGATACTCTGAAATTGATCGATTTCGTAGTTGTCGAGTTCTTGTTTCCATGACTACTTCAGGTTCCAATATGGCTTTTCCTTCCTTATCAAGTTTTGGAAATATTGTTTGAATTGGAAGTTTGTCCCCTATAACCTTCTTTAAGCATAAAACATGGAAAACTGGATGCACTTGCAAAGAAGCAGGAAGCTCCAATTTGTATGCAGTAGTACCAATATTTTGTAACACCTTGTAAGGACCATAGTACTTTGGTGATAATTTATTATCCTTCTTATCTTGCTTGAGGGACATTTTTTTGTATGGTTATAGTCATAAAAATACCCAGTCTCCTACATCAAAAATTCTCTCACTACGATATTGATCTGCCTGTTAGGTACCTATGTTACTAATATAGTCCCTTATTGTTGTTAGTGTAACCCCCTTATTGTTATTGTTGTATCACTGTAACCCCAATATTGTTATTATTGTGCCCTTACATTATTATTGTTAGGTCTGCTAGGATTATATTGTGACCCCATGGACTCCTATATATAGAAGGAGGTTTTGGTCATTTGTATCATCCAAGAATTTTTCATTTATGTAATGTAATGGAGGTTTCCCCCTCAAAGTGGCTGATTTCTAAGGCATTGATATCTCTTTTATTATATTTTGGAGCTGGTTTCATAAAAATTGGTATCAGAGATTTGGATTTTAGGGTTTCATTGCTCCAAACGAGTCATTGTGGCATTTTCTCTATAACTGTTTTTCTACGAAGTTTCATGATCTGAAATTTTTACAGAGTGAAGCAGAAATCCTGAGGAATGTTGTGTAAACGTTTCAGATATTGGTTCAAAATATTTTCGGAGATATGATCTGTGGAAGTTAGGTTTGTTTTAGGCTCCCGAATTTCACCTAAAACAAGCCATCGTGGCATGTGCGCTATAACGTTTTTTCTACAAAGGTTAAGAAGTTGAAATTTTTATAGAGGGAAGATGAAATCCTAAAGAACGACCTGTACAAATTTTAGATCTTGGTTCGAAATATTTTCGAAGATATTATTTGCGGGAGTTAGGGCCTTTTTAGGATCCCGAATTTCATCTCAAATAGGTGACTGTGGGAAAATTGTCATAACTCTTTCTATGAGTGTTGGATTGGAATTCTATAAAAAAGTGGCCACAAGTACACAGACAGTAGTTTCTTGTCTATCAATTTCAGAGACCAAGGAGGAAACAATAGCACGTGGCACATCGTACAAGTTCACTCTACTGAACCAGTCCATAATTAGGTCATTATGGGAGATTGGGCGTAACTTTGCCTTGAAGAATCCAAATCAGGTCATACCTATGGCATGTGAAAGAATATTCAGAGTGCTACTACAAGGCCAAATTTTAGACATTGAAGATCCAAAATCACATAGATATATCAATTTCAATATTAAGCTCCTCAAAATCAAGAAAAGTGTGTATTTTGTTTTTTTGAATTGCATAAGTCTTGTTTGAAGAATCAATTTGAATTGATTCTATTGTAGCTGCTACAACAACACCCAAAATTTTGGGTATATTTAAAATTTCGGGCTCCCCCTCTACTCGCTTAGGCATTAAAGTCTTTCACCTGACCTGCAGTCAGTGACATCCCACTGACCTATCCCCAACCCCTCATGAGCTTTCTCACCATCATGATCAGATGTTGTTGCTGCAATCATGCCATATGTGGGAGGGATCATTCAACATACGCTTGAACACTCTTACCACAATTGCGCCATGAGATGGCCATGCGTACATTTGAATGGAATCCTTTTGTGTATTGACAAGTAAAGGCCCTCTCACCGTGGGTGATTAAGCATGTTGACTGAATACGTATTTTAAGCTTGTTAATATCATATGTTTTATCTAGGGACACCATTATCAAAGAGTAATTTTAATGTTGTAATGTTCCACATCACAAACTCCTCAGTCGTGTCACGACATCAACGGAAATAAAATTGAGCTCAATGACAAGGCCAAAGTTGCAAGACAGGGGAGGAGGAGAAGCAAGCGACTAGTACTGTTAAAAGGAGGATGGTGTGATATAGGTTGAGCAGAGAAAGAGCCTTTTATGTCACTGATGCAAAAGGCTTTCTTCACTAGTGTGCACCAGGTACTTAGAAATGCTCCATTTTGAACTGTCTGTACCAGATGCCATCTCGCATAAACCAAAAGCATTTGCTATGATATAAGCTTACGTAAGGACCGGATGGAGTATTTTCTAAAGAAGTTTTGAAGATCCTGCACAATGTCAGCTCTATGTCGATGTTTGCACACAAACGAACATATTTCACCACTTCTAAAAGTCTAGCCTGAAGTATAGCTCGGTGAAAAAATCAGACTCAGAAGATTTCTCTAGAGAATGACAGTCTCATTCAAGGCATTCTCGTGCCGGGCAGTAGTGCGAAAGCACACATGTTGGTGTGGCAAGCCAACGACAGAGTTTCAAATATGTGAACGCACCTTTGAGAAGCAACATTTATTAATCCTGAGCTACATAGTGTGGAATTATTTATGACGTAAGGAGTACAATGTGGAAGAATGAAAAGGCCTTAAAACCCTAGTCTCCTTTTCTCTTACATATCCATAAATTTTGTCTTTGCGAGACCATAAGAGATGGAGAACTTCAAATTGAACCTAAAAGGTCATGTTTAAATGCATACACCTTTTGGTAGCCAAGCACATTGATGTATATGCAAAGAGAGTCTCCATAACGACAAGATAGAAAGGGTTAATATTAAAAGGGCCATCAAAGTCGCTTGAGTAGCAGATTTCAAATCTCGATCTTTCAAAACAAGAAGCATTCGTATTATGAGGTGGTGGCCTTGGCGTGAATATTTTTATTTATTTGCGCTAACAATATGAGGAAAAGAAAATGATCAACGTTCTATAATTAAAACAAGGCACGAAAGCAATGGGGTTTTCAAACCACGTGGGATTGGTGGAACGAAACTACAGGGACACGTTGCATGGTTTCAAACGTTCAATGGCAGGTTTTCAACTTACGATAAATATTATATATATACATGGTGGTCAACTTTTCAACTAAAACATGGAGCAGAGTGCTATACCTATAGTGGCATGTTATAATTGACAATCTTTAACCACGTTTTAAGCGGTGCAAGAACCATATGGTTTCCTAGCCATATAAGAGGGCAAAACAAAACAAAACAAAAAACGTTACAAATGGGCGCCAAGCAGACATATATGGTGATCGCGTTTTATAGTAAAGTGTTTGGAGCATATGTTTAATGGTCAAAAGGTATGTTTGAAATACAGGCAGAGGGTTATAATAAAGCCATGATGGCATGTGTGATGACTGTAGCGCAATAACAGTTAAACCAGGAGCAGGATCGTAAAACGGTGCGTTAAACAAACTATGCATTAAACGATGCCGAGTTATGGTTTTAAGCTATGTTGGATGGAGACCAGTAAAACTGCTACCATTGTGAGCTCAACAACACATCTGTTTCGCTAAAAAAGCCCGCTACAACATCGTTAAAATACATCGCAGGTTGGGTTTTCCACATGTCTATCTCAAAATCTGCATGGTAACATCAGAAAAGGACTGCGCGTTTCAAGTAAGCGTATAAGGATATCAACACTGAAAAGGAATTCGAATAATTTATGGACTACATACTGAAGTCATGGATAGAAAAGCCAGCGCCATAAAAGGCATGCTTCATTTCACACTAAAAAGAGCTATTTTCAAAAGAACAGATAAAATCCAATTTCCATAGCCCAGGAGGCAATCACTCTTCAAATATGCTATTAATAACCTTCACTGGTCCCTTTTAGAAAGACGTTATCATTTCATATTCATTGGAAGCACAATTTTCGATATTTCCACTACTAACCACGTCGAGCTATCTTCACAGAGCTAAATTTTCGATAATTCCTAAGGCATTTTCTTGTACTCTGTCCAAAGGCACTGAAAAACCGGATCACACATCCGATGTAGATGTATTCGAGACTGCATACAGTGCATTTTCCATTGCAAGCTCATGCAGGAATGAGCTGCTCACCATGGAAGCGGAATGTCTATAATCGAGCGTTGCACCAGAACGAAGCACAGTAAAAGAAGCAGGTCGATGCATATGTCTACATGCAATAAAGGTGAAAGAGATTGTGTTGCGACTATAACGCATCGCTAGACAGAGAAACAAAGGTGGGGTACTTGGACGTGCAGCTGATTTCCATGATAGGAGCTGAAAGTCTGGTGCAGTTGATGGCAAAATTGATAGGCGACAACTTACGATTGCATTCGATATCAGGAAGACAGCAAAGGATCTTTTCTATGGAAGTTGATATTGATTTCACGGTTGATGTTGCACATCACTTCAAATTTTGAGAAGAAAAATGGAGGAGGTCGCAACCGTCGAGAGGTCGCGAAGTCGAAACATATGCTTCCACGCATGAAATGTGACCATGTGACTATGCGACTCTGTCGAGGTCGCAAGGTCACAAAAGAACATGTTCGAGAGGAACCGTGACCCGTTGATTTCCCCAACCCAGCGACCTCTACTCCAGAAGTGTGACCTACCTCGAAGGCAAATACCCATGCCCATCTGAACATAGAGATGTGTTTTTTAAACGAGATGGGCACGTGCTCGATTCATAGGTTGAATGTAAGCCGATACCCTAAATCAATTCATCGACTGCACCTATAGAACAAAATTGTGATATTTATTTAAAGCTCGGGAGAATGCACCCATCGCGGTTTTGCACGACGCTGGGAAAGTGGATACCCACATACACCACTCGGAGTATTGGAAATCTTCTTATTGGTAGCTGGCTTCGATGTGGTAAATGGTAAAAATGAACCTAAAAGGCGCCCCACATAGCACGTGGAAACCCCAGCTCAATAGACAGATAATTTCAAGCCTGATGCAACAATGAAGTTTCTTCCTCCCTATAGCAAGGAGGGTGATATTGATCACTTAGCAGCCTCATTCCTATTCACTCATGGTGGTGTACATGGAGACATTCTGAGGAAGTCTCTCGCTTTGAAATACTCACTTTATCTGTCCCAGACACTTCAATGAGGTCACACATCGTGGCTCATCCCAACATCCATTAACACATAGGAGTTTCCTTGGCTTCAGCATCATTCCCGTTGATGAGGAACACCAAGGGAGTTAACTGTACACATTTATTAAATGATGAACATGGCTTGGAATTTCAAAGTTTTCTTGCACAACATCAAACAAACTCATAGTGGATATGCACCAATCACTCATACATTTCCTACATAACAGGAATATGTAGGATTCCAAGATAGCTGTTAAACTCCCATAATTTTATTTTTATTCTTCCTTTTATGATTCTTCGATTTTCTACTTGCTCTACATAGATATATTCACATGCACATATATATTCATATATGTGTGTGTGAGGCTAGTTTAGTGTGTTGTACATGGATAATTTGTTGTGTTTGCATGCGAACAGGATAAGGAGATTACAACCCAGCCGAAGAATTTTCCACTTATCCAGAACATGTCGGTCCATGTGACGAGGGCTATGGCTTCCCACCCCCACCCAGAAAAACAAGTTGCTGATATCTCCAAAAGATAAATGTAGAAGGGATGAAAACCCCAGGTCGCAGGTCACAAATACAAGGAGGTCATAGGTCGCAGATGGTTCGAGGTTGCGAGGTCACGAATCCAAAGAGATCGCGAGGTCGCAAATCTAAGGAGGTCGCAGATCTGCTTGAGGTCACAGGTCGCAGATTTATTCAGGTTACGGGTCGCTGATGGCTGGAGGTCGCAAGTTGCAAAATATCTTGAGGTCACAGGTCACAGATTCTTGAAAGTCACAAGTTGTAGAGGTCGCCAAGTCACTGAGTTGCATCCCTTGGTAAATGCCCGACGGCGCGACGCAGCGACCCAGCGACTAGGTCGCAAGGTAGCAGAACCCAGTCAGGTCGCAGATTTGCTCAGGTCGCAGGTTGCAGAACAAATTGGGTCGCAAGGCAGCCCAACCATCAGGAAGCTAAAAAGTCAGGGGCCCCAAAGGGAAAACTTTGCTCTATAAATACTTCCTTCGGGAACTTGTTTAGAGATCTTTTGTTTGGGCCTCGAGCTGAGTACACTGTATTGTCTGGATTATACATTTGAGCATTAATACAAGCATTTTGAAAAATCCCTTTGTGGATCTGGTGTTGTCTTATGTATGAGCACTATTGAGTATTATATTTTCAGTTTCTGAACATCTTTAGATTAAGGGAACTGCATCTTCAATTCATATCACAGTTGCATAATAGTTTTCTGAGTATGTTAGTGGTGGTTGAGTTAATTTCACTTTCTTAACGCACACTGATGGCTTTGTTTATTAGCATTTTTGTTATCATTTAAAACTTTTAGGAAGTTAAGGGTGTTCTTGCCATGAGGAATTGTTTCTTTTGTGGTCAGAACAGTTTACAAGCATGACCCTAATGAAGTGTTGTTGACAACACTTCCTTCGGTCTTCATGCTCCATTATTTCCTCTTGCTACTCATAGTGTTGCATGTATATTTAATGCATCAATCATATGTATTATATCATTTGGTTAGGTTTGTATCCACTATTTTATAGAGTTTAAGAGAGACCCAAAGAAAGGAGAAATCAGTGGTAGCCAGACCCACACTCCGGACGGGATCCCTATTCCAAATGGTTCAAGGTCTAATTGGGACCTTTTATCGAGGAGATCCCCTGCTGTTGGCCGGACAGATTTTCCCATCAAAAGAATTGACGCTAGAAGGAGGGTTAGATTACAAGCTAAGCCCTTAGAGGCTACAGATAATCTCATATCTGTAATGGCTCGTTACCAAATCATTCTCTCGAGATGTTTTTCGAAGTTTTATGAGCCTCGATACTTCATCCCCGATGAACTTATGTATCACTTATCCCAGTTAAATTTTCATGGTGAAAATGGAGTATCCATAAACCGACACCTTTCAGATTTCTGTGACTTTGGTGAGTGCTATGAAATTGACAATGAAGGTTTGATTTGTTAGCTTTTCTTCCTCACTCTCGAAGGTCATGCTAAGAAATGGTGCCGCACATTGCTGAAAGCTTCCATCCATTCGTTTGAACAACTCACTAGTGAATTACAACAAGCTTTTCATAGGTACGATTTTCAAAGTGTATTGATAAAGCTAAATAACATCAGAATGGAACCTTAGGAACCTCTTAATGAATTTTCTATCAGGTTTGTTCATTATTGTTTTTAGTTCCCTAAAAAGGATGTCGATTGAGAGTTTCTAAGTGAACAGTTCAGCTATGTGATTCTCGTTTCCCTTGAAAATTTTCAGTTAGCAACCCAGCTTGAGCCTAGTGTTCACTATGACGACCCACAAGTCAACGGCTATTTTACCTTTGAATCTTTCACGCACCCTGTCGAATTAGAGCTTGAAAACTATTGTGGCACATTATCTCTCTCGATTCATGAAACCTAGCTTGAGCCCACTCTATGTTTCCCTAGACATAGTCCTAAATCTGATTCACATATTGATTATGAATTGACTCCTATCCCGGATGTAGTCAATTCCCTTATAAGACCTGCCAGATCATTGTTTTCTCTGAATGACACGGATGCACGTGTTGAAAAGCCTTGTATGTTTAATGCCTCTGTGACTCAATATGTTCGTTCATTATTCCCCGATTTATTTCTCAATCCCAACACACCAGTAATTTCTTTGAAACATTCGAAATTCCCTTATACTGGTATTGGCGAAAATCATAAGCACGTAGATGGTATTTCATAATCACAATCCAAAATCGATGAATCTTTTAAATCTGATTTGTCTTACTTGGAATCTTTAGACAACCATAGGAGCAATTTCCTATCTGGGCAACCCCAAGATTTCCTCATTATTGATCCATCCCAGTTGGTAACTCTCGGGAAGCCTAACATGCCAGGTATCCAACCTGATCAAATCAATGGTTCCAGCGATCAATGCTTATCTGAAAACATATTCACTCATACCCTTGAGGAATGTCACTCGTATCTCTCTACCAAATATAATATGCTTTATGAATATCCGAGTACCTATCAGGGAATCAAAGCGCTTCTGTTTGTGCCGGCCATTACCCCTAGTCCTTCTGATCCTGACCATACCCCTCAAACAACTCCAACTAGGGTTTCTCAGCTTAGGGTTTCTGAAATAATGACTCCCAAGTACCATGCTCCTCCCAGCATAACCACATCAGGTATCATTTCATCTGGGCAGATATTTCATTCTAGTAAGGTTTCCCTGAGCACATATTCCTGTCTCCCAGCAACTAGTGTGCAACAACCGATATGCCCCAATTTATTCACTAGTAAGAAAACGCCAGCCATTGTCTCCAATTTTTCCATTTGTTACCCAGCCAGTACCAGTTGCAATCAGGCACTAACATGTTATTTTTTCCAAATCCCTCAACTGCCCGGAAACCTTATGGTAAATTTACCCCATCTTGGCAAATATAAAGGATCTGATACTTTGGATTATCAATCTGTTAGTGTTCAAAATTTTGAATGAATTGATACAAAGCCCACTGACATTTTGCAACTCACCAAAATCCATGATCACATCCATTCGCCTGTTGATCTCGCCAAACCGTAAAAGTTGGGAAACCACCTACTCGAAGGTTCGGAGTTTGTTGAAGATGGTGCGGAATTGCAGCCTCCACTAAAAGTGGATTCGAATCCTTATATCCTTGACAGATTCCAGGAACAACTCCAAACTAGGGTTCTCAAATTTAGGGTTTCCACTCTCATATTTGCAAGTATCTATAATTCTCCTGGCACATGCTTGTTGCTTCCATTCCATGAAATCAATTATCCCCACCACCACAACGAAGTTTCTGATTTGCTCGACCAACCCTATTCGGTGGATGTGCCTACAAATAGGAAATGGCTCACCCAGTGCCCATCATACCTAGGCTTCTGCATCAATAGATGTGTGTCATTTATAAATGTTGAGTTTCAAGAACATATTGTTGTGTATCAGGATGAGAGTGGAATTTAGCTTGCACAATCCATTCTGGCACGTTCTTTGGTAAGTATCCTTCATCTTCTTGCCGTTACACATGCTCTTTAGGTAATTTTTGTTGTTGGTGCACGATTTGGTATGTTGGCTCTGGTCGCAAACATTATTGTTCTTTCAGGTCAGGAATTAATGTGGTGGATGCACTGGAAAGCAGGATTTAGATGACCCGACCACATCATTGGTTAAACTAGGGTTTTAGGTGTAGGCTAGCTAGGACCTGTTAATAAAAATTTTTTAGTTCAAAGTTAATTAGGTTTACTTGCCAAATTTTTTCTTCATAACTTAAAATCATATTTACTATTTTTGCTTAAGATTAATATCCTAGGCACCATCATATTACAATCGTTTTGCACTCATTTCTTTTCAGTTTTCTTATTGCTGCATAAATAATTAATGCTTGTATCGCGCCTCTTTTCCACCTACAACTGGTTGATCATTCTCCCACATGGAGTTGCATTGCATCTTGAGCCTCGCCTATTACATTGCATCGTACACTATCTTCCTCACATCATTTCTGCATATTGTTGATATATCTTTGAAAATATTCCACATATCGCCGATCACCGCATAAGCTATCATTACCACCTTGCAGACTTGTGTTACCCCGATTGCTGAATCAGTAACCCCATTGTTTGTGTGAGGTTGCGGTGGCTATCTCAAAAGGCAGCTTCCTTGCAGGATAGGTCATCGAAGTCGCATTCTCAACAAGATTCCTATGAGTCTAAATTCATTGGCCGGGGAGACACAAGCTGGTTGTTGTGGGAGACCTAATGAGTTTGAATGGCCTAAATACCCGTAAGCCTAAGCCTTGTGCCCATCATTATCTTGGACATCTTAATGATCTGTTTTGCATGCTTCGCCTATTGTGGTAGATGGTACATGAAGATTTGGCACAAGGGAAAACCCAAATTAGGATATCTTTCAGTTTATGTAAAACAAGAAACAACCTCTCTTGCTCATAAAATAATCTGGGATCCCTCATCCGCCCATGAAAAATAAGTGCCACAAGCACATGAAAATAAGTGCTATAAGCACATGAAACAAATAAGGGTAAAGGATCGAGAAAGGCTTCTTGTGCAGAGAGGTAATGCAACGACTTTGCCGGGGTACTGACCAAGCTCGCTGGTAGCAGAGCAACGTTTGTGATTTCTTGAAGTGACTCCGCCGGGGTGCTATTCAGGCCTGCTGGCAGCGGAGCAACACCAGAAACTTACTTTAAAAAATTCTGAAAATAATAAACCCACTGCCTTGATCTTCACATCATCAAAAATATACTGGCATCTGTGAGCTTTCTCTTTGATGTGTTTATGATTAGCGAGACCTAGTTGAGGCACAAGTATTAGGCATACGTGTAAGGGGCCAAAGTAATACAAAGGGTACCCATGGAACTTGTTCAATATTACCTTGCATCACTATCTAGACTCAGACTATTGTTGCGATATCGACAGAGATGCTGGATTCTACTAGTGGTTCGCCATTTGTTGTAGCTGCTAGAATAACACCCAAAATTTTGGGTATATTTAAAATTTCGGGTTCCCCCTCTGCTCGCTTAGGCATTAAATTCTTTCACCCGACCTGCAGTCAGTGACATCCCACCGACCTATCCCCAACCCCTCATGAGCTTTCTCACCATCATGATCAGATGTTGTTGTTGCAATATGTGGGAGGGATCATCCAGCATACGCTCGAACACTCTTACCGCAGTTGTGCCATGAGATGGCCATGCGTAAATTTGAATGGAAACTTTTTGTGCATTGACAATTAAAGGCCCTCTCGCCGTGGGTCAGTAAGAATTTTGACTGAATACGTATTTTAAGCTCATTAATCTCATATGTTTTATCTAGGGACACCATTATCAAAGAGTAATTGTGATGTCGTAATGTTCCACACAGGTCGACCCCACGGGTGACAAACTCCTCAGTCATGTCACGACATCAAGGGAAATAAAATTGAGCTCAACGTCAAGGCCAAAGTTGCGAGACAAGGGAGGAGGAGGAGAAAGCGACCAGTACTGTTAAAAGGAGGAAGGTGTGATACAGGTTGAGCAGAGGAAGAGCCTTTTATGTCACTGATGCAAAAGGCTTTCTTCACTAGTGCACACCAGGTACTTAGAAATGCTCCATTTGGAAATTTCCATACCAGATTCCATCTCGCATAAACTAGAAGCATTTGCTATGATCTAAGCTTACGTAAGGACCGGATGGAGTATTTTCTGAAGAAGTTTTGAAGATCCTGCACAATGTCAGCTCCATGTCGATGTCTGCACACAAAGGAAAATATTTCACCACTTTGACAAGTCTAGCCTGAAGTATAGCCCAGTGAACAAAGCAGACTTAGAATATTTCTCTAGAGAATGACAATCTCATTCGAGGCATTCTCGTGCCGGGCAGCAGTGCGAAATCACACACGTTGGTGTGGCAAGCCAACGGCAGAGTTTCAAATATGTGAACGCACCTTTGAGAAGAAACATTTATTAATCTTGAGCTACATAGTGTGGAATTATTTATGCTGGAAGGAGTACAATGTGGAGGAATGAAAAGGCCTTAAAACCCTAGTCTCCTTTGCTCTTACATATCCATAAAGTTTGTTTATGCAAGACCATAAGAGATGGAGTACTTCAAATTGAACCTAAAAGGTCATGTTTAAATGCATACACCTTTTGGTAGCCAGACACATTGATGTATATGCAAAGAGAGTCTCCAGAACTACAAGATAGAAAGGGTTAATATTAAAAGGGCCATCAATGTGGCTTGAGTAACAGATTTCAAATCTTGATCTTTCAAAACAAAAAGCATTCGTATTATGAGGTGGTGGCCTTGGCGTGAATATTTTTATTTATTTGCGCTAACAATCTGAGGAAAAGCAAATGATAAATTTTGTATAATTAAAACAAGGCGCGAAAGCAATGGGGTTTTCAAATCACGTGAGATTGGTGGAACGAAACTACACGGACACATTGCATGGAACCAAACGTTCAACGGCAGGTTTTCAACTTACGGTAAATATTATATATATACATGGCGGTCAAATTTTCAACTAAAACATGGAGCAGAGTGCTATACCTATAGTGGCATGTTATAATTGACAATCTTTAACCACGTTTTAAATGGTGCAAGAACCATATGGTTTCAAAGCCATATAAGAGGGCGGAACAAAACAAAAAAAAAACGTTGCAAATGGGTGCCGAGCAGACATATATGGTGATCGCGTTTTATAGTAAATCGTTTGGAGCATATGTTTAATGGTCAAAAGGTATGTTTGAAATACGGGCAGAGGGTTATAATAAAGCCACGATGGCATGTGTGATGACTGTAGCGCAATAACAGTTAAACCAGGAGCAGGATCGTAAAACGGTGCGTTAAACAAACTATGCATTAAATGATGCCGAGTTATGGTTTTAAGCTATGTCGGATGGAGACCGATAAAACTGCTACCAATGTGCACTCAACAACACATCTGTTTTGCTAAAAAAACCGACTACAACATCGTTAAAATACATCACAGGTTGCGTTTTCCTCGTGTCTATCTCAAAATCTGCATGGTAACATCACAAAAGGACTGTGCATTTCAAGTAAGCGTATAAGGATATCAATACTGAAAAGGAATTCAAATAATTTATGAATTACATACTGAAGTCATGGACCAAAAATCCAGTGCCATAAAAGGCATGCTTCATTTCACACTAAAAGAGTTATTTTCAAAAGAACAGATAAAATCTTATTTTCGTAGCCGAAGGCGATATTCCAGGAGACAATCACTCTTCAAAACTGCTATTAATAACTTGTACTGGTCCCTTTTAGAAAGACGTTATCGTTTCATATTCGTTGGAAGCGCAATTTTTGATATTGCCACTACTGACCACATCGAGCTGTCTTCACAGAGCTAAATTTTCGATAATTCCTAAGGCGTTTTCTTGTACTCTGTCCAAAGGCACTGAAAAACCAGATCACACATCCCATATAGATGTATTCAAGACTGCATACAGTGCATTTTCCATTGCAGGCTCATGCAGGAATGAGATGCTCACCACGGAAGCGGAATGTCTATAATTGAGCATTGCACCAGAATGAAGCACAGTAAAAGAAGCAGGTCGATGCATATGTCTGCATGCAATAAAGGTGAAAGAGATTGTGTTGCGACTATAATGCATCGCTGGACAAAGAAACAAAGGTGGGGTACTTGGACGTGCAGCTGATTTCCATGATAGGAGCTGAAAGTCTTGTGCAGTTGATGGCAAAACTGACAGGCGAAAACTTACGATTGCATTCGATATCAGGAAGACAACAAAGGAGATTTTCTATGGAAGCTAATATTGATTTCACAGTTGATGTTACACATCACTTCAAATGTTGAGATGACAAAGGGAGGAGGTCACAACCGTCTAGAGGTCGCGGAGTCGCAACATATGCTTCCACGCATGAAATGTGACCATGCGACTATGCGACTCTGCCGAGGTCACAAGGTCACAAAATAACATGTTCGAGAGGAACCGTGACTCGTTGATTTCCCCAACCCAGCGACCTCTACTCCAGAAGTGTGACCTCCCTCGGAGGAAAATGCCCACTCCCATCTGAACGTAGAGATACGTTTTTGAAACGAGATGGGCAAGTGCTTAATTAATAGGCTAAATGTAAGACGATACCCTGAATCAATTCATTGACTGCACCTGTAGAACAAAATTGTGATATTTATTTAAAGCTTGGGAGAATGCACCCATCGCAGTTTTGCATGACGCTGGGAAAGTGGATACCCACATACACCACTCGGAGTATTGGACATCTTCTTATTGGTAGCTAGCTTCGATGTGGTAAATGGTAAAAATGAACCTGAAAGGCGCCCCACATAGCACGTAGAAACCCCAGCTCAATAGACAGATAATTTCAAGCCTCATGCAAAAATGAAATTTCGTCCTCCCTATAGCGAGGCGAGTTATATTGATCACTTAGCAGCCTCATTCCTATTCACTCATGGTGGTGTACATGGAGACAATCTGAGGAAGTCTCTCGCTTTGCAATACTCACTTTATCTGTCCTAGACACTTTAATGAGGTCGCACATCGTGCCTCATCCCAGCATCCAGTAACACATAGGAGTTTCCTTGACTTCAGCATCATTCCCGTTGAGGAGGAACACCAAGGGAGTTAACTGTACATATTTATTAAATGATGAACATGGCTTGGCATTTCAAAGTTTTCTTGCACACCAACAAACAAACTCATAGTGGATATGCACCAATCACTCATACATTTCCTACATAACAGGAATATGCAGGATTCCAAGATAGCTATTAAACTCCCATAATTTTATTTTGATTCTTCCTTTTATGAGTCTTCGATTTTCTACTTGCTCAACATAGATATATTCACATGCACATATATATTCATATATGTGTGTGTAAGGCTAGTTTAGTGTGTTGTACATGGCTAATTCATTGTGTTTGCATGCGAACAGGATGAGGAGATTACAACCTAGTCGAAGAGGTTTCCACTTATCCAGAAAATGTCAGTCCATGTGACGAGGGCTACGACTGCCCCCCCCAGAAAAACAAGTTGTTGATATCTCCAAAAGATAAATGTAGAAGGGATGAAAACCCCAGGTCACAGGTCCCAAATCCAAGGAGGTCGCAGGTCATAGATGGTCCAAGGTCACAAGGTCGCGAATCCAAAGAGATCATGAGGTCGCAAATCCAAGGAGGTCGCAGATTTGCTTGAGGTCGCAGGTCGTAGATTTCTTTAGGTCGTGGGTCGCTCATGGCTGGAGGTCGCAAGTTGCAAAATCTCTTGAGGTCGCAGGTCGCATATTTCAGAAATTTGCAAGTCACAGAGGTCGCCAGGTCATTGAGTCACATCCCTTAGTAAATGCCCGACGGCGCAACCCAGCGACCCAGCGACTAGGTTGCAGAACCCAGTTAGGTCGCAGATCTGCTCAGGTCGTAGGCCGCAGAATAGACTAGGCTGCAAGGCAGCCCAACTGTCGAGAAGCTGAAAAGTCAGGGACCCCAAAGGGAAAAATTTTCTCTATAAATATTTCCTTCGGGAACTTGTTTAGAGATCTTTTGTTTGGGACTCGAGCTAAGTACACTGTATTGTCTGGATTATACATTTGAGCATTAATACAAGCATTTTGAAAAATCCCTTTGTGGATCTGGTGTTGTCTTATGTATGAGCACTATTGAGTATTATATTTTCAGTTTCTGAACATCTTTATATTAAGGGAACTGCATCTTCAATTCATATCATAGTTGCATAATAGTTTTCTGAGTATGTTAGTGGTGGTTGATTTCATTTCACTTTCTTAACTAACACTGATGGATTTGTTTATTAGCATTTTTGTTATCATTTAAAACTTTTAGGAAGCGAAGGGTGTTCTTGCCATGAGGAATTGTTTCTTTCGTGGTCAGAACAGTTTACAAGAATGACCCTAATGAAGTGTTGTTAACAACACTTCCTTCAGTCTTAATGCTCTATTATTTCCTCTTGCTACTCATAGTGTTGCATGTATATTTAATGCATCAATCATATGTCTTGTATCATTTGGTTAGGTGTGTATCCACTATTTTATAGAGTTTAAGCAAGACCAAAAGAAAGGGGAAATCAGTGGTAGCTGGACCCACACCCTGGACGGGATCCCTATTCCAAATGGTTCAAGGTCTAGTTGGGACCTTTTACCGGGGAGATCCCCTGCTGTTTGCCGAACAGATTCTCCCGTCAACAGATTCCAAAGGCATATTGTAGATAGATATTAGTATTGGGTTCTAAAATGCCCCATAAAAAGAATTCAACACCCATTAAGCCTTCAAAAGGCTCTACTATGGCTCATGAATATGAATAAATGCAACATGACATATCAAAATTACAAGAGCAAGTGCACCAAATTTCGCTCTCATAAAGAGCAACAAAAAACGAAATGGATGTTTTGAAGAAAAGCATGGAAGCTAAGATGGATGGTTTGAAGAATGGTATGGAAGAAAAAATGGAAGGTTTGAAGGAGGATATGCAAGTTTTGTCAAAGTTGATACAAGAAATTATTCCTAATGGCGAAAAGATAGTAGAGGAAACTCATGATGAGAACAAAATAAATGTTAATTGTGATTTCATAAACTATAATGTTGGATTGAAGAACCACCATATTCCAAAGATGGATATGAGGAAGTTTTATGGAAAGTATCCTGTAACATGGATACTACAGATGGAGCAATATTTTGATCTCAATAATGTGCAAAACACACAAAAGGTACGCATTTCAACTTTACATTTAGAACAAAATACATTTGTATGGTATCAATGGCTTTGATCCCATAAAAAAAATTGTCACTTGGTTAATTTTTACGGAGTAAATGATAGCACATTATGAGGATACAAAGATAAACACCTTCTTTAGCTAATTTATAAATCTCAAACAAAACGGTTCAGTGGTGGACCACATTTAGGACTTCCAAAAATTGAATATAAAGGTAACTGATATTCCAGAGGAACACAATATTGATGTCTTCATAGGTACTTCAAAGGATAACATCCAACATGAATTTCACATTTGGGAAACTGATTCATTATTGAAGGCATCCAGGTTGGCAAGAAAAATTGAATGTAAAATTATGGCAACAAGGAAGCCCACCACTCACATCTATAAATATGGAAGTGTTGCTACTCCTAGAATTCCACAACCTACAAGGTTGAAACCACAACAATTGGAAGAAAAGAGAGAAAATGGGCTTTGCTACAATTGTGATAGAAAACCACTAAAGGTCATAAGTGTGTTGATAATAAATTATTTTACATAGATTGTGAAGAGGAGGAAGAAAATGAACAAGAATCTTCAAAAGAAGAGGATATATATCAGGAACCAACCCTAGAAGAAGAAGAAATGAGTCTGACCATATCATGTAATGCATTGGTAGGAATTACCACTCCTCAAACTCTCAAGATATAAGGACATATCAAGAAGAAAAAGGTAATAGTGTTGATTGATTCAGGGAGTACCCATAATGTTATTCATTGTAAGGTAGCCAAGGAATTGAATTGTTTCCTATACCCAGCACCAGAATGTCAAGTGATGGTTGCAAATAGAGGAAATATAAATTTCTCTGGAAAATGCCATAATATCAAGCTAACCATGGGGGAATATGTATTGAATAATCCAATTATTTCCATTCCAATGGTAGGTGTTGATGTTGTACTAGGAGTACAATGGTTACAATATTTGGGGACAGTAGCTTTTAATTTTCAAGAACTTTTCTTGGAATTTTTTTCGGAAGGAAAGGAAATCGAATTACAGGGTATTTCAGGGAAGCCAAGAAAGAAAATAAGCTCTAATGTCATGACAAAGCTTCTGAAGAGAGAACAACGAGGCGTAGTTGCACAATTATTCTCACTAGAAGTTCCAACATCAAAATCATCTATTTCTCCATATCTCCAAAAAGTATTGGACAATCATTCCAAGGTGTTTGAAACTCCCAAAGGACTCCCACCTATTCATGATCATGATCACGTTATTCATTTGATTCCGGGAATTTTTCCTCCAAACATAAGGTCTTACAGATATCCTTATGTCCAAAAGAGTGAAAGTGAACATATGATTGCAAAAATGTTAGAGGCTGGTATAATTCAACCTAGTCAGTTTTTTCTCTGCTCCAGTAGTATTGGTGCATAAGAAGGATGGATCATGGCGCATGTGTCTGGATTATAGGGAGCTAAATAAACTCACTATTAAAGATAAATTTCCCATTCATGTAATTGATGAATTATTGGATGAATTATATGGAGCAATTTATTTTAACAAGTTGGATCTTCATTCAGGATATCATCAAATTAGAATGAAGACTGAAGATATTCCGAAAACAACATTTCGAACCGACGAGGTTCATTATGAATTTTTGGTCATGCCTTTTGGCCTTACCAATGCACCTTCTACATTTCAAGGGTTGATGAATTCCATTTTCAAACCCCTCCTTATAAAATTTGTGCTAGTATTTTTTGATGACATACTAATCTACAACAGGTCTTGGAAGGATCATGTTCAACATGTTGACATGGTGCTTGAACTATTGGAGGAGAAACAATTATATGCAAAAACATCCAAATGTTTCTTTGTAGTAGAAGAGGTGGAATATCTGGATCATATTGTATCTCACGAGGGTGTTAAGGTAGACCCTAACAAAATTAAATCCATTAAGGAATGGAAAGTCCCCACAACCATAAAGTGGTTGCGAGGATTTCTTGGGTTAACAAGGTATTATCGCAAATTTGTTAAGAATTATGGGAGAATAGTAGCACCTCTAACAACATTATTGAAGAAATATGCATTTTCATGGACTCTTGAAGAAACTAAGGCCTTCGAACATATTAAAGAGGCAATATGCCTAGCACCAGTCTTAGCTACGCCAGACTTCACAAAACCTTTATTGTGGAATGTGATACCTCAAGAAATGGAATTGGTGTTGTTTTAATGAAAGAAGGAAGACCCATTTCTTTTGAAAATCATCCAATCAAAGGAAAGTATTTACAGAAAGCTATTTATGAGAAGGAAATGTTGGAAATACTACATGCACTAAAGAAATGGCGACCTTAAGTAATGGGAGGACACTTCAAGGTAAAAATTGATCATGATAGTCTTAAACACTTTTTGGAACAAAGACTATCTTCAGAAGAGCAACAAAAATGGGTCACAAAGATGTTGGGTTATGAATTTGAAATCATCTACAAAAAAGGGAAGTTAAATGTTGTTGCAGATGCACTCTCAATAAAGGATGAAGAGGTGGAAGCATTGCTTTGTGCCATCTCTATTATCCAACCAGATTGGATAACCAATGCAAGGGATGAATGGAAGAACGATGAAGAAGTGTGGACACTCATTCAAAAGTTGCAGAAAGATCCTAGTACATATGATACATTTAGTTGGAAAAAGTATTCCTTATGGTACAAAGATTGCTTATATATTTGCAATAATTCCAAACTAAAACAAAAGCTTATTTTGGAATTGAACACTTCTCCTTTAGGAGGACACTCAGGATTTTCAAAAACTTACCACAGGGTGAAGAAAGATTTTTTTTTGGGATGGCCTTAAATCTAAGATTCAAAATTTTTTGGTGGAATGTTTGGTTTTCCAGTAGAATAAAGTTGAGACAATTAAGACACTAAGTCTTATACAATCTTTATCCATTCCAAGTTAACGTTGGGAGGATATTTCAATGGATTTTATCACAGGTTTACCTAAGTCTGAAGGAAATAGTGTAATCATGGTGGTAGTTGATAGACTTACCAATTATGCACACTTTGTGCATTATCTCATCCATTTAAAGAAAGTAAAGTTGCTACTGCATTTATGGAAACAATTCAAAAGCTACATGGAAACCCAAAGATTATTGTAAGTGATAGAGATCCCATTTTTACTGGAAATTTTTGGACGTAATTATTTTCTTTTTTGGGTACTCATCTAGCTCATAGCTCATCTTATCATCCTCAATCTGATGGTCAAACAGAGATAGTGAATAAATGTTTAGAAAGATATCTTTGTTGTTTTTTATCTGATAAGAAAACACAATGGGTCAAGTGGTTACCTCTCGTTGAATGGTGGTATAACACTTCCTTCCATACTGCAGCAAAAATGACCCCATTTATGGCACTTTATGGATATCATCCACTGTCCATAAAATATTCTTTAAGAGAAAATTCTAAGGTTCAAGTAGTGGAATATCACATTGGGCATCAACAAGAAGTTGTAAAACTCTTAAAGGATAACCTAAATTTGGCACAAAATCGAATGAAACAACAGGTAGATCAAAATCACGGCAAGAGAAGTTTTGATGTAAGAGACTAGGTATTTTTACAGCTAAAACCATACAAACAAATGCCCCTCAAGCAAGCTAAGAAGGATAATAAATTATCGCCAAAGTACTATGGTCCTTACAAGGTGTTGCAAAAGATTGGTACTATTGCATAAAAATTGGAGCTTCCTACTTCTTCGCGAGTGCATATTATTTTCTACCAGAACTTGATGAGGAAGGAAAAATCATATTGGAACCTGAATAAGTGTTGAGAGTTTTAATTGGTGAATCAAAGCTCTTAATATTTAATTTTTCAATCCGAGCTCGTAAACACGAGCTGCACTGCACTTCTTGATTCGGTTTGTAGGTTAGAGTTTTAATGATTCCTTATGATAATTAATTAAGATTCAAGACGCTAAAATACTCATAAACACACAAATTGCAGAAAAGAGATCAGTTCATCATTCCAAGTAGGATCAGTAATTGAATTTTACTTGAGCACTTAACCCTTTATATCATGATTGAAGTGAAATCAAAACCATTACCAAATCAACAACAACTTTAATTCAATAACTCACTGCTTGCAGAAAATCTCAAAACCCTAATTCTAATCTTTGGAGGTCACACTTAAAAGGAATTACCTAATTTGAGTAAACCTATAAATTGGTTCCACACTCACACAGTGAACTCGCGATTACTAATGGTATCCCTAATTAACTCTAATGACAACACTTCATGCCAATTTCACTATATTGGTGTCAAGCAAAAATGTGCACTATCATACTGATTTGAATATCGATTTAACACATAGACTTCAGTCATGATAGCAATTGATCTTTCACATCTAGCCAACCCATATATATATGTATTACCCACTTCTGACAGTTTTAATCCCACAACTTCTAATTTTCAAACCAAACTGAAATAAACTCAAGCTATCAAAATGCACAATTGTACTCTGGATATCAATTTTTAATTATAGTTGTCTTTCATCAAACTTCCAACTATACTTTGGCAAAGTTACTCAAAATTCTACAGCAATCGACACTCTGGTTTCTATAATAAGATAATATTATCAATTCAATCAACACACGCTACATTAATACATAGAAATAGAGATGAATTCAATATAGAAACTAAAAGTTGACAAGTTCACATAGATTACCACTCGCAGTCATCTAATCATCCTCTGAAACTTGTAATAAAATGTTTCATCTTTAACGAATAATTGCTTTCGAACCAAGTTGCAGGGGTTAAATCACTTCGTCACTGCTATTCTTATGGACATGGAATTGTGAAACTTGCACCAAACTATGAACCCTAACACACAATTTCAAGCATTGATCTAGAAAGGAACACTGGTTAAGATGCTACCATGATCATTATGTCCTTAAGGGAATATGCACTTACTCAAAATAATCTTTCCAATTCAACTCGACCTAGATGCTACAACAGTATTTGTAAATGACCTCCCACTCCAAACTCTAATCTTATGAAAAATGAAACGAGACTGTAAATATCTACTTAATCACACCAAAATAATGAAGAAAACTTGCTCATAACTATTCTATGAATCATCTACTTTCTCCTACCTAATCAGCACACGGGTCTCCTAGTGACATGCCAGCTAAGACCCCAAAAGAACCTATATCTGTCACTCTTCAATGAATCAAAACTTCACACTCCTATTATGTCTTAAGCAATGATAAATATCAAAACAAAAACTCCAATTTAAATGAAAATCTGTTTCTTCAAACCAAATGCATGGAATTCAAACATAATTATTCAATCTTAAAATGACATGCATCTGCTATGAGAAATTGGACTATGTTTACCAATCTGAGCTATGCACACATGAAATGAGATGCAGATTACTTTAACACACAGAACCGATTAACACATAGAACCAATTAATCATTAAATATATTTGCAAATTCGAGCTATGCTATCCTACTGAAATCGAACTAGAAATTCCACATGTACTCTAGTCCTATCTACTTATCTCACAAAAGATTTAATTAAATGCATATAACCATGCTCTGTTCATTCACAAAGGAATGCATTCAATAAATTCATTTATCTCGAAAGATGACAAACTATATGCTTAACTATGTTTCTAAGAAAAGCTTCAATCCAGAATGATGCTTATGGGATTAAAAATGGACATCAATCCTTATGGAAAGAACCAGGCACACTTATAGCCACAATAACAGAGCTTTTAACATAAAATTCCCAAATTGATCCTTGATATATGAAATTACCTTTGTTACAACAACATTAATGAAATTCCATAAACGAAATTGATTTTCAAAAGCAATTAATTATGCAATCAAGAATTCAATCAAACTATACTTACGAATTCCCTCTATTACAGAAACATGAATCAAATGCCAGGAAACGAAATCGACTTTCAAAAACAAATAATTGTGAAATCAAGAATTGAATCAAACGATACTTACGAATTACCTCTAGCCATGTCTACAGGGTTGAACTAGTTGTGGTGGGCCCTTGCCACACCCGAGAAAGCGTTGGATTAGAGTCCTAACTACACCTACATCAAATTATCTCAGAATTTCATCAAATCCACAATATTCCATATCTAATCAAGAAAGCATCAGAATAATTGCAATTTGGCTTTCACCAATAGAACATGAAATCACAGTTTAGTATTAATAGCTGAAAACGAAAATACATTAACCTCTTCAATCAACCATATGTTTTTTCGTTTATAGGCATGCTTACTTACATAATTAGTAGCAATTATATTACAGAGTAGGACATTGAAAACCATGGATATCGTAATCCACGAAATCAACACTAAATTTCCTAAATTTACACTATCAATTTCTTATCAAAAACCGCATGCTGCTATAGGAAAAAGGTTCCTAATTCTTGTCAACTGAACTCCACTATACGGATAGTGGCCAGCTGGTCCTTCACCAATCCTTGAATTTTTTGAAGTGCTGGAAAGAGAATCGAACTTGCTGAGCGGCAGCTTCTATCTTGAGGCACGCTGGAATATCAACTGAAGGATGGTTGAAGGAACATATTTTTCCTCCAAGTCAAAGAGCCAACCAAACAGGTCCTACAAGAAATCCATCATTCTACCCATAATAGTAAGTTAACAAATAAGCATGCTACTAAAAATGCCTAACTAGTTATAGAATAGTAGAAACAATTATACTTGTACTGCCTTTTGCCTTTAACAATAATTGATGAAAAACTGGCCATATTAGGGATTAGGAGGGGAAAAAGGAAGTATATATGTGTCAAAAATAGGCCAAAAGAGGCAAAGAAGGTAAGGAAGAAAAGAAAAACAGTAGCCTCAACATCTTGAATCAGTCCTTAGGTTGATAGCTAAAGATATTTAGGACATATGACGGACAAATATGGAATAAAGGAATTCATATTTGACCACAACAGGGTTGTTTGGGGGATTTTGAGAAATCTGGAAAATTCCAAATTTTACATAAATTAGCCTCACGCCCCCTGCATATCTCCAAAACCATAAGGTACTTGTCAAAACTGTTATAGTGTTAGTAAATTTTCTATACGGGGATCAACACCTATGTGCCCGAATTACTTCCTTTGCCTTCATCTGCATGGAAATTGAGGCAAATGTTGGCAGTTTAGAATTTTTGATAGATTTGGAAAAATTGGGTAATTTCCTTTTAGAGACCCATATGAGTGAGCTGGGTGGACTCCAACTTATGGAGAGGTATAATAATATTATTTTTGATAATAACCTCTCCCGTATTCTCTGGAAGCGCGCCGAAAGTGTCAAAGCCCCAAATTAGGCATTCCCATACTTAATTGGCTTGTGAGAGATTTCAGCGATGGAACCCCATGATAAATCTACTCCAACAAAACCGTCATCAGTAAAAAATGAAATAATCATAATTAATCATAGAGAAGTGTAGAAATTGATGATAATCAACCATAGAGAGTATTTGACCAAAAGTGACATAATTAGGGTATAGTACGAGCTAAAAACCTAGGGTTTTAGGGTATAAACAATGATGTTTCATGATGCAAACATGTGCATATACAAGGCCCAACATCCCCCCATTCCTGAGTTTTTGCATTTCCTCATGCAAACAAATACTTTACTCATATCTAGGTTTTTATGGCATCATGGATTTTAGGTAGGGTTAGGTCTTGTGAAGCAACACTACATGAAGATTTGATTGCCATAGGTTTGATTTTAAGAGCGATACAAATTAAGGAAAAATAATATATATGATAGGAGGAAAATGATGAATAGCATGATAGGTGACAATGGAAATAGTATATGAGATTAGGTGGTAATGGAGATGGGAAGACATGTACTTGCATGCTCTATTTTCACGAGGCCAATGCTTATGAATGGTTTCTTCATGAAAGGCAGCAATAATTCATCCTCTATTGGATTCAACTGATAATATGTGTGAATATAGGAGGGGAAGGCATTGTAGTTACTACTTTTGTTTACATGAATCATTATGATTATGACCTAGAGTAGCATGCAAATGGAAGGTATATGGAAAACTAGGTATACGAAATATGTGGTGGCTAATCATCAAAGCTTTCTTAAGTTTCTAATCAATTAAAGAATCTTAAGACACCTCTACCTCAATTTTTACCCTTTTTGTTGATGTCCTTGGTGTTGCAAGATGAAGTAAATGGTGGAATGGCTCGAGATTTTGTGAGTGCTAATATGATCTGCTGAAGAAGGAAAAAAGTCTCAATATCCATGTTATCCGAAAAATGTTGATGCATGTGTGATTTCATACGACCTCCTGAAAAAGAAAAAAAACGCAAGCACCATCATTAATAATCCTCTTTATTGAAATAAAGGAAATAGGTTAAATCAAAGAACAATTACTTGATCATGCTCCAAGCCCAACAATTGCGAAAAATGATAGTGAGAACCATGAGTAAGTTGTAGAAATTTGAATAACTATTAAATTATTCACCGATATTATCCTGATCACACACTATTTGAGCTTCATGCATAATACATAACCTCTTCTACCATTGATCATTAATTGCAGAAATATAAACAATCGCATGTGCACATTAAAACCATAAATAATCACACATATAAACACAGTATTTATGGGAAATCTTAAAGCTGAAAACCCCCAACTATCTGTATATTATAATGATAGAGATCATGTAACAATCACTGTACAAACTCCTCACAAGCTCTCAGCACAATCTCCAATTGTTACACACTACACAAGCTCAGATCTAACAAAACACATGCTCCAATCTGCTCCACATGTTAGCCTGCCTCTACTGCACAATCCAAGATGAACAATGGCTCAATCCAAGTTCGAATCCCTCTGGTATGCACTACGCAATCCTCATTGGCATCTCCATCAATGTGTGGTGCAAACTCATGCACCAGTATAGTCACAACTGATAGTCACACTGCTCTTTCACCTACCTCTCCACTGGTCTCCACTGAAATTGTCCATGCACTGAAGTTAACTGATGCATTCTTTAGTTGATTTATGAGTTAATAATTATTGAATTAATTAATAATTAATTCACACCACTCTCACTAGTGTATCAATCAGTTATACTAGATACAACTAGCTCAACTATGTTTAACTGAGTTAAACTGAATACAACTCCACTAACTCCTCAATCAACTCCACCAAACTCTCTCACCTGAGTTCTAACTGAAGTCCCCATGCAATAGCTCCACTAAACCCTTAGGAATAGTGTAATTCCTTCTGTCAGCTGCATGTGCCACATCTGTGCACTTAACTGAAGTGCTCCAAGAGGATAAGATAATGTTTAGAGTCCAAATATTATTAAGAGCTAATAATATTCGACATATCTATTTTTAGACTGGAAATATAAAAATAGATTCCACCCAGTATGTCTAAAAATGGAAGTCCATATATTTTTTCCGACTTGACCAACCATCCACAAATAACACCTTGCAACTCATAGAACATGATCCATATGTCTAAAAATAGACTTTGCGCCAAAAATAGCCTACGGGCCCACTTAGTGAAGGTGACTCCTTTCCACTAAGCTCATCATCTTGTTGCAATCTCAACACTCCCTCTCAAAAATATATGGATTATCTGCAACCCCTATCCTGCCCCTGTGGTATTCGAATTTGCTCCTGGTGAGTGCCTTCATCAAGATATCAGCACCTTGATCCTCCATGGGAATGTATGAAAGTAACATGATCTTCCGCTGCACAAAATCTCTGATATTGTGATACCGGATGTCAATGTGTTTATATCTATCATGAAATACTGGATTAATCGAGATTTTGATGCAACTATTATTATCACAATAAATCACAGTAGGCTCTAAGTGTGAACCGAACAACCCGACCAGGATCTTCCTCATCCATATAGCCTCGCATGCAGCCAAAATCGCTGCCATATACTCGGCCTCTGCTGAACTGAGTGCCACGGATCTCTACTTCCTGTTGTACCAAGAAACTACTTTCAACCCAATACTGAAAATCCCTCCAGATGTGCTCTTTCTATCCATTGGGATCCCTACCCAATCTGCATCCGTGAAGCCACACAGCTTCACCTCATCCGATTTTCTGTACCACAATCCATATCCCGATGTGCCTCTGAGATATCTCAATACATGATTCCCCACCTTCCAAAAGAGCTTGGTAGGCTTAACCATAGAT